>JAJKLA010000007.1:600000-1057854 GCA_022432515.1 Hypoxylon sp. NC0597 | reverse complement strand
AAAATTACCATTATTACCTTAATTAATTATTTTTAATTTAAAATTAATAATGAAAATATAATATTTTTAAAGCTTAGTAAAATATATTTTAAATTTATTAATCTTTATATTAAAAAAAGGAATATTTTAATATTAATTTAAATTATAATTATAAAGGTTATTATAATTTTATTATTTATATTAATGTTAATAATTATTAAAGTTATATTTTTTATATAAGATAATATTATAAAATAATATAAATTTAAAATAAAAATATTAAATTATAATATAAGGGTTTTTTTTAAAAAGCGTTAAAATAAAGCTATTTATAAAGGCTTTTTTAAGGTTTTTTATTATTTAAATTTAAATATATATTAATATAAGCTTTATTAATAAAAATTAATTAAGTTTAAAGTAATAAAAATAAAAGATATATTAAAATAATATATAAAAGCCTTTAATTTTTTATATCATTAATATTAAAAAAGATATATTCCTTTTAATATATTAATATATTGTAAAATATAGTTTAATATAATTTAAATTTTTAACTTTTTAAAATTTTTTAATATAAATTAAAAATTTTTTTTAATAATAAAGATTTATTATTACTTATAAATAAAGTATTTATTATTTATTTTAACCTATTATTTTATAAAGGTATTAAAAATAATATAATGGAAATTATAATAATATATAAAATGTTTATTGCGTTATTTTATTATATATTTAATATAACTTTAATAATTAATAATTTATTAATATAATTTAATAAAATTAATAATCCTTTTTAAAAAGAAAATTAAGTATATAAGTAAAAATAAAGTATAAAATTAATTAATTTTTTTTACTTTTTACGTAAAGTTAATATATTTTTATTGTTTATTTTTTTTAATATATTAAACTTATTTTTTTATATAAAAGGATAAATTTATTTATTTAAAAATATAACCTTAAATATAAAAATTAAATATATTTTTATAATATTAATATAATATATTTAGTTATATACATAATATACATCTTAATATATTAATTTAATTGGCGCTTTGGTAATTTTATGGTTTCCGTCTGCTCTACAAAAACCAGATTTAATGTTTCAAAAGCATCAAACCCCCAAATTTCCCGCAACCGCGGTCTCCTCATCAAGGTTGGCTTAGTATGTAAGTGCTACGAAGAGATGTGGCGAGATGTGTTATGCCAACTGTCTTGCATGTGCATAAACGACCTCAACATATCATAGCCCTTCCCGCATCGCAACCTCAAGCATTGCCAAGTCTCCGCCTTTTTTTCATTTTTCAAGGAACATACCTACCTATCTCTCCCTACCTACATACCTACATACCTCATACATCCATCCGTAATTCTTCCATACATACACACATACATACATACGTACCCTACCGATCCTACATACCTACACTTCGGACGGAATATCCCACCCCCTTTGCGTGTTACCTACCACCATATCATCGGCCGGCAATTTCGAGGCCCTATATGCATGTACGGGACTTCCTATAAGTCTCGGCTACTAGTTACTATCAGAGTCAGACTTGCATATTCGCTCATCCGTGCCAATGGGGCGAGCTTCTCGTTCCAGAGAACTATACTCGTGAACGGAACGTAAACTCGCCCTTCCAGTTTGGTGATGTTTGCTTGACGATGGAAAAAAAAAATGTCACGGGGTTCTCTGCCTGCCGCCTTCTATCATGCGGGTTACCGAGAGTCTACTTGTAGGTGACCCCAAGGTCAACTTTGTTCGCTGGAGCGTATTTCTGTATCACGTTTGATAAATGGTCCATAGAAGTATGAACATATCTAAATCCTTGAGAGCTTTTTACCTTAGGTAGGTACGTACTAGATAACGCTATGACAATAGATTCGAGTTCATATGAAAAAGGTACCTTCCAAGCTCGAATTACTTAATAGGTAACTTAGGTATGTTAGGAACCTCGCGGCTTTAGTAGATATTTATCGCATATCCCATCCAAGAACGACAATGGCCTGAAACCAAAGGAACTGTTGGCCTTTCTAGAGTCGCTACCTCGCGGTGCTTTTCGTGAACCTTTAGCTACCTAGTCTCCCAAACCCATAACATCATCGCTCACGTTCCATTCATCATCATCATAAATCACCGTTTACTTCCATGCGTTCAGTCCAGCCCACGGGTCCTGTTGTTGCGGTTGGGATGCCCGAGAAGCTGTGTTTTGAGGTCCTCCATAAGGATAATCTTGTTGCTGTGAGTAGTGGATGGTCTGCTGCGGGCCTAGTGGCGGGGGTCCAGGGGGTGGCGGAGGCGGTACGAATCCAGGAGGCATGTACTGTTGTGATGCTTGCGCTTGCGGATTTCCGTATGTGCTATATTGATGCGGCGCAAACGATGTTTGATTTGGCGGAGGCGAGGTAGGACCTCTACCACCAACACCAAGCCCAAAGGTAGTCTGGTTCGGTGGCGGCGAGGCAGGTCCAGGATTCCGGCCCCAGCTACTAGGATTGTATGCAGTTTGGCCATATGGTTGGCTGTTCTGCTGCGGGTTAGGAGTATAGGATGGCTGCGGCGTGGAGGCATAAGTAGTGCTTGGTGGAGGGCCGGAAAAGCTAGGATAGTTGGCTTGGTTCGGGGGCGGAGAAGTTGGTATCTGATATTGACCTGTTATGTTCGTTTGCGGATAACGGGGAGTGCTTGAAAACGACAGCGGTGTTGGCACGGGTCGTGTCGAACCTGGCTTTGGCGGCGGCGACGCACTGGAATCCATAGACATACGCTCCATCAAACCACGAAGTCGTTCTCGTTCTATTTCAGCTTGATTGCTCTTGTTCGCGGCTATTTCCTGCTCGATCTGGCTAAGGAGTTGGGCGCCTTCTGATCTCCTGTTGTTGACGAAAGTCTCGACATTCTTCTCAAGGCTGTCCACTGTTTCCTTCATCTCAGTGTACCAATTCTTTGCACTCTGCAAGCCTGATTCGAGGTCGAGAAACTCTTGATACGCTCTCTTATACTTGTTGATTACCGAATTCCTCTGTCGTTGTATAGCTTCGTACTTGCTACGCTCTGACCGTACGCGCTTGTCCTGGAGAAGCTGGCCGAATGATGTCTGCAAATCCTTCATCAGTGAAGCCTGTTTATGATTCGCCTGTAAAATCCGGTTCTGATGAGGGCGGAATTTCTCCAGTTCAGACTGAAACAGTTCCTTCTCAAAGTTCGGTATCGATTTCTTATTCAGAATCAGGATTTGTGAAATATCATCGTTGTGGGCCTTGCCGCGATTAGTTAATAGACTTTAGTAGACTTGAAGTTTTCCGCGCTTACCTTTTCCTTAAGATCTTTCAGCACTTGGTTTCGTTCTCTCTTAACAAGGTTCAGCTTCTTAAGAATGTCCTCGACCCTGGCTATTTGCTCCGCGACACTTGGAGTACCATCATCAAAATCGGCATCGAGCAAGTTTGGCTCGATACTTGCAGGGCTAGACGCGTTGCTAGATTTGGCTCTGACTTTGCTAACAGCTATTTGAAATAGCGTGTCAACTTCACCGGTTTGTGCTGCGTTCCGCATCTCCTCGAAATCTGTCTCGTTTTGGCGGAACTTGGCGTATAACTGAGCATCGCTCTTTGCTGCTTCATCCAAGGCTTCCCTATAGTTCCGAATATTTCCTCTGAGTGTTGTAGTAAGCCGTGAGCTAGGTTGTTGTGTCCATTCACTCTCGTACTTTGACCTCATCTTCTCACAAACGCTTTCTTCCATATCAAGCTGCTTTGAACACCTATCCAATACAGTCACAATCGCATCTTTGTCTATCCGTAGCGTATCGAATATCGAAATTGGATTCTCATGCCCTGCGACATCATCGCACCAAGTTTGGAACTCCGGGTCTGGGCGAATGTCTTGATCAACACCCCCTTTTAACACTGCCAAAGAGTTTGGCAATTTTAGATAGTCCAGACTTGCTGCCATTTCACCGTTGGCAAGCTCGACTCTTTCGGTTTCGGCGCGTACCAGTTTTGCCTTTTCTTCGTCATACAAACTTGCGGATTCGGTAACTGTAAATGGAACAATTTTAGCGAATAGATCCGGACCAGTTATTCGTTGGATATCCTGGCCAGCATAGAGTTCGTTCACTGGGATAGGCTTAGCAGCAGGCAACTTTGGTACTGGAATCAGACTGGCCTCAGCCGGGACAGTTTGGTGATAGATATAATCGTTGTCTTTAATCAGTTCTTTCAGCTTCTCCTGTATTGTGGTCAGGTTTCGTTTTGTAATCTCTGCCAGTTGAGCCCCCGTGTCAGCACTTAAGTTTGAACTAGGTGGCATGGTGCTGGGGAAATTATGAGCTACTCTATTAGCTTCCTTGGCCTGAACTTCGGCTGCTGTGAGCCTCGCGACAGCGACACCATATGAGTTAGCATCTTCGTCAGCAAGAGCTTGGTAGTACTGGGCATTGGCCGCCATCAAATTGGCTTTGATCTACCCAAAATTAGTCTTATTCGCCCCATCTTGGACTATAGAACACCCACCTGAGTGAAGAAAAGCCAGACTTTCTCGAAAATAGCCTTATTGACATTCTCTTGAACGCCTTCAAGCGCCTGTTGGTATAGATAGGCGGCCTGGCTAGACAATTTTGCTAGCAGACCTACCTTCTTCTGATCGGTAACTTGTTTCTCAAGGAAGATTTCTTGAGCCTGCGCAAGCATTATCTGGATCAAGGTTTTAACAGTATCTCTGCTCAGGTCGGACGATGGTGCGTGTAAGAAATTCTCGTTTATGTAGGTGAACATGCCAGCAGAGGCTTGGAAGGAGTGATAAGCGGTCTTCAGACCGGCTTCTTCGGATCGATTTTGGTTGGCAGCATGACAGGACAGAACGGCAGATATGTTGAAGATTATGGAGGCTTTCTCGAATGCAAGCGAATATTGGGATGTCGCCTTATGAGTAAACGCATCGAACCTGCAATCAAATCAGCATACTAGTTTTAGGACAAAGCTTATGCTCTTTGCAAAGAAACACCCATACCAGGTAAACGAGATCTTGATGTGCTGCTCGTCGACGGGAAACCGTAGATCCAACAGCTCAAGCTGGCCATAATATCTGTAGAGCAAGTCTCTCCCAGCGGTACTATCCTTGCCAGCACCTCTCATGTCCTGGCGCAGGCGGTTGAGTGTCGCACATTCTTCCGCGTATCTTTCGGGGTCATCTCCATATGTATCTCTAATGTACGTCTTCAACGGGGTAATCCAATCAATCTCGTTGGTAGCCTTTAGAGGCACCGAGATCATGGGAGTCTGTGTCATGGCGGACGATGCGGATCGCAGCAGAAACGTCTTCCCAGCTGTCTCTTCTCTCTAAAGTCGTCAAAGTTCGTTTATCATAGGGCTAGGTAGTATCGTAGGGATTCTGTCACTGAGTATACGATGTTCGGAGGACGTGGGGTTGCTGTTACTCGAAGCTGTGCTGATAACGATCGCTAAATCAAGTCGCAAATTGCGCGTCGTAGGGTAGCCGCCAACTTTAACACCAAGTACGCCTTCGTGGTAGGTCTTCTAGACGTCGCTTCGTATTAAGAGTTAGTGTATCTGTCAACATGCTGTCGCTAAAAAGCAATGTTGTAAACGGCCTGGTTGGACAAAGTGGAAGTGTTGCCCAATAGTCCCGCTTACGATGGTTGGATTTTAGATGGTCGGGTCGAGTCGGTCAACTAATATGACGCACAAAGCAGGTAACACGCGGTGCGTTTGTAAATGCAGTCAGACGCAAGAGGATGAGCTATGCGAGAAGAGGTTCAGGCAGACAAAAGACAAGGTGTTTGAAGTTGTTCTGGGCTGGCGTCTAAGTAGCGAAGTAGCCGCCGAGGGATCGTAAGGCAGGTATCTACCACATAAAGTTGCACATGTGGGGTCTGGCCAAAGGTATGGGAATGGCAGCCGGGACGGCTTTCCATAAAGTGATAGTAATCGGACCAGAGTGGGGCGGTGGGGTAACAGCACTTTTATACTACATACTTATACTACAGAACTGATCTAGGCATGGGGTCGTACTTTTATCTCACCGACACCTCTTCTTGAGGTTGAACAAGTCTACGTATTTGGCCGCTTGCCTTGAAGTGTAACGAAGCGCTTAATATGAGACGCATCTTGATGGCTTTAGGTATGATAACGCCATGAGATCATTTTTATGTACCCAAGTACCTACTAATGCCGTGCAACATTGAACCCAGCTGTGATAACCTAAAATCTCCTATAGTACTTGACGTTTACAAGGCCAGCAACATTAGGCACGGCATTTATATATCACATAGGTCGTATGTCTTTCATCCTTAGTCTTCTCCAAATACACATATAATATAGAGGACCAATTGATCCATTTTGCTAAACAATAATCATCGCGTTAGGGCACACTTATGCAGGTGACGAGGTCGTCTAGCAGGGCAGAAGACCCCTCTATCGTACGTCATTGGCTACAATTAACATTGCTCCTCAACTCCAACTAAACCGTGATTGGTGCTTCTGGCGGTTAGCTTTGAAGACCCGGTGAAGAAGCAAGGGGTCTGGCGCCTAGCGGGCCGCTGCTGCGACCTTAAACTTAATAAGGCTGTTCCTTCATCGCGGCTCATCCAACCGCGGCCAGTTCTGCAACCGCCTGTAAGATCTTGAATGCCATACATCATACTCCATATATATACATCGCACGTACTTAAGGAGTGCAGTGCATTTATGTGAAAGATATCATGAAGCCTAGCACGATCGCATCAGGATAATTGCCAGGGACCTAGTTCATTATGTATCTTGAATTGAGGAGAGTGGCCTTCGCACTATCTGGAGCCGCGTCTGCATCCATTAGTATTATACAAATCAAAATACATGCGATTTTGAATATCGAGGCGCACGAGGCTGCTCTCGCCAGTGACTCGCTTTCATTTGGGATCCGTAATCATCACTGATCCGTTCTCAACACCATCCATGCAATTCCAATTTCTATGTCTATATTTCAGGTGATTGTCTCCTTGGTGTATCTCCTAGTCATGCGAGTATGGTACACGTTTTGGGCGGAGTATACCACCCGTTTGTGCGAAGACGACATCCAGAATAGGTGCGAACTCAACCTGAACCAGAGCCAGAATCTTTTTCTCCGTCAGATTTCTTTGGATTAGTGTCCGATCCTCGATGGGCTGGGTGATTTGTCAAATTATGCCACATAGACTTTAGGAATCCTTCGTTTCTATGCGTCTCAGGGTCGTCATCTCTCGTTGCTTGTCCCGTGGATGAGCTCCCAGATCTATGGATTTCGTATTAGCTATGCCTATGCATGATATTAGAATTAGCTTCGACTGCTCGCTTACCCTGGCATCTTGACGTTCATTATTCGTTTGGCTGTCTTGTCGCCCATCTCGTCTGCTAACATCTCGACAAGCATTCTCTGGTTGGCAGAGAGGTACTTTGGCATCGTGACGCGGAATTCGACCTTCAGATCTCCTGAGTTACTGCGTCGGGAGCCGAGCTTCTTCATCCCCATGCCAGGCAAGGTTATCTTGTCACCGGTATTTGTGCCCGTGGCAATCCTTACGTTGACTTCGCCATCTAGAGTAGGGATGGTCACCTCGCCACCTAGCATCGCCGTGGTTAATGGGATAGTTGCCGTGTAAAGGATGTCGGATCCCGCTCGCTTGAACTTTGGATCTGCCGCGACTCGCACAAAAACGTAGAGATCTCCTCGAGCTGTTCGGGCATTGGAGTCGGCCGTGCCACCGGTGATCGGTGCGTCACCTTCCCCATCTAACCGTAACCTCATCCCGTCTTCAATACCAGCCGGGATGTCCACTGTAATGGTCTTGCGTTCCCTAACGACACCTGACCCAGAACATGTTCGACAGTCTGATCCCTTAGGAGCTACTTGACCAGTACCCCTACAAGCCCCACAAGTTGACGCCATCTGGAAACCACCCGACATATAGTGCACCTGTGTGCCTGTACCACCACAGGACTGACACTCCGTCCGCTTGGCGCCCGGTTTCAGACCGCTTCCGCTGCAGGTATCGCATTGCACAAGTGGATGTATCGTGATCGTCTTGCTGGTTCCCTTCGCGGCCTCCATAAAAGATATGCTTGTTTGTACTTCAATGTTTTCTCCGACGAGAATCTCCTGGGCAAATGGATTCCTTCCGCTAGCACGGGCTCCTGAGCCGAAAGGACTACCTCGTCCACCAGCGAATGCGGAAAAGATATCATCAAAGTTGAAGTTAGCACCGAACCCTCCTTGTCCAAAGCCGGCAAAAGGATTTCCTGCACCTCCAAACGGGTCGCCGGCTCCTGGTTGGGGTCCAGCATTGGGATCAAAACCTGCCGCGCCAAACTGGTCGTATTGTTCCTTCTTCGTCGGATCGGACAGGATTTCGTAGGCGGATTGGATCTCGCCGAATTTATCTTTTGCCGACGGGTCCTTGTTCGTATCTGGGTGGTATTTCTTGGCTAATCCATAGTAAGCTTTCTTAATATCTGCCGCCGAAGCTGATTTGCCCACGCCTAGGGTCTGATACGGGTCTTTGATAGCGAGAGTTCTGGGAGTAGCATGGAAGGACTATATTGAAGGTGGTTAATAGAAGCATACCTTAAGTTTTGAAGGGATAACTAACTCGTCTATATACAGTCGCTCGGCAAGCGGGCTGTATTATTGTGTTACTTGGTCTCTTCGATAGGGAGCAGATAGGATTGCTTTGTACGCGTTTCCGTAACTGGTCTCGTAATCTTTGGCGACGGTATATCTGAGTCGGGGAAAGGATGCGCGGCGGTATCGCAGCTTTTATGAATAGTGTAGAGTTCATCTTGAATGCCCTTGATCACAAGTAAAGTCCAATCAAGACTATGCGATTCAAGTCCTCATGATACACGTATGACCAATAAGCTACAAATCGTGAACATCAAAGAAATTGAAGATAAATCAGGCAAGTGGCATGCAGAAATTGAAGCTTGTCGCAATGACGCTCGAACTTTTTTTGCGCTAAGACCCGATGCCGAGCAAACGGGAAGATTCTCGATCCTCCAAAGCCCCACCGCTATCGATAAAGAGCAGAGCCACATAATTGGAGCACCAGCCACAATTTCATTAGTCATGCTTCAAGAACTCAAAGTGTACCTAATGTATCTATATTACCTGAATGTCTAATTAAGAGTACTTACATATTAGGTACGATAACATAGGGCAATGAAGGGACTGGAGGGAGAAGAAGCCAATTAGTTCAAATGAAATGTTCTTCCTAACGGGTTACCATTTTAGGAAGTTAAATGCGTCCCTATTACCTCATGTTGTGACGATAGCAATAGCATATAAGTTGTACTCTTGAGAATGATTATATCAATGTTTCAATCTATATCTGTATTAAGTGGACAACCCTAGGCATGTCTATTAAATATGCTTAAACATTTTGGCACTAATCTACCAACATGTTTCTTAAAGTTTAAAGTCGCGTGGGTGCTTAGATTAGACTTATAAAAAGCACGATACCTACAATTCTTCAAAGTTGCGGATCTTGAGATATTAGATACCTAGGTACATACATGTATGTTGTCTTGAAAATATGCCATACTCAACTTCCACCCTGTCACAGAGCTAGTAACAATACTAATTGTTTAAATTCTTTATGCACTTCGCACATGCGTTACCCAATGCCAATCAGCAATTAACAGTCCCCTCTTTGGCACATATAGCAGGTGGTCTTCCCACTTTCGTACCACGATTTGAGTTCGGAGTTTATTAAAGAGACGCGGTGCCACCAACGGCACGGGCCAATCTAATTTCAATTAGTAAAAGGAAATTGGAGCTGAGGGGTTCGGGTCCAGCCCCATCAGCAGGTCAAAAAGTGACAGTAACGAACTAAGTGTAGTACATCCTACATGCGGAAGCTAAAAAAATTGATCTAAAGCAAATGTATTCGATGAATGGGAAAAAAAAGTCTTATGGTACAATGTTGAAGAGAGCCCAATTCAATAACAAGCCATATATACCTGTTCTCTGCAAAGCCTCATAATATTCCCAATGCAGCATTGTACCCATTCGTCATAGTCGTCGGCCCTTGTTCCTCCGTGATCAAGTTCCCACCCAGCGCTAAACTCCAGGATAATGCAAAATGCGAGAAGCCAAATGAGGCGTGCAAAGGACTCGAACCAAGCCTGTGGCATAATGGTGACGATATATCTACAAGAATAAAATAGTAAAAGCATCCAAGCGCCCAAATATTCATGCTTTCCGGGGTATATATATTATGCATATTAAGGTAATGGAGAGGAGTGTGGCAGATCTTTGTTTCTCTTGATTTTCACGATGCCAGGGTTTCTGACCTTGTGGACAAAGTCGACGATGACTTCCGTCTCCTGTACGCTGAGCGAATTGAAATGTTTTCTGACGGCCTTCGTAAGTTCCTCCTTACTCTGGCGTCGGTATTCCTGTTTTCGTGCCATTGTGGGCGAGCGTAAACCGATGCCTGGTCGCGAAAGCACCCAGTGATGGTATGGGTTGGCAAAAGCAGTTGGGGTGGAGAGGAGGTATTTGCGGCGGTAGTCGTGTAGAACATCTCGATCGAAGGATGGCCATTGCAACTGTAAAAGATTAATTGTAAGCTAATCTGAAATGTTAACGTTGAAGGCAGAATTGGTCCTACCCCTGGAGCGTGACCGGGCTGTGATACAGGCGCTGGTGCAGTCGACGAGCTACCGTTGACGGCTGTCACGTCTCTCAATTGTGAACCCGTGGAACTAGCGACTCGGCGAAGCTTGCCGTTCGATTGGTGATGATTGTATCCATGACCATTTCGGTCTTTGACGCTGGCTGTCTCCGACTTTGAGTCGTCGTGATTCGCTTTCGACTTGGCCGGCGGCATTTGGAAAGTTTTGGATCAAAGGACTGAAGAAAGCAACGAGGAGGATATGCTTAAATTCAAGAGGATCATTCCCAGGGTTGCAAGTATAGGCGCGCAAAAGACAATATTATAAGAGAAGAACCGGAATTGATTTACTTCGGCTTGATGCATCGGAGTGTGGGAGACGAGGAGAGGAGAAGAAAGCAGCGACCACTTCTGTAGACCGCCCACATTATTACATTGCCATAAATTTTTAGGGATCCCATGTCACTTCTTTTGGCTCCAAGTCAGCTAACGGGATCAGCCACCAATGACGACAGTGGAGCTCAATCGAGCCACTTGCCGAGCATCGGACCCTGCATTTGGGAAAGCCTTGGAGTGGAGAAGACTAGGAATTGGGGTTTTGTGGGGTGGTCAATGCGTTAAGCCATAAAAGGCAATCTTGGACTTTAATAGGTCTTGACGGCTGAAGAAACAAACAATTTATTTTAAACTCTAACATACAACTAGAATTTAATCCGAGTTGAGATACAGCTTTGCCATTTCTAGACCTAATGAAGATACTCCGCCACGGCCCAATATTCGATATGCTACATGAAGACATCATTGTACACATATCCCTCCAGATTATTGAGACTGAATCATAATCAAAACAGAACTAACATAAACGGAAAGAGAAGAGAGATGCACATCCAAGAGCTGTGCTGATGATATATCGACGACCATCAGTAAGCTACTAACATAGGACACTTTCGGACTTTATAAGCAGGGACATTAGGAAAGAACTAATCCATGTTTCTTTACATGAGTTTTAACCGTTATTCGGGAAGCGTCTCAAGCCTTCTTGCTTGGCCTTCTTCGTAACCCTAGCTAAGTTCCTATCATGTTTAAAACCACAGAGTTATCCACAGAGACATGTCCAGCCATTGGAAGTATTTTCTGTACCTTGTTTCTCGGTCGACCTTGGGGGAAAAACGATGGTCACGTAAGGTCTGTCGTGTTGAAAAGGCGATTGCCCGTGTCAGTGGCGCCTCTACCGACATACGCAGTCTCTGAAAAGCGAAGAGCTACAAGACTGAGGTGCTTGCAACCTTCGAGCAGTTGGGCGAACGCTCCCTCGGAAACAACCTTATATTGGACAACACCGGCTACTATTATTATTGGAATCGTCCCGTTTATCTTGCGGATGTGTTGGACGAACTCCGTCATCGTCTTGCCACTGTTGATCACCGCGTCTACTAACACGACTTTGAGATTTCGAGTTATATGTTGATTAGTTATGTCGCCGGGGCGAAACGCGTGTAAAAATGGGGCAAGAGGGAATGCCTCGCTGATTCCTAGGGCCATAGGTTCCCCTCCACGCATCAGGGCGACGATCAGCGTAGAGTCCTCATCACGAAGTTTATAACCATCCGTTAGATGACCCTGGACATGTGGGATTAGATCGCCTTGTAGTCCCAGGATCTCCGTTAAGTGATGTACCGCCAAGTACCACCCAACTCTGGAATGAGCCAGCCTCAGTAGATGACCGTCGATGCCTGCATTCCGCGTCGGCGTCTGAAGTAGTCGAGCAGCATGTATGCTTGCTATTCGGATTGTACAGCGATATGATGGATTGTGTTCAGTGTTTTGATTCGACGTTCCAGATAATGATTCTATGAAATGCGAATCAAGGGACTGGATGACCGGGAGCTTTGTGGTGTTGAGCCGTGGAGACGCACAAACCCGCGGCAGGAATTGATAGGCTTGAAGTCCATCGTTTATGGCATCCAACAAAGCCAAATCCATTGACTTACTCCTAGTCTTCTCGTCACCTACTACAACAATTGCTCGGTCCGCCATCTTTAACATTGGTAAATCCAACGGGCTGTCCCCTAGCGCACAGACAGATATGCCGTGAACATTTCTGAGGCGAGCGACCAAGGAAGCTTTAACAGTAGGAGTGACGATTAGCCCCTTAGTGATGCACCCACTGCCGAGAACATTCATTCCATCCAGCAAGCCTTCGGCTTCGAGGACCTTCTCCCAAACACGTTAGGGGCCACAAGTCATGACGATCACACCAATATGAGGTTCCTTTTTTGCGAGTCGTATGAAACTCACAACTTCAGGATACATAGTGGTAGCGGACGCTGTCTGAGCGCACAAATCCTCAAATCTCTCGGACAGAAGTTTCTTCATAAAGCAAAGAGGCTTGGAGGAACGCAGTGTAGGAATATCCCAACGGACTGCTAAACAGCAACTCCAGCGGATTCTGTTTAGTTGCTTCTGATTTGGTATCCTGAAGCGCCCTGTGGAATCCCCAGAATAAGGCTCCCGTGTCCTCTGCGGCTAGTGTTCTGTCTCCATCTATGACCACCACAACTTCTGGTTGCTTGTATCTGTTGAGGATAATCTCGTCCAGTTTGAGCTTAGCACGGCACAAGTTTCTTTCTTCTGTGTAGTCGTGGAAGTCGTGGATCAGCATTGATACTCTTTTCATCAGACAAGAATCTGGAGATAGTGGCAAGAACAGAAGTCCATGAGAGTAACAGAGCTGGCGTAGTATGCGCTTCTCGGTATCCTGCCACTTGCGCAGATGTTCAATCGACACGACTGGGCGACTTCGTCTAATATCTTCTCGGACGCGCGTGGCAATAAGTTCGGCGGGGACGTCAAGGTAAAGAATGTGTGTGTATACGTGCAGGTCATTCTGAGTATACACTGCAACGCCTTCCTTATCTCCCTCCTTCCAGAACATAAGATGCCCAGTAATAATGATCGTATTGCCGCTTTCTGCAGCTTCCTGCCCGACTTTATCGATGGCAAGCTTGCGCCAGTAGTCCTGGTGTTCCCTCTTGTCTAACTTTTGGAACGCTTCGAGGCCACCGGGGACAAGCTTTGCGATCAACTCAGAACCTTCGTAAAACCTGAACTCTTCGTGTCGATGACCATACTTCAGTTGATCCACTGCCAGGCCGAATTAGCATATGGTCAGTCATCAACGGTTTATTTTAGGGGTAAACTACGTCCTAATAGGCAACTTACATAGAAAAGACTTCCCAGAACCAGGGAGGCCATATATACCGATCACGACTGGCTTCTTCTTGCCCGAAGGGAGGCTTTCCACGGTTGATGGTGATGTAGGAAATACTGTGCTTTGCTTGTCTACCGGCGGTCTCGCCGCCTCGCTGTCTATGTTGCTAAGTTCAGTTTCCATCATTACCTAGAATGTTACGATTACGTTCAAGGGCCAACCAGACTTGCTAGGAGATGTGATTCACAACATAGGTAAGCCACATATTTATACTTCGCAAGTATCAATAACGTCTCTTGTTGTTGGTTATGATGATAATTACCTATCTTTATTGCACAGGAACATATCTATACGGCTTGCCCTTCTACATGATGCGGCAGAAGATGTTTGAATGCTGGTATCTCGTTGCTGTCCTTGCTGCGTGATTGCCAGTTCTTACACCGGGAGCGTACATGCTTCCAGACGGTCCAGGCCCAAGTAGAACAGTCGCAGCATATCTACTACCTGTCTAGAGGTATGAATCCGCTAAGCAACTACGAGATGCTTAATTTATGGGTATCGTATAGCTTCAAACATAAAATAAGCCCGGAGCAAACTTCCGTTATTTTGTTAACCGCACTTGGCAATACTAACCGACTAATATGTCCGGCAAGATCCGTCTTGGATGAAGTATGCTAACATCATTCTACTCTATAGATCCGGTCCCAACTAGCACCAGATCTATGAGAACTAATTAGAACTTTGACGACGCATAGACTAGCTAGTGTACTTTTAGTCCCTTACCAGCCTCCCTAACTAAAGAGAAGTGTTACACAGTCCTTGAAGGAATAGGGGTAGAAAACTGGCAAACAGTTGTATTTGCGTGCTAAGCATGACGGCCACAAACTATGCACAATCTCGCATCTTTGATAAACAATAGGCTAACCCGCATGATGCGGTTGTCCGGCGTTGACATGACGTCGTCTAAGTAGGAGGCAGGTTGAGAGGTATGTTTCTAAGCCAGTCAGAATTTTGATATCAGCTCTTTCAAAGTCAGCACCTTAAATAAGGTAGCATTTGAGAGATATCTACTTCCGAGCTCGGTAGGTACCTACGGATAGAACGACCGCCCAGCTTGCGATCTCAAAATAAGGGGCCGGCGCCCAAGGGGAAATGCCCGCGCCAATAGGGGCCGTTCCATGATACTACGTAGCGCACAACGGCAACGTTGTAGCTAACTTAATTCTAGGTAGCGTGTCCCTAGCACCGAATTAGGGTTCTATCATAAAACTACGTTCATGTACCTAGCTTCTATCAAATGATTACATTGGATGCTCACATCTCATAAACTTGAAACGTTGCTCATAACCCTTCTTATCACACTCGGTGAGCTGACTAGCTACTTTGGAAACGTAATCGTATGATGAGGCTCACTCGGCTAGAATACCAATCCAAAGTAGTCAAGAGCTGGGTTCTCCTGTGATTACAGCTACAGCTTGCTTACCACCATTAGATATACCTCATAATGAACAGGCATGGAAGCTAGGGTCCATACCTACCGCTTAATAGGCTCGTAGCACAGACACGGAAGTACGGCATGAATACTGCTACCCACCCATCCCCTATCTTTTCTCACTAGCCTCTATCTTCGAAAGTAAGTCGTCCGTAAGCAGCGCCACCAGATCTGGATCATCCCTCTGGATGAAATGCCCGCAGCCTGTAGCTATCACGGGACCCCGCGCCCTCTCAGCATCCGTCAGGTGTGTCAGACCTTCATTGTACCTCGCCCACGCCGGGTTCACGAACGCGTTGGTCAGGCTCTTGGGCACGTTCATCGAACCCCGCGATCCCTCTTCGGCGAAGACTTCCCAGTCGTGACCTACAACCGTGATCCACGGCCGCTTCCCACCATCCTCACCTACCCCCCGTAATTTAGGACTGTCCGAGTATGGTAAAAGGGAAGCTATATTCCGCCGGTCCAGGTGCTCGGGGTTCGGTGCCGACGGATGAAAGTGAGACGCATATGCCGCGCGCGTGCGCCGCAGGTCCTCGACAGTCACGTCGTCTGGGAGAATAGCAGGATCGAACCCGGGCGCATCCGGGTCCGGGAACATGGAGACCTGGTCGCTGTTCGCGATGTTGCTGTCCAGGAGCAGGAGCGCTTCTGCGACGCCTGGGTAGGTCTCGGCGTAGAGGCGCGCGATGACGCAGCCGATGCTGTTGGCGACGAAGATCAGCTTCGGGGTTTCTTGATTTGCTGCTTGCCCTCCTTTCTGTAGTGGCTGCCCATTCGAGATTTCCTTCGTCTTGGTCTTCCAGAGTTCTTGGACTAGTGCATGAAGATCGCTTATAACCTCATTAATGTCGTGGCTCCCGCCGTGCTGCTCGTCGGCTGGATCGCGGCCCGACTCGCCCTGACCGTATCGGTCATAGGTAAGTAGCAACGGATAGTTTGACCTGTGACCATTTTCGGCCCACCTTTGTATACAGTCTATTGTTGGCTGCCAGCTAATCTGGGGAACAATGAGTCCGTTGAGAAAGACGATGAGATGCGTTGTTGACAAGGGGCCTTGTCCCGGCAGCAATCGGTACGATAGTGGGGTACCGGGTTTGTGGGGGAGATGAATTGTCTCGAACATTTTGCATACCTTAGGTAATGTGGTGATTCAAACGTTACCATATTATTTTTAGGGTATACTATAGCACATGCTGTAATATCAATGCGGTGTCGACGTCGTACGTGCTGGTGAATTAGGTAGTTGGGAGAGGTTGATTGCGGGTTTGTCATACGAACCACGTTGTTGTTTTCGATATTAGCCCAAAGCCCAAAACAATGGATGATGTAAGTTTGCCTGCCGGTCGTGAGTGTTTCGTGTCAGTGTTTTCATCGTACATGAGCTTAGTTTTGTTCGTATAGCTTGTGTCGTGAAATCAGATATTTATCACATCGTGAATCTTCATATCAAACTACTGGCTGTAGTGTAAGTGTGGAATGACGTTGCCTTGGGTATATTTCTACATACATTATAGGTAATATTGGTTTGTTCTCCCAAGTGGAACACACTAGAGATAGCTACTACGTACCATGGTACTGTGTATGTATGCTGACTCTCACGAATGCCTAATTAGTTTTTGTCCACTTATTCACCCACAACGTCTGATTAGTGATGGTGGCATTTGCCTCTATATAATTGGAACTTATGGATGCTGAGAGATTTATTGATCCACATACACTATAGTAAGTCCTTGCCTCCACTTACTAATGACTTTAATGGTGTATGAGGTTATCCTTACCCCGGAATTTAGTACTATGTATATAGTGTATGTAGTGTATTCATCGACTTGACAATCGTGCTTGTCTTGTATGAGTGCTCTTCTAAATCCCGAATTCCGAAGTAGCACGAGACCAATTTGCATGTCATTGGTAACGATTCAATAACAAAGCTTACATAGATTGCGAGACGCAGCAGCGAACAAGGAGTGTATGTTACGTTGAATTCGTCCGAGTGGTCTCGATAATCTCCGCCATATCTGCAAATAGAATGCAAGGGGATTAGAGGTTAGCGTTTCATAAATGCTATGGTGGTATTGACAGGAGGGGAAAGGGGACCTAGTAATTAACGTTGATTGCAATGTATGTATGTATATATTGATTGATTGGGTCTTGACCGCATTTACATGTGAACTTGTTAGGTTGTCAAGGTGAAGAACGATAGGGTAAGACCCAAGAAGACCAAGAAGACCCCTGAGCAGAGGGCCCAAACAAACAGCTAAGGTGGGAGCAATCAGTGGGGAACCATGCTAACCGGCTGGCTCCGTTGAAGGATGGTAGTAGTGTATGTGCTACGTGCAAGGTGCAAGGTGAGAGCAAACCCGCCGGTTGATGTAAAGCGCACTGTCTTAATACTAAAACGGAGGTTGAGATTCCATCGACTCGGTCCACGGGATCGCCTAAATAGCGGACTTGGTAGGGTCCTAAAAGCCACATTCTTTTAAGAGACTGGCTAGTAGCTGGAGTGATCAGCCCATTTCTGTCCTACCCCAATGATATCCTACCTAGCTCTCATCGAGGATCAATTAATGCGCGTTGAGCCTCATGAATGCATAAAATCGAGGTTGGCCGAATGTCCGGTGATACACAAGAAGCGAGATGACTTCTCGGAAAGGACCGAAGTATCTATCTCTGGGGTTGTCCGTACTTTGTGGCACAAGCGATGCGAATTGCTCTGGCGGGGACGGGACTCAGGAGACCCATCCAAGTTTGCCAGACTTAATTTGCTCGCTGGTGTATTGTAGTGAAGCATGCTTAGCGTTTCTGTGCCCATATATTCTGGCTCGTGCTCTTCAATAGAGCGTGTCGACGATCTTTAAGCTAAGTTCTCAGCCGCCTCGTTCGGTAGGAAACCATGACCCTGTCATTGCGGGAAATACTTGTTACTTTATGTTGTGAGGCTGTATTACGGTTGAAGGTCGTATATTGCATGGTGACTGACTTTTATAAGTCTGCCTTATCAAAAGCCTCGGTTCGATCCATCAAGCTTTCTTCAATCTGCAAAAGCCACACCCAAATTTTACGGTACTGAAGTCCTAGGTACATGTAGGCATCAGCCCTGATGCCAAGAGGTGTCGTGTAGGTACATAGGCTAAGGTAGCACGTACGTATGGTACGTACATGGATTCATACGTGCTATTTATTAGCTGCATGTCCGGGGTGAATATCCCCCCGACTAACTGGATAGGTCAGGCTAGGTAATATGATAATCGCAAGCATCCATAATGTTCACCAGAAAAAGAGGATCCAGGAGTCTGCTTTCTTCCAGTTTGTTCTTATGAAGAAGGATCGTAACTATGCTGATGCCCCCAAATGCGGTTTCACGACAGCGGCCATTGTTATACGGCTTCTTGCAATACGATATCTATCATGACGTAGGCCGAATCCCGCGTGCTATTAATGGTACATATGACATTGGTATATTCGCATGTTACCCAGTTAATCTGGGTTCGATCCTTTATCAATCGCTAATGCATGTCTCATATCTTTACGGTGCATATATGTAGTATTCGATCGTCTCGCAGACATGAGCTCAAAGTAACAAGCCGGTGGCAGACAAGCAGTCAGCAACGGAACATCGCTCTGGTCTTGATTCGTCCCAATTGCACAGGATTCAGCGGAGATGCATTTGCCGATGGTGGGTTGACTCAGATCCATCTCGAACCCTACCGCCCTATGATAGGTATCTTGCCTTCATGCACCGTCAGGTACACACAGCTTCATTTCCAGAGTACCGGAAATCGGGCTAGGTACCAGCTAACAAACCGAATCTTAATGCCCAGATACTTACCTCTCCGAGACGAATGATGGGTAGTTGATATCAAAAATGACTGACGACCCTTGTCTGCTAAGAGCGAGTACGGCCGAGGTAGAGACGTTCATCCCGCTCTTTACCCCAACCCGAAGAAACGGTTGTGTTACTAATAGGAGAAATGTACATATGGAGTAGGTGACACTGTGACCTGAAGATCGCTACGTTTTGACTTGAGCGATTTGAGCTATGCTAAGTACTATGGTATTATTACCATGTCGTAGTTTCGATTAGCACCGCCTCATCGGCTGAATAGAGTAGTGCCTTAGGAGGCCTGTCTGCCTGTCAAGCGAAGCCCCCTTTAGTCCTCGAGACTTTAGCGGGCCTAACAATTTAGATTATCGACATCTCCTATTCAGCTAGGACATTCTATTCGTTCTAAGGGAACCAGGAAGACAGACGTTCAATTGTGATTGTGATGGTAACAGGGGCCATCTAAACCCATCTAAGACATTAGATTCGCAGTTTAGGAGTCCCCCTCGCTGTGGATTCTGGTGCTGGAGTTAAGGAAGCGCTAAGGTGTCCTCCAGTGGGACGTATGCATCGCCCCTGTCAGTGTCGAACTGCTAGGGGTGATCAGAGCACACCGTAAGCGGCAGAGCCAATCAAAGCCCTGACTCGCGGTGACGCTAGACTTCGATAGCTAACGCAGACATGGAGTACAGATACCCTGAGAGTCTACGCAAGCCAGGGTCAGAACCTAGTGTACTGTATCGTTCTGCATTGGCTCAAAGACGCCACTCGACCCTTGACCGTTCCGTTATGCCCCGGGCTGTCGATGATACACACTTGGGGTGTAAGCTATCGCTGCACTACTCAAGCGAATTCGGGTCGCCATTTTCAACTGATGTAGTTCAGCCTTTCTGTACGCTACCGTGGGGTGAATTTCCAATATCATATACCATATACCATATCTCATATCCCATATTCTCTTTTGCCTCCTTCCTTTTTCCCTCAAACCCGAATTATGTATTACCTTGTCTACCAACGTTTTTGCGCAACTCTGACGTAGACCTCCTACTGTACGAGGGCTGAGCTCCGGGAACACCAGGCTGCCGTTTCTCTGCTCCACTCAACGTTCAAATCCTATATACTAAATTAGGAGCTCCTGGCTCTCCTAGTGGTCTCGACGTTCAATACATATCGCGCTGCATGTTTGACGATATCTACCATATTCATAGCGAACTTGCCGTCCACCATGGCGGACGAAATCGAGCGGCTCGCGATTGCGCCTTTTAGAGAGATTGTCGAAAAGGGCAATGTAGCGATTGGAAATGCGCCGAATGCTGACGAAGAAACGTCGCCGCTTATGCTCAAGGTAGCGCAAAGCTTGGTCAGAGAAGGCGATCGAGCGCTGAAGCGGATCGAGCCGCTCTGCACCAAGAACTTTGAAGAATACGGTGTAAACTTTGTGGATGCGATTAAAGAAAACGGTAAGGCTGTCTTTGTTGCGCCCTGGGTTCTTTCGGTCAATCAGGACTTCGGAATTAACTATCCCTTACAACTTAGATGAAATCGCGCAATACCGATCCGAATTAGAGGATTTATTATGGGATTTCGACGAATATGTTGAACCCGACGAGTTCGATGCTGGCAAGTTTGAGGAGTTACAAAAGGCTTCGAGGAAAGCTGCGCCAAAGATCGTCGATATACTCAAACGGATGAAATTAGTTGCCCCCGAGCCAACGTCGGTGCGGTCTTCATCAAGGGGAGCATCTACTGGCCCTGATCACAACTCACATTATGAACAATTGCCAACAAGTATTGTCGTCGACCCTCCAGCACCTACTTCGACAGAGAAGCTGATGGAAGAGACAGAGCTGCAACTGAGCAGCATGATGGGAGCGGTGGCGGGCCCCGACGAAGGTCTGGACGCGAACCAACCCCCGAGATCTGTGAGCGACCTCGATCGAAGTAATTCGCACCGCTCGCAAGTATCCGATGTGACCTCGGACCCTCCGCCAAGACCCCCCTCTTCCGATCCATGGCAAGTCGGCACGGCCCCGCCTGTCAGTCCCGTGGAGAACTTAGGGGAGGGAGACCGATGGGAGCGTCGGCCTCCAGTTCCGAGCGACTCCCCTACTATCCCTCATGCACAACCGGTTAGTCCTCACGGAAGTCTTTCTTCGAGACCTTTACGGATTCGCAGGGGAACCGATGAACCACCCAACCCGACCCAGAGAGACGACGATGACCGGCGAATGCGCGCGGCTTCGCGAAGCTTCGGGACGGCTAGTGATGGATCTCGGTCTCCTGGGAAGGGCAACAGAAGATGGACTAACTCTACACAGGGTTCGACCCATCGATCACTTAGCGGGTTCACCTCTGCTAGTCGGTCGCCTGCTAATGAAGGCTCTGGATGGCCGGGACAACTCCCCGACCCTGCGGCTAGTCGGTCGCCATCTGATACATCTTCTGTGCTTGGACAATCTATCCCTGAGCACAGCCCCGCGCTTCATACCCAACCCCCCAAAACTAGCCTCCCACCTATCCCCAACTTCCCGCCGAGAGGGCCTTCATTGGGAGGCCCTGGTGGTAGTCGCCGTTCAACTCGACACCCATCAACTGAGTCAATTAACAGTTCCGTTTTCGATATAGTAGAATGTATGAGTCCAACTACCGCGAATGCTCCCCCGGCACGTCCAACACAGAGGCATTCAGTCATATCGGTAGAACCTCTGAGTCCGGGACAGCAACCCCCGGAGTACATTGGGCATCCGCCTGTTTACCAACGAACAATAACCACTCCTAGCATATCTTCCGGCGTTGGATCAATTACTAACCATTCGTCGTCCACTCTCACTGCTCGGCCTGGAGGAATAACAGGCCAACTACCAGGAGGCGTGGACGAGGGCTTGATTCCCGTCGACATGGAAAATCCAATGCCGGATGAACAGCCAATGCCCTCACGAATACCTGACTGTACTATAGGACCATTCAGCTCCTTCTATAAGCTTAAGGGCTTTTGCAAGGGGGCTGAAGAAGTCATGGCAGGCCGACTCGGATTCAAGAAAATCAAGCGGCCCGTCGGTGTAAGTTACAACACTGTTCTTCATAATGTATCTCGACCTAAACACTAACCAAAAAAACAATATAGGGATTTTCCATGGCTGTTGTAGCGAAATGCAACCATTGTCTATTTGAGATCGACTTCAAGTCAGTCGAGCAGGATCTCAATAACGACTGTGAGTCTAATACTTTCCGCTTTTCCACGTTCTCTCCGTCTCACATATTGTCCAGCTTCCGGTAGTTTCACTTCAAACTCCATTGGATTTCGATTGCGTATACTGCAAAAGAGCCATTTACAAATTCGACATGTCGAGGAACAGCTCTATGGATGTTTGTTCTGTATACAACAAGGAAAGACTATCGAAGAGAGCGACGCTACAGTCTTCTTCAACCAAAGTCAATTATTCGCTCACATGGCGCGACATCCTCGGCCACTCCCCTCGATCCCTGGCGTAACCGTGATCGAAGCACCCGAGTTACCCCCTGCTTTCAAGGACAATTTCGACCTCCACTTCCCGCACCCACCAATGCAATCCGTCATGACCGGACTCTCTCGGGAGCTCTCTAGATTACCTTCGGCCATTGCAACGGAAACAAGAAAGATCCAGAACGGGGTTATGCGCTCACCACCAGGTCGAGATCCAGTCCTCCACTTTGCTGTGGGCGCTAGGATAATCGGGATCGAGTTCCCCGCGAAGTACGAAGGAAAATGGGGCATTGGTTGGCACGATGGCGTACGTGCCGCGTTCGAGACTGATTCCGTCCAAATCGACGCACCGCCGAAGAACGAGATTAAGATGCAAAACACGAGCAACGTTCAAGCTGTGGCACGATGGAAGTGGAACCAGAAGGGTGATGACAGGTGGTTGAAATTCGACAAGGGAGATGTCATCAAGAATATTGCTTGTGAGTCATTTCCTCCCTCGTCTTCTCTGTCTATCCATATGTTCTTTTAGGTAGTGACTAACATTACACTCGCTAGGGGCCTACACTGACCACTGGTGCTGGTCAGGCACTACGTCCAAGGCCTGGGGTATCTTCCCACAGTCCCACCTCGACCCTAACACGATTAGGACAGTACAGCCTGGGGACACAGCTAGTGTTTCCAGCTGGGACAAGAAACCGCTACGATTCCAACTCTCCCTTCGAAAGAATTCCGACCGTAAGTTGACACCGTTCAGCTCGGTCACACCTACTAGCGAGACTCCGCCTCTCCCTCCTAGCAGAGCGGGTGTATACTAGTGCCAGTCCATCCATTAAACTGTTCTACTACTATGTACAGAATGGTGGTGATTCAGCCGTTAGAACCCCCACGTGGGTTTGCTACACGGGCCTTATGCTGGTGGGCTCCTCTTTCGGTTCGTGCATGAGACGCCAATGCCGGAATAGGAAGCTAACCGGACGAATGACAGCTCGCACACTACCGTTCCCTTCAATCTCGAAAATAAAAAAATATAGTGCTGGTTGACGCTAAAGTTAATGATGTTATGGTTTGGCATGGTACGATATATTACTTAAATATACCCCTTTCGCTTTTAGTGCCTCCTATGGGATGCAAGGAATAGGCCGTTCCCATGCGGAATCTGAAGGTGATCAGGTTGGCGTTTATTACTTCAAGAGATGGCGGTTGGTGTGAGTTATTCATGTTGGAGCAAATCAAGTCTTGTCGACTACCTTAAGTAGGTGAGACTTTGGGGTATCAATTTTTTGTAATGGTGGAACATACGGGATCGCAGGTTTGCTCAGGCATAGATAGACGCCTGCGCCGTGTGCATCGCCTTTATCTGGGGCGCGAGACTATTCGCAGATAGCCAAATGTTCTCATTGCTATTAACTAGCATTTCCATCTATCATTCCTGAGATGTTACTCATGGTGTAAATAATGCAGCATGTAGCAACGATAGTTTAGGGTTACGTCCCGAGATATATAATTCTTAGACTGCCTCATAAGATAGGCTTCGTGACGGTAACGGTTCATGATCTCAGATTCTCATGAATCCCAAAGGATTTTGCGATTTAGTATATTAAAATATGAGTTAAACCTGCTTCTTGTATTGAAATTTTAGACGTGTTAGGTACGATATAGCATATCATGATAGCCCTCAACTAGAAGCAACCAAGACTATTATCTTGAGGGCCGGTGGTAGGATATAATTATCCGCTTTTGCATCGACCTAAGCCTCGTCGATCATGGACTCTTATCTATGTCGGTTAGTTCTTGTTTGTGACGTCATCAACTATACAGTTAACAAGGTAGCTAGCTGGTATATGATATTCAGCTTCAGTGCACACACTTTTGTATGTCTACTGGAAGTTTGGTTAATGGCCCTATTTATATCCATTGTGTCTATCTGGCGAGCTTCTGCTATTCTTCGTCTAAACTCCGTAGGGCCTACCTCAATAACCATACCTGGACAGACTAGAAACAGTACATAGGTACGTATACGTAATCTTTGGTCATCTACCTACTTTAACCCCTTGTCAATATGAGCTGGATGGACTCTTGGTCGAGGCCCGGAAAATCGCAAGCGACGCCAGCACCGTATTACCTGCTTCCGGGAGGCGAGTCTACACCGTACTGCCGCTCTTGCGGACGCGTTATAAACTCGCGCCGGGTAGCGGCGCATGACTCTAATACCAACACCCCGAGCTACTGCTCTCAGCGATGCCGCAACAATAAGCCGCGAAAGTTGGACAGGGAGATCGAGGCCATGTTCGTGCACATGCTCTCTAAAGAGGGCGGTACTGGTACTGGTACTCATAAAAGAGGGCAGGGCGAGAAAACAAGGAAAGGTACCACCAAAGGCGACCCTCGTATCATCGTGTCCTGCGACGAGGTCGAGAAAGCCGTATTCGGCGACCGCACGGATCTAGAGAAGACATTAAGGAGAAAAAAGAATCGCGCCTCGAGAACTCTCCCAGTTCCTGCCGATGAAGACGTCTTGAGTGATAGCGCCGCGAGCGAAGAATGGCTCGCAGACGGGGATAACGCCGTCGCTCCAGACGACGAATATAACCCGTCTTCATCCATTGACGGCGATGTGCTAGCGCGCATGGCAGTAAGAAGCGGGTCGCGCATCCGCCCTCCACAGAACGTGTCCCTCGTCAACGGCAGCGTAGGCGGAGAGAAAGGGCGAGCAGAGCGGTCCTCGGAAACGAAGGAGAACGCGCGGCGACGGCTCGAGGGGCAGCGCAAAGCCCAGCAACGCGAGATGGTTCGCAGTGCCGCGCGCAGAGGGGTTGTTTTCGGGTTCGCCGTTAGCGTTGGTGGTGATGGTGATGGTGGTGGTACTCAGTCTCGGAAATGCGAGGCCGTGATGCAAGGGAAGGTTGTTGAGCCCAGCTTCGCGAAGGGCGATTGGGGGGTCAGGTGGAGAGAGTGAACAATGCGGGCGTCGGCAACCAAGCTACCTAGTACCGTCAACACCGTCACCTTGTCGACCGCCTTGTTTGCTACATTAGATACTCGGCGAGAAAGAGAGATAAGAGAGTCTGCGGGGATCGCGCCTCGGGCTTCGCACACTGTATACGGACTCGCGATATCGATGGCCGGGTTCAGGTTGCTTGTCTTATATATCCACACGTCGACCCCGGCGGTGAAATTGCGATCGACTCGATGTGCTGCCCTCATTGTGGATAAAAGACAATTAATTGTGCCACGCGAGACATATTAACTACGAGGAATACACGTTTCTAGAATCATACTAGAGTCGAAAAGTTCCGCTCTCTATATTGAAAGTGTGTCGGTGAGGACGAGTTCTCGGGTCCTTATGGGGAAGTTTAGAAAGTGTCCGCATACATGACGTATAACAAGCAACTCTTGGATTTCAACGGTCCCGAGCAACCTCCTAGAAGGTATCTACCTCTTGTACTGTAGGTAGCTATTGTTTACTCTATATGTCTTTATGTCTTCATACTATGGTATTCTCGTCCGAGTCGTTTCCATCGTCGTACAGATACCAAGAGAGGCTTGTTGGTCCTGTTCACATACCGTACTGATTGGTACGACATTCAAAGTTATTAATAAAAGTTCCAACGTTCAATCAATCGGTCGACACGTGGCTTGCGCCATGGTTCTGGTACCTGGTCAAATCAAAGCACAGACGAGAAATGCCACGTGCGAAGCCTGCATTTAGTCCAGTCCCTCATCAGCCGCAGGAATCCTTCTACGTTCCCTTACGGATGAAAATAAAACTTCAGCAGGGGGCTAGGTACAGTACATGCCCGGGTATGATGGAATATTCTGCCCTAAAGGATGGGGTAGAACAAAAATAGGGAAGAGAACGCGAGATTTAGAGGACTTGGCTCAGCAGCGATGTCTTCTGGAAGGAATGTGGAAGTTTTCTAAGAACGCCATGCCGCAGGGCTATGTTACGAGTTTGGTATTACATAGAAGGGAACCCCTTACCAGGAAACGGGGGCTAGACCCATGGGGTACAAATCTAAGAATCAGTAAAACATAAGTGCAAGCGTAAGACATTAATTGTCCGCATTCTTCTCAATGGTGAGAGCCTCAGTACCTAGTGTTTTTCGCAGATCACCGTGGTCGAATAACGGGATAGTAATGTAGGTAATGTAACACGAATGCAACTCCTGCATGAACACACTGCATATCGAAAGTAGGAGGCAGGATTAAGGTTGGTTTCGGCTTCGATATTGGCTGCAGACTATGCACGTTGGTGCATGTGTGAAGCCTCGTTTAACAGAGGTAATATCGAATATTCCCGCAGTGAAGCTGTCGGTGAAGAGGCAATGTAGTGCTTAATCAGCATTCTAATGCCTATTATACCTATGTCTCATAGGGAGTGTTTATAAGTTGGATGTTTCTGTATGTTCTCACCACGGCATTGGGGTTTATCCCGCAATTCCAAAGATTGTTGTTAACCAAACATGTCTCGGCCAACCCGTCTAAAGCAACTTTCCCCAAAAGACTCAATAAATCTATGACGTCTCAGCCACGCAGATAACCGGATGCATCGGGTACAGATACTTCAAATGTGCATCTTAGGTCTTATGTACATAAGGGGGACTCTTCCGGCGCGCATCAAACACGTGGGCAAGAGCCGTCACACGGGAGGGACCCAGTAATATGTTGTGGTGCTATCTGCAGAAACACGGCGGTGACTAGATAGTCGGAGAAAGGCCAACCCTTTCTTACATGCAACGCTTAAATCGAATAGTTATGCCTGCCACAGAAGGATCAGCTGAATAGAGAAAGCTAATAGTTAGCTTACTCAGAGCGTGCTTCTATATACCTCTGATTGGATACTGCAACACATCTCTTCAAACATCCGTCTAGGAATAGATAAATGAGCAAGACTAAGCGCGTCGTCGAGTACAAATGATCTGTGGCTATTGGGTAGTACGGAACCCCACTCCATTGTAACTCGATCAATCATAGGCACAGTTCTGTTTACCCGCGATGTCGCTCTATGCTAACGACGAAGACCGCTTCTTTAAGGAGTAGCCTATAGCATTCGGTATTTGAGGTGAAAGGGGGGAAGCTCTCATGATAGTCAGCGGTGAAGCCTGAATGGGGAGAGGTCTAGTTTATATCATGAAGACTTAAGCATTTATACCTAGGTATATACCTACTTATATACTCCACCCCGAAAGTGACACCTCACACGTCGGCGTGAAGTGGCCAGCCTAATAGGGCAAATTTGACCGGATTTCGAAATGGGGACGACTATACAACCTTGGAATTACGTCTATGGTTGGAGAAAATGATGTGTTGCAATTATCCTTGTTCAAGAGCCGAAACCACCAGCTGGTCCTCGATTTTATGAATAATCATCCGTTACTCTAATTATAGAACGGCCGATCATGCTCAAAGCTGCACAGCTAGGGTTACCTATAATATGACAAGGGACATCTATACTAAGAACACAAGCGAGATCGATTAGTTAAGATAGTGCTTTCGTAATACTTACCTGTAGTTACTATGTAGAGCTGCCTTTATCTCCGTGGGTTAAACTCTTGCCCTTTTCTTCGGGTGTTTACCGGGGATATTGCCGGATGCAGTTTTGGGGACGTATCTATGGGACGTATCCATAGAACAATGGGTGGATTCGAATTGGTTCGGAAAGTGGTAGCTGTCAACTTGGGTCTAGATGCAACTAAAACGTTGCAGGACGGCTTTTGAATTCTTTCTAGCATGTGTCTATCTGCAGGTAATGGGAAACATGATACGAACGATAACCGGTCCAATGAGACGGTAGAGGTCGGCGATTTGAAGCCACAAAACAGTTGCCTTTTTGGGTAAGTTCGATGTAAAAGAAAGGCTTATATCATGAATTCATGAATAATGATATTGTGTGCTTCTTCCTAGTTCTCTTCGTATGCTTAGCTTTCAGTAGGTACATGTAATTATAATTCATGTCAATTGGCAATGGATGATTGCTTTGGTAATGTTTGTTCATTGTTACAACACGTGGGAGATGACAGGATGGCATAATCCCTGGAAATCATACCAAGCTAGAGTGACCTAAGCTGCTAAAGTGTAAATATTCATGTGGTACTAGGGGTCAGTCTTGGAGCTCAAGTGGGTCACGGTCCTAGGGCAAGTCTGAGGCCAATTTAGATCCAATTGATCGTACAATTAATGGCTGAAAGCTTAAAGTGACACGGACTAAACTCCTGAGTAAGGACCTATCTATCATACGGTACTTGCTTAGGAATATCATTAGTCTGCCTGTGCCAAGTATAGTTATTACCTTACCGTTATAAAGGGGTTTGCAACTACCGTATATATGCGGCAAATATATCGCTCCTTTTAAAATATTATATTAAAAAAGAAATGAAATAACTTACGTAATAATTTTAAAAGGTTATAAATAAATAAAATATTTTATTATTTTTAAACTTATTAATTTTTAAATATTTTAAAAATTTTTAATAATTTAAAAAAATAATACGTTTTAAAAAAGTTAAACGCTTTAAATAAAAAGTATATTACTTTATTAAATAACTTATTTTAATTTAAATAATATATTTATAACTTAAATTTATAATATCTTTATAAATAAAAAAAAATAATATATATTTATATTATTAAATATATTTATTATATATATTTTATATATTTTATAATTTATTTTTTATATATATTTTTTTAATAATATATTAAATTAAATTATAAATTTTAAAGTATTTATAAAATTATTAAATTTAATTATTATTATTATTTACATTATTATTATTTATATTATTATTAATTAAATTATTAATTATTATATATATATATATTATTATTTTAAAATAAAAAATTATTATAATTATAATTTTATATAACTTATACATATAAAATTTATATAATTTATATAATATTTATATAATTTAAATAATATTTATATAATTTATATAATATTTATATAATTTAAAATATAACTTATATAATATATATATAACTTATATTTAAAAAAGTTATTAAAGTTATATATATTATTTTTAAATTATATAAATATTATATAAATTATATATATATAACTTTAATATATAAATTATATATATATAATTTAAAAAATATTATATTTTAATTAATTAAAACATTTTAAATTAAAATAATATAAATATTATTTATTAAAAAAGTTATTTAAAGTTATAAATATTTAAAAAATAAAAAGCTTTATTAATTTAAATAATATATTTATAATATTTATAAATAAATAAAATATATATAATAAATATAAACTTTTTTTTAATAATAAAGTATTTTATCGTTATAAAAAAGTTTATAATTATTATATATATATAATAAATATATTATTTTTTTTAAAATATTATATTAAAAAAAATGAAATAATTTACGTAATAATTTTAAAAGGTTATAAATAAATAAAGCATTTTATTATTTTTAAATTTATTAATTTTTAAATATTTTAAAAATTTTTAATAATTTAAAAAAGTAATATATTTTAAAAAAGTTAAACGTTTTAAATAAAAAATATATTACTTTATTAAATAATTTATTTTAATTTAAACGATATATTTATAACTTAAATTTATAATATTTTTATAAATAAAAAAAAATAATATATATTTATATTATTAAATATATTTATTATATATATTTTATATATTTTATAATTTACTTTTTATATATTTTTTTTTAATAATATATTAAATTAAATTATAAACTTTAAAATATTTATAAAATTATTAAGTTTAATTATTATTATTATTTATATTATTATTAATTAAATTATTAATTATTATATATATATATATATATATATATATATATATTATTATTTTAAAATAAAAATTATTATAATTATAACTTTATATAATTTATATATATAAAGCTTATATAACTTATATAATATTTATATAATTTAAATAATATTTATATAACTTATATAATATTTATATAATTTAAAATATAACTTATATAATATATATATATAATTTATATTTAAAAAAATTATTAAAGTTATATATATTACTTTTAAATTATATAAATATTATATAAATTATATATATATAATTTTAATATATAAGTTATATATATATAATTTAAAAAAATATTATATTTTAATTAATTAAAACATTTTAAATTAAAATAATATAAATATTACTTATTAAAAAAGCCATTTAAAGTTATAAACGTTTAAAAAATAAAAGGCTTTATTAATTTAAGCGGTATATTTACGGTATTTATAAATGAATGAAATATATACGGTAAATGTAAACCTCCCCTTAACGGTAAGGTAGACAGACACATGTGAATACCTACATACATGTATGTAGTGTGATCATGTGTAATTTGTTCGTAGGGTTATGCGGCATATCCCAACAATACGGGCACCAGAGTGTCTCGAGCGCGAAGTAGGTACGCTGGCTATTAGGTACCTTACTCCATCTTTTCGAGAACAACATTGCACCTGAATTGATCCCTCCGGACTCCTCTTCCATGTACTGGTACCAATTACGAAGGAGACCCTGTTTCTCTCGCTGACAGGCACCGCTGTAAGAGGCGTGGTCTGCAAGGGTCTAACGACAATAGCACCTTTGCATACCGCCAATCACCTGACGAGTCTTGCCATTAACCACCCAGACCATCTAATGTTCAGCCCTTCGGGGCTCTGGAGACTTTGGAGAATTTGGGGGGAGAAGCAACACTAAAGTCAAAGAACGGTAAAAGACCCTGCTCGCCGAGACTTTGCACGAGAGATCCGAGAAGTATGATTGATTGAATTCGGAACGGCATTGACTTATTATTATTTAGCTATTTTCGTTATTTTTTTCCCTTTTCTTTACGACAGTCGCATCGTGAGCCTCGCCTCTTGTAAGTCCCGTCACCTTCCATTGATTGCCGTGACCGCCCGCATTTTTCCAGATTCTCTCTCCTCATCCTCGACCGATTCCAGAACAAATCATCTTCCCAAATTCTAGAGCTTCCTTAAAGACCATTGTCATCGTCACCGTTGCCGCCGCGCCGCCACCGCTTTTACCAGTACATGAGACAATTGGAATTATCTGCTAGTAGTCGCTTTCCGGTAAGTGGTTTCAATTAATTTCCTGCATTATCAACATAGCCAATATATTGTTATTCTCTTTATTTTCCTGCCCTATTGTCAATATACTCGAGCGTTTACACCATCTATGTATGTGTAAGTGTATGCATATACGCATACAATACATTCTTCCTAACTGCCCGATTACTACATTCTTTTGCAACGCTCGGTCAATTTTCTCCTCACTTTTTTCTCTACCTCCCTCCCTTCAAGTAATCTCACCCAAACTGGAGATTCTATCGTGTTTGCGTACACTACGTCGCCTTCCGCCCCCCTTGGACTCGCAGCTATTCCCGTCCCACCGTTGAGACTATCGCATTGTACACTCGCGCGGGTTTATGGATTTCCCCATTGCGCAGTTACACAGACGTCAAGCGACAAGACCCAACATCATAGCAGCACCTTAGCTACCTACCCAATATGTGTAGGTAGACCAGTTGGTGACAATCTGGTATGTAACCCTGTGAGCACGCCGGAAAGAGAGAATTATCCCTTCCAACTCCTTCTCGAACGTTTCCAAAGTTGGTATTCGCCTTCAGTCGAATGCAAGACTTATATAACCTAAATTTTTTTTTCCTTGACCGGTCCAGCCGACTTTGTACTTTACGCCTATGAACGCACCGCGCCGCACCGCCTCGCTCCAAGGCTGAATTTGGGACGATTTAATTGTCGATAATGTGCCTCTAATTCATTTCCCAGTTAATAATACTGGGGGCAGAGCTGGCGCTAACCACCTCCCTACTTTAGATATCTCTTGTCAATCCATTTCGTCATATTTCCTCGACTACCGTTGAATCCATCCGATCCCCGTAGAAACAACTCACCCCAAAGCTTCCGAATTATCCATTGAAGCTACTTCTTTGCTACTAGGTCTATTCCTGACGGCAGCTAAAGCTTTTGTCAAACAAAGAAACGCTATCATAACCAGACAAGCTTCTCCCAGCGTCCGTGTTGTACGAGAATTTGCGCGTCGCTGTCAACCTACTATCAACTCCGGAGCGCCGAAGCATCGCAGCGTGCAGCGTGGCTATCGCGGACGGACCTTGAAACCCAGAATGCGCCTGCGGACAGTGTCTTCGCTAATCGCCTAGGCGCTTTGTCACAATATCGAATACCCAAAGCTCCTACGCCTATTCATCGTTCAAGTTGGCTCCAAAGCCAACACCAGCTTTCTACATGATGGGAGCGTGTATGAGTTCGAATAAGGAGGAGGAGGAGCAGAAAAAGCGAAGTCAAGCTATTGACCGCGCGCTTGATGAGGATTCGAAGAGATTGCGGCGAGAATGCAAGATCCTTCTACTAGGTGAGTTTACCGAAGCTCCGCCATTGAGTCGTATAACAGCGCTGACTTGAGCTATTCATTAGGATCCGGCGAGAGCGGGAAGTCGACGATTGTCAAGCAAATGAAGATCATACACCTGAAAGGCTACTCGGAGGATGAACTCTACAATTATCGCGCCACAGTTTTTAAGAACTTGATAGAATGCGCTAAAGCCGTCATCATTGCGATGGACCAATTCGATATCCAGCCGAGCAATCAGGAAACTAAGGAATACTGCGACTACCTGCTAGGTTACACAGTTGAGTCAGGACCATCAGCACACATCGAGCAGAAGGTCGCCACGGCGGTACAAGCCTTATGGCACGATCCTTGCATCGAGCGGCTCATGCAGCATTCTACTGAATTCTACTTGATGGACTCGGCCGAATAGTGAGTTGAGGTTCACCGTTTTAGCTCTCTTCCATACTCACCACAGTTCCAGTTTCTTCGACGAGGTATCACGAATATGCGCCCCAGATTACTTGCCCAATGAGATGGATGTTCTCCGTGCGCGGACGAAGACCACGGGCATCTACGAGACTCGTTTCCAAATGGGGGCGCTCAGTATCCAGTAAGTTATCTAACAAGATATAACTCGCTCTGATACAAATGCTGACCTTACTCATCTAGCATGTTTGATGTTGGTGGACAGCGAAGCGAACGGAAGAAGTGGATTCATTGCTTCGAGAACGTAACGTCAATAATATTCTGTGTGGCCTTGAGCGAATACGACCAGGTGCTACTCGAAGAAAGCAGCCAGGTAACTTCCAAAGCCACTTTCAAAAGCAGAAGGGGGTTAGCTAACACCAAATCCAGAATCGAATGATGGAGAGTTTATTACTTTTCGACTCGGTTGTCAACTCGAGATGGTTCATGAGAACGAGCATAATCTTGTTCCTGAACAAAGTAGACATATTCAAAGTCAAGCTTCCTAGATCGCCACTGGGAAACTATTTTCCAGATTACTCCGGAGGCAACGATGTCAACAAGGCCGCAAAATACCTGCTTTGGAGATTCAATCAGGTCAACAGAGCTCATCTGAACCTATACCCTCAGTACGTCACGGCATTTAGATAGTTTCGTTTTTTGCTGCTAACCTGTTGATCTAGTTTGACACAAGCAACAGACACGTCCAACATCCGCTTGGTATTTGCAGCTGTGAAAGAAACGATACTCAATAATGCGCTTAAGGATTCCGGCATCTTGTGATTTTGTCTCTTGCAACATTCAGAGCCCATCGGGACTCGTCTCGCCTTACTTGAGGGCGAGAACCACAAAAGCATTGGCATGGAGTTTTGGCTGGGAACCTCACAACTTTCCTCTTTTTTGTTTTCGCAAGGCGTCAGGTCAAACAATTTCATAGGTTTTATATGTTCGAGGGCATATGGAAATGATGCGGAATGGCAGCAGAAAATTAACTGGTCACAAAGAGTTCTGGCAAGAGAGAGAGATGGTTAATGTTCGTTCTTACTAGAAGGTACTGCCCAATGCTCGAGAGCCACACCGCATGTAACAATCGATATCAGATCGATGATGGAGCAGAGGGCACGCTAGATATACTCGCGGAGGCGAGTCGAGAATGCACATGGGATGAATAGGTAGCTCGTAGTCGGGGCTTCGTCCCATGAGATAGCTATCAGTAGGTACCTACGCACGATAGGGATTTATGATGTAAACCGATGATAGTCAGCGTCTAAAAGATGCAGAAAGCATTGAAGCTAATAAACACCACGAATATTGTATATTGGCTATCACAGACACGTATGGGGAAAGGAAAATACGCCTCCTGGCAGATTCTCTAAGAGGTAGGTAATAATTTATCCTCTGACTACGACCGTACTGCCTTGTTAAGACCATATTAAACGGAGGTAAGTACGTTATTCTCGAAAACTACATAAATTTCTCCCTTCTTTTTTCCGACTAATATTAGTCATACCTGTATCTTGAAATTCTATCCCGTAAGGCAAAAACACGACCCATCAAACCAAACATAGGAGCCCAAGAGGATAAAATCTAATCATCACGAATATCTCATTCCTTACTCCCTGATACCTAAACAGGTACCCATGGCTGAAGAACATCTTGTTGTAGGGCCTTGGAATTAGAGTGGTTTATGTAGGGACATCCACGATATATCAGAGTTTCTTCAAGGCCTTGGAGCCTTGGACTTGAGACTTCATCGGAGGTACCTCCGATTACACCATCTCGTCACACGTGAAGACTATATGTAGAGGTATTCGGCAACCGAAGTTGGAAAGAGGAAGTGTGAATTATAGTGTACGCACTGATGCTTGGTGCATGGTAGATTTTAGTCAGGCGACCATATTGCGGGAGGTAGCATTGGAAGCACTATGACATAGCAGGTAACCTCGAAAGTGCGGCATACCATATATGGACAAGGTAGAAGCTGCAGATACTAGGTTGTATGCACTACGACTAGGAGAGCCGCTGCCTACGCGTTTCGGATGATCGCGATATTGGGTTGCGAGGATAGGTAATGTCCGGATCTCATCGTCTTGCATATTTACCTCTTACATATCACATCATCCATGAGGGAATCTTGGCAAGCTCTATACCAATGATGAGGGTTTTCCTGTCAACTTGAGTGTAAATATGTTGCTCGCGTATGCTATCTTGAGTTACGTGCCTAGGGGCCTCAGCTTCCAGCATGGTGTCTTAGGTTCGAGTTTCGCGTTTCGCGTTCCCCTAGAGAGTATCTTGACTCTATGAGAACGGAGGTTTTGGAACGAGCTATATGTAAGCTATACCTCAGTCAGTCGACTTAAATATGACACTAGGTAATAGATGGTTAAGAGGCCAGTAGTTCGCGTCGTGGTCTAACGAACTCTGACTTAGACGCAATCGTATACCCCGCACTCTCGAGTTCGCAGCTTTCATTCATTCCCCCTTATCCGACGATAGCTCCTAATTGCCTACATTAACTCTTTGTGTACCTAAAGTAAGTAAATATAGGTAGGCATTGAGCAAGTGGCCTTGGACTATAATCAACATGCGGGTAAGGAATTATACATCCGTTAGGGAGGTAACATCTTACCTCCATCATTCTTGCCGTTGATCACGTTTCACTGTTTTAGAGCCTTGTGCTTGCAGCTTTCACAAGCTTGACTTCGTCATCGTGCTTTAGCTATGGCATGTTTTCTCTGACAACTTTCCCCCTGTAAGTATCCACTCTGCCACTGTCCCAAGGAGCCATCCGATTCCCTCTTAATAAATAGACCATCGACCTACCTCCTTTATCTAGCTCGTTGCTCCTGGGTCGTCCTTTGTTCGTCCTTTGTTTTACATTTTAACTCGTACGTCTTCACTATTCCTAATTGTGTAAACTTCGATCTACGGAAGAGAAGGTTGTGGGTTGGGAAAGGAGATTACCTGCCCCGCGGTGATCGACGGACGACCAGGAACCAGAGCTCTATCGTCAAGCTCTATGCTCTATCAACCCCGCCCCCGCCCCCTCATTCCCATCATCGACCACCCTTGCTTCTCTGCTTACCGTTGGCTCTTTGAACCCGAAGCACGTAGGTAAACTGTCACACCAACCAGCCTTGTATATTTTGCTTTGATAGAAATAAATTAATATTCCTCTTCTTTCTAACTAACTAAATACCTTAGCTTTTCCTATATCCTAATTGCTGTGTCGTGTCGTGTCTTCGGGGAGTAGTCTCGATTTACAAACCACAAGCCCCAAGATGGCGTCCACCGAACAACGACTACCTACCAGGGAACGGCGCCCCTCAACAGCTGCACCTATTGTCGACATAGTCGGTTCGGTCAGCCCCGCAGGCATCTCACGCCCGAAACATAAGCGCACGTACACAGGTTTTGGAGCTAGTGAGATCAAAAGCGTAGAAGGTCCGGATCAGTGTTTCTATTTTCTCCCTTTGGGGCTGTAGATCTTCACATATCGAATCACTTAACTAACCCGACAATCTTCGTGTAGCGGCGATCCCCGAACCTCAACGCGAGGCATGGACCAAGCACGAATACCAAGGTTTCAAGACAAAAGATGAATTTGAGAGGGAAGTCGTTCGCCATGTCGAGACCACTTTGGCTCGAAGCATGTTTAACTGCGACGAGTCGGCTGCATACTCGGCTACAAGCTTGGCGTTACGTGATCGCCTAATTAAGGAATGGAACAAGACTCAGCAACGCCAGACTTTGGCTGATCCCAAGCGCGTCTATTATCTCAGTCTGGAGTTCTTGATGGGACGAGCTCTAGATAATGCCATGCTCAATGTTGGCGCCAAAAGCACTGCCAAGGGTACGGATCAACCGACTTATACGTAATCGTACGACTTATTGAGCTAACTTCCCTGCAGAGGGTCTTACCGAGCTCGGATTCCGCATTGAGGACATTATTGGCCAAGAACACGATGCTGCGCTAGGCAATGGTGGGCTTGGACGGCTTGCAGCTTGTTTTCTCGACAGCCTTGCCTCCCTGAACTATGCTGCCTGGGGTTATGGCTTAAGATACCGATATGGTATCTTCAAGCAGGAAATCATTGATGGATACCAAGTCGAGGTTCCCGACTACTGGCTTGACTTTAACCCCTGGGAGTTCCCACGGCATGATGTCACAGTCGACGTGAGTTGCTGCTAGACATGCCGTTTGATCTCTGCAGAGCACCGCTTACCAATATTACAGATTCAATTTTATGGTAATGTTCGCAAGTCCCAGGATGAGAATGGAAAATCGATAGCTACCTGGGAGGGTGGTGAGATCGTCACTGCCGTAGCTTACGATGTGCCGATTCCCGGCTATGACACACCATCCACAAATAACTTGCGCCTGTGGTCTAGCAAAGCAGCCAGTGGTGAATTTGACTTCCAGAAGTTCAACAATGGAGACTACGAGAGCTCAGTAGCCGACCAGCAAAGAGCCGAGACCATCAGCGCTGTTCTGTATCCAAATGACAACCTAGACCGTGGAAAGGAGTTGCGTCTCAAACAACAATACTTCTGGGTTGCTGCTTCGTTGTACGATATCGTCCGCCGATTCAAGAAGTCGAAGCGTGCTTGGAGCGAATTCCCCGACCAAGTCGCCATCCAGCTCAATGATACTCACCCGACGCTCGCCATTGTTGAACTCCAGCGAATTCTTGTAGATATCGAGGGTCTTGAATGGGATGAGGCATGGAGAATAGTCACATCGACTGTGAGTATCAATTGACGGTTCTATTCGGCTTGATTTTGCTAATTGGCCCTAGTTTGGTTATACGAATCACACCGTCTTGCCCGAGGCGCTCGAGAAGTGGCCGGTCGGCTTGGTGCAACACCTTCTACCTCGCCATCTTCAGATCATCTACGACATCAATCTTTTCTTCTTACAATCAGTCGAGAAGAAATTCCCCAACGACCGGGACATGCTGCGCCGGGTTTCTATTATTGAGGAATCCCAGCCAAAGATGGTCCGCATGGCGTACCTAGCAGTCGTTGGTTCTCACAAGGTTAACGGTGTCGCTGAACTTCATTCGGACCTCATCCAGACGACAATTTTCAAGGATTTCGTCACCATTTTCGGTGCCGACAAATTCACCAACGTCACAAACGGCATCACACCGCGAAGGTGGCTACATCAAGCGAACCCTCGACTTTCAGAGCTCATTGCCAGCAAGACTGGTGGTTATGATTTCCTGAAAGATCTCACGCATCTAAACAAGCTGGAGCTGTTTGTTGACGACAAAGAGTTCAGAAAGGAGTGGGCCGAGATCAAGTTTGCGAATAAGGTCCGTCTCGCGAAGTACATCAAGACTACCACGGATATTACTGTCAACCCATCGTCTCTCTTTGACGTTCAGGTCAAGAGAATCCACGAGTATAAGCGACAACAGCTTAATATCTTTGGTGTCATTTACCGATATCTGAAGCTCAAGGAGATGAGCCCGGAGGAGAGAAAGAAGCAGCTGCCTCGTGTCTCCATCTTCGGTGGGAAGGCCGCACCTGGCTACTGGATGGCTAAGCAAATCATTCACCTCATCAATAGCGTCGGCGCTGTTGTCAACAAGGATCCCGATATTGGCGACCTCTTGAAGGTTGTCTTCGTGGAAGACTACAATGTTAGCAAGGCGGAGATGATTATCCCGGCTTCTGACCTTAGCGAGCATATCTCAACTGCAGGCACCGAGTGAGTGCTGAAATATTAACAAGTAAGAATCAAGGGCTAACTTTAAATAGGGCTTCCGGAACCAGTAATATGAAGTTCGTATTGAACGGCGGTCTGATTATCGGAACGTGCGACGGTGCCAATGTGAGTCCCAAGTAATCTGCCTCTTTCAAGCCCGAGACTCACGTATTATAGATCGAAATCACTCGCGAAGTTGGCCAAGAGAATATCTTCCTCTTTGGCACACTCTCCGAAGACGTCGAGGACCTTCGCCATGCGCACACCTATGGCCCACACCAGATCGACCCCGGCCTGAACCAAGTGTTTGAGGCTATCCAGAGTGGAAAGTTCGGCGACTCTAATGATTTCAACGCACTCATCTCGGCCGTTCGCGACCACGGAGACTACTACTTAGTATCTGATGACTTCCAGTCTTACATTGACACCCAGAAGATTGTGGATGACGAGTACCGCAATCAGGACGAATGGGTCTCCAAGTGCATCCGTAGTGTTGCCAGGATGGGCTTCTTCAGCTCTGACAGGTGCATCAATGAGTACGCTGAGGGTATCTGGAACGTCGAGCCCTTGGCTGTGGCTAGTAATTAAGCGCATGCTACTTTCTAGGGGGTGTTAAGACGGCGAGCACTCTGCGGGTTCCGGTATACGTAACGGGGACCTCGGATGGGGCTTATGGGTTAAGAAAGGTTGCGAGAAAGGTTACCTACGGTCATGACTACGAAAGAATGGTTAATGAATAGCATTTCGAACATAGTTTATACAGCAGTTCACCTACACCTCGTTCTTGACGTGATAAGGGAACTTTGAGGATGTTTAAAGAATTAACCACCATAAATTTGCCCTGTGGTATACGAGGCTTCGAGGAATACCCACTCATGTGAACAGAATGCCCTTCTTTTCCCGTGATACTGCCACTTAAACTTGAACCCTTAGAGATCTCCGTTTGATACCGCCGGCACTCAAGATTTAATCTTAGTGTCAGGTACTTACTAGGAAGTAGTTCCTAATTGTAGGTGGCCTACGGAAATGGATCCGGGTCCAGAAGGATGGTTTCTGCACCCCACGAAGAAACACACACACGATGATGTCACTAAGCGTAGCCTCTATCCCCGCTCGGGCTGGAATATGTGAGGGGGCACACGTGTAGTGTAAAACCGGCACTCCCTCCAGTTCTTCTAGTCGTGGTCTACACTAGTGAAAAGAAGACGTCGAATAACGCTTGATCTAGTTGAAGATGATGGATGGTAGATCGGGAATTTTTAACAGATAGTCGTTAATTGACATTGGAGGATCTAGGGCAGATCTCCAACCTTACAAGACTATGATCGTCAGGGTCCGCTTGTTTATTTTTCTGATTTTCCCCTAGGGGTCCCTGTCTCTATATAAAGGAAATCGTGACGGCATTCTGGGGGGAATTTTTCTAAAAATCAAATCAAATCGAATGTTTACTCCGTTTGAATGACTATGTTCTGATGGTGGTATATTCAATATGAAGAAAAGATGACACCATTCGTCGCTGCTCACCCCATCACGAAGCATACGAGGCATGCACAATATGCTGGTTCATTTTTTGTCTGATTCTGAATAATGACGTCAACCTACCCAAGGCTGCTAGGTACCTTAGGTAAGCTATATATATGTAGGTACATAATACAGTTAGTGCGGTGGGACTAGCGTCTCACAATACATATCTGATAGAGCGAAAGCTCCGGGTTTTCATGTGCAAATTCAAGATCGAGGAGGGAAATCCGCGTCCACTCTGAATGCTTGGAATAATCTCCGGATGAAAATGCTTCGTCTCATGGCTTAGCTACATTTCCTATAGATATTTTCTCCAATTAAAAGCTCGAAACTCCAATATACGTCATTTTGCGCAGCCTTGCTTTTTCGTTGCTCTTTGTGCGCTTTAAGCCCCTCGAGTACCTAAGTTACCAGGGGCAAGCTTGCTTCCTAATGGCTTACCTACCTAAATAGGAAGTGGTCCCCCGAGATGCATTTGCGCCGGATCGTGAAGTATCTCCCTAGCAAGTAAGTTAAACTGCATTATTGGCTTCCTTTGCAGACCGCTTCACAATGTCTAAGGTAAAGGTTATTAGTTCTCTTGAAAATAAGTCACGAGCCTCTTTTTCCTTTCTAGTCTTGCCCTATAACTGCACCCTGTATGCAAAGTTCGAAGCTGACAGAGTATAGGCATCGGCGATGGAGCACTTAGAATTCGATTTTCGGATATCTTCTGAGGGAATACTGTGGAGGCGGTCGGGTCCTACTCCGATGCTTTACCTACATGTAATCTCTCTAACCTACATAGATGTAGTTTGGTCAAGAAAAAGGGCGCTTGTTAGCATTAATGCCCGTTCCAGCTCGTAGGTACACAGAAAGGAGGGGCAATGGCCGAGCTAGGAGGGACACTGAAAGGTGACGTCACTCATCTCTAAAGGGAAAATCGCACCATCTCATTGGTTGTTGGTGTCACTATAGAGCAAGCATCTTACCTTTTTCGTAATTGGGTTCAACACGATCCATCTCACCTGCAGCCTGCTTGTAAATGTGCCCCGTACTTAGATATGCTTCCATTATATCTCACAGGACGGTATGTGATGATATTCCTTCGTTCATCGACTGTCTTATACCGACTTTGGCCGTCTTCGGAAGTAGTACAGCATTAGTAGAATATCGAGGGGAACATGGCAACTTCTACCGAAAACCCAGGCACACCGGCGCTATTAGCCTACCATTAGGGTCACACTCACCAATCAAGCCCGTACGTTGTTCTATTCGTCAACTTAGTAAAGCCTCGACTCAGTTTTTCGCTGCCTGCAGCACGGCACCGTACGACGTACCCTGTGTGTTGGGTTTGTGGGACGTGATGAATCTTAGGACGTGGTAAACCAGTGAACCAAACACGAACTAGCTGCTGTCACAAGTTGATACGGTATGAATAGTCAGCTCGGTAGTATCAGAGACGACACTAAACTAACCCATAAACCAGTCACGAATGTAACCCATAAATTAAGAGCCCCCATGCCGTGCCATCCCCAGGTCGACTTCCTCAGGTCTCATTCCTTATCTGCGTAATAGGGGCGCTATAACCAATTATCACCGAATAGCATAACTCGGTGAGCTTTAGTGCTGTGACATCTTGAGCCTATAACTTTCTGATGTTTTTCCCGGTAGAGATGAAGGATGTTGGATAGGAAACATAAGTGGTTAAAACAATAAAACTAGAGTAGCTTTAACGGGCCGATCCTCTGTAACACATAGGGCCAGATTCTCTTCCCGCCAATTCAATACTGGCCAAGTCGTATTGATAATGTCGATATCACCTATCAAGCGGATACCAGCAGTGATCGACATCGTTGTCCTTCCCACCACGTGCAGTTATGCTCGGATGAAGATTCCTAGGATATTTTAGAACGGCATTTCTCAATTCCCATGGCTTTTTCGTGATCTGCGTATGCCTCACGGGTAACCGCTTGATCTTGTTACTCTTATGTTTCTGTTACTATTCATAGATCTACCGATACCTAGAACCTTAGGTACCTACTCCTGGTATGGTTTAGATCCAAAAGGATCTAGTATTATACAAGAAACGCAATAACAACTACCATCTTGGGGGCACCGATTGCAACATTGAAGTTAAGTGATACAGCAATGGGAAGCGCTAGAGAACTCTGCGTCGAGCTAAGCAACGTTGGTACACGCTATCATTCCGTCGCAATGATTGCCCTTCTGAATATTCCCTTTGAGTTTATTAGTCTCTAGCCTATTGCCCTCTACAGAATACTGCAACACAACAACGGCAAAGAGTACGAAATTAATAACGCATTCATTATTGGAGGCTCTTGGTCCTTTTCTGAAAACGACACTTGTTGTTTTAACGTACATAGTCACTATAAGTGGGCCTAGCTCTATGCAGATGGTTCATACCCTAACTTACCTGAATCTAGGTACAAGTACTCGCTCAATGCGCTAAGCTTATAGCTTCTTATAGACCTTGGAAGTACAGTATACTTCTGTAGAATAGGTGCATTTAGATATCATCAGCCATCAGCCACTTGTCACGACTGCCCGCAACTCCCGCATGCCCCAGGAGAACCCAGACTGTGTGCTTAATAGGTGCATACCAAGGTAGCGTACGTGCTAGAGAGTGACTTCCAGTAGTTTTTCACGGGTTTCGCATAGAAAACCTCGATCGCGATCGCCACCTCACTGGAGAACCACCTTTGAATCGCCGTTCCGGTACGTGTTCCAAAACCTTATCCACAACACAGCCCAACCTCGAACTCGAAAATCCTGTTCTTCTATCCCACTTTTCCCCATCTCTTAACGGCATTTCGATATTGCCATTTACTTGAGCGTCTTTGTAATTTTTTTTTTCCTCCTCGATTGATAACCAGAAGCACAAAAGAAAACTAATAGACGAGAATTACGTATACAGAGTCTATCGAAGCCTCACCTACTACACAGTATTTGTCTCACTGTACATTGGTTTATCCCCTGGCACTCTCTGCCCCTCGTTTCCCCTCGTTTGATAGCTGACAACAACCCGTCATCTCACCCTTTTTTGATCGCTATCCAAACATCTCGCACCCCGCCTCCTCCAAATATTGCCCGCTATTCGCCATGGCCGAATTCGTGCGAGCCCAGATCTTCGGAACGACATTCGAGATCACTTCCAGGTATGCTAGTTATTCGCAGCGCCGCCTGCCATATCACCCAAATTAACGCACTACTTCCAACAGATACTCGGATCTGCAGCCAGTGGGCATGGGAGCTTTTGGCTTGGTCTGGTACGTTGCTGCTTACCTACGGCGCTGAACGCTGTTAATCCTAGGACGTAACCACTAACTTGAGACGGTTGCTGCTGCACAGCTCTGCTAAAGATCAGCTCACCAACCAAAATGTTGCCGTAAAGAAAATCATGAAGCCCTTCAGCACGCCGGTCTTGGCCAAGCGAACGTATCGAGAACTGAAGCTGTTGAAGCACCTTAAACACGAAAATGTTGGTTGGATTTGCTTACCTAGGAAAAGTTGAGACTGTTACTCACGCCATTTTTTAGGTTATCTCCCTCAGCGACATCTTCATCTCGCCTCTCGAAGACATGTATGCCTTCTATGACAACATTTGGGTTCTACTGCAATGCGCTGACCATATTACCAGCTACTTCGTAACAGAACTCCTCGGAACAGATTTACATCGACTACTTACCTCGAGACCTCTAGAGAAGCAGTTTATTCAATATTTTCTCTACCAAATCATGGTGCGTTTCTTTGCCACGATTTTCGAGTGGTGGAACACAGAAGGCTGATGGGTTTAAAAAATAGCGAGGTCTGAAGTATGTCCATTCCGCCGGCGTCGTCCACCGCGATCTCAAACCTAGTAATATCTTGGTCAACGAAAACTGTGACTTGAAAATTTGCGATTTCGGCCTTGCTCGAATTCAAGATCCTCAGATGACCGGATATGTCTCGACGAGGTATTACCGCGCCCCAGAGATTATGCTCACCTGGCAGAAATACGACGTGGAAGTCGATATCTGGAGCGCTGGATGTATCTTTGCTGAGATGCTGGAGGGGAAGCCACTTTTCCCTGGAAAGGACCACGTCAACCAGTTCTCGATTATTACTGAGCTGCTTGGTACACCCCCTGACGACGTTATCAACACTATTGCCAGCGAAAATGTAGGTCATCCTCTTCCCAACACAAATCAACTTTAGCTGACTAGGAGTTATCTAGACTTTGAGATTCGTCAAGTCTTTACCGAAACGAGAGCGACAGCCCCTCAAGAACAAGTTCAAGAACGCTGATCCAGCAGGTTTGTCTTTGGACTTCGTGTATTAATGTATTCTGTAGAGAAGACTAACACTTCACAGCTGTTGATCTATTGGAACGGATGCTAGTGTTCGACCCTAAGAAGCGAATCACTGCAGCCGATGCCTTAGCGCACGAGTATCTCGCTCCATACCACGACCCCACTGACGAACCTGTTGCTGAGGAGAAGTTCGACTGGAGTTTCAACGATGCTGACTTGCCAGTCGACACATGGAAGATCATGATGTGAGTATCTGCGTGGCTTGTAGGCTGGCATTTTCTGGGCGAAGCATCACGTATACGGCGACGATGACTAACATAATCGAGGCAACAGGTACTCGGAGATTCTTGACTATCATAATAGGGAGTCTAATGTGCCCGGAGTTGACGTAACCGGAATTGAGGATCAGTTCAACGGCCAGTAAGAGGGGTTGCAGTTCTTAGATCGGTTCTGCAGGCGGCAGGCATGACGAAATACGACGATACCACGGCGAAAGTAATATGATGTAGCTCTCAGACTTGAATCATGCCCGGGCGTTTCGAGACAGGTTTATGACTTCGATTGCGTTTGCCACGATTTCCTTCGATGGAGATGGGATATTCGTCATCAGCCAGGAGTATAAGAAAGACGGGAATATACGAGGATTTGCATTCAGCTGCTGATAAGCAATGACATCAGCGGGGGCTTCGCGGTGGTCATATAAAGCGTAACACGAGGATAATACGCACTAGCTGGGGACGTTCTCCTTTTCGGAATAGGCATAGGAGAGCGCGAAACCTGACTACATTCAAAAACATTCAAATCAACGCTATGAACCAGAATTACGGGATGGCAGTCAAGGCGCGAATGATGAATAGTCAGGAGTCGCGATAGAGGCTTTGAGCAGAGATCGGCCTCCAATACACGATTGAATAGACTCTGGGTATGAAAACGATAGGGCATGAGAAAAATAAATAGAAAGCTTTGACGTCATGACAAGTTTATGCTTTCTCCTTTTGCGGAGTTGTGGTCCCTCGTGTTGTCTGATTTGTTGGGGATCTGTGTGTGTGTATCTGGGCATCTCGACGGTTTTCAGTTGTCGAAGCTTAGAGTGTCTTTCGTTGTGAACCGGTTTCTAAGAGATACTCACCCAGAATGGTGTCTAGGTAACTTTGCGCCTTGGAATTGAACCGCATAGGCAGACAGACAATCACGGCAGCTGGCTCACGAACACGATTGCTCGTGTGAGTTGGCACTACTTGCGATCCCCTAACCCCCTATTCCGGCCTGTTTCCACCAGAAGCAATTCCGGGACTAAGGGAATTGCTCATGGCAAATACCTGAGATCCTTCTGGAGGCTATAAAGTGGTGTGGTATGGACTGTAGACTTATAGATGCATCGAGGAACGGCGCCAGTCTTGTCTAAGAAGAGAGCCCCCGTCCCCCTTGGGTTCTGGACTCTCAACATGGAAGATGGCTTGCTATGGAAGATGGAGGGTTTGGAAGACGCAGGAGCAGAGAGTCTTGCTAGATTGCTTGCGGACGTCAGTCGATTCGTGGAATAATTAGCCACTCAGCTGCACTGGGAATGACGTGCCTACCTGGGTACTTGGATTACGGACTCCTGTAGCTAGAATCCTTGCCAGCTGAAGATGAGCAGCCTTGATGAAGCGGTGCTGTGGTAGAAGCTCGTCGGTCGTAAGACCTCTGGAAGGACTGATGTTGCTGTTGCTTTGAACTGGCCATAACCTCTAAACGTTGCCAACAGTGTTACTGGAATCTCGAGGTATACACCGCATAGACGTTCTTCGCCCTGAATACTGAATCGCTATCCAAAAAGTTAAAGCGACCTATCTTGTTATAGCCCGTACTGGTGGACACTTGGTGTTATTGGTGTCGTCTTCCTAGTAAATTGCGTATGAGATGGTAGACGCGTCAGAGCGAGCAACCAAGCGTGTCACTACGTCCTATCACTCGCCAAATAAGCTCTTGTAACCCCAGTTCTAGAACTATTGAATTTCTGACATTTGTAGTTATAATGACTCCGCCATAGAAGCCATACCATAAAGCAGACTTAGCTTAGAGGGGAACTATCTATACACGAAAAGAGTCTAGGAGCCCGCTGGTGTTGAAAAGGAACTCGCTTCGTAACAATATGACTAGGATTCCATATATCCCTCTCTCTTAAATTATCCATTTTATAAGTACCAGGCTAGAATTACTCGGTATTACTAATATTTTGGTCACGAACCTCGCCCTTTCATCTGCGAGCGTAAGCATCGGTGAGTGAATGTGTCTCCGTAAGTTTCTTGCCATGACATCTTGTTTCAGATCTGTGTAACATCATCTTCAGTCCATGCAGCAATTCTCAGACATATTTCTACATGGCATTCTAGGGTTATTGTATCCTCGGTCGACGATCTCCTCGGGCAACTCCGGAGGGATTCGCTTTGGTGGCGGGTTGCGGGCGACGTCGGCGTACTCCTAGTTGGCTTAGGTAGGTACCTAAGGTAGCCTTCGAACTCCGGACTCCGGCGATCTTGTGTATTTCCGCGCTGGGAGTTCCTGGGGAGCTGAAATGTGAAGAAATTGAATCATCTATTCAATATTATCGTCAGGGATGGACATCCCGAAGCCGGAAGGCGTTAGGGATATGGGGACCCGCGTCATATGTAGTATATTATACCGTGAAACGACCCCGGAAAACATCCGTACGATGTAGCCCGCTATGTTCATGAAGTAACCACACTATCGTCGTGGAGATGAGTACCCTAGACGTTAGCTGTCCCATTAGATTTTCTTGTTCTGGGATGGCTGTCCTCTCTGAAGCCGGGGACTTTTCGCCGGCCGAATCTTGACATGTCGCTTTGCCGGGTTGGACATGGCCTGATATCTGCTTAGACGAGACGAAGGTGTGGCATTATTAATATATTAGTGTAGATGTTCCATCCTCTTTGTTTATATTCTTCTCATCCTTTAGGTAAACGGGTTTGCAGCGTAAGAGAAAAGTTGCAGGTTTGAATGAGAAGTCGAAAGAAACTTTCACGTCTTACGATATAATTTTGGTTAATATTTACGATCTAGCTAGAGTAGCCTCATCCTGGCGTGGGGGTAAAGGCGAAAAAAAGGGGGGCCCACGGGGTCTGGCTCTGCGATGACATTGAAGGAGAAAGACGAGCCACCATCGTGTATTTCTCCTCTGAATTGGTCACCGAGAATTCGAGGGGAGGACTTATGCAGCCAACCCATGTTATATAAGACGGGAAATTGGTTAAAGTGACTAATCAAGGTGAATCAAGTACTTAGATGCTGAGGCTGCAGCAGATCCCGGAGAATTATAAGCCAGAGTGTTACACGCGCCTGGGATGGACACCATCCCCGAAGGCTATGTGGCTCGTACATGGTGTGATATACTAGAATTAAAGGGAGATGCATGTCTAAGGTGGGTGGACAGACTAAGTCAACTCCTAAAATAGTGTGATGGTGGACTTGTTTCCCTTTCCGAGTGTCTCCCCAGATTTGTAAGGGTTGGCTTCATGACTGCGTCGGTGCGGGAGAGACAGTTCTAGGCGTGCTAGTCAAATCCTTTCAAGTAGTTGTGATAAACGTATGGCCGGAGAGTATAACAACTATGGCTATGGTTGCTTTGCAGATGCGGCATATAACTAAAACTAAATGCCTCTGCGGCGTGATTTGCTCTTGGTTATGGTGGCAAATATGCTCTTAAAAGTCTGATGCTAGCGGGTGCTGCCAGCGATAAACATAGCTGTCAGCCTGGAGTGGTTGCTTCCAGCTAAATCTTTGCTTCGAACTTCCATTTCTATATGGTGTCTCATTATCACCTGCCTATTCTAGGGTTAGTTTAATAAGAGTAGGCAAATATCTCTTTAGTATTTAAGAGTCTGGTAGCATGGATAACGGTTGGTCTTTGAAGGGTTAGTCTAAAGTTGTATGTGGTATGAACCTCTCTCGTTCGAAAGCGAAGAAAGGATGTCTGGTCGAGATATTGAAGACCATAGTCACATGAACTCTAGATAAGTAGGTAAGTAGGTGGGTAGTTACGATGGATGTTTGCGAATTTTCTAATGGAATAGGATACTTTCAAGCCCAGCAGTGGCTTAATAAAGGTGACGGCATCTTGTTTAATATTATTTCGAGGCATGAGGGATTGCTTGGAGCGCAGCTCTATAATCCCCGTCAAAGAACAACAACTAGGTAGGCAGGAGGCAGGTATCATTTGTAGCTTTAGGGGCAAAATATGGCAAGGTCCCAATTGGTTGAAAGTTGACCGGACCAAAGGTTTTTAGGAGGAGTATTACTATGGCTTCCGGCGGATGTCGGCCTTGTACGGGCCGCAACGGATGTTACTCTGAATAGGAGACAGGAGGAGCAGATCTGTCTGCAATTCGTCTCGGTGATGCTGCTTTGTCGGGAAAGACCTGGTGTTTTCGATACATTATTTCTACAGGGACGTCCGTAGTGGCACACCCGAAGCCCCAACGCCTTATAATACAAGGGAGTTGATATTGTTTCGAGATCTCAAATAGAAAAGGGGGGTGTTGGCGTCAGGTGTGTTTCCCGGTGGCTGCCGTTGCTTTCTTGGTAGGATTTTCAAAACGGAAAATGTGCACGACAGGGGGGAAAACTTCTATTACAGCGGGTAGATAGTCTCTAAGATCTCACTTGTTTGGCTTTGCTGACGGTACCTAGGTAAAGATGAGGTTTATCGGGATGTCGATCATGAGCCTCACTTTGAATTCTACTAAGTAAATCAGTTTCCGAGCCGTAGTTCAACGTAAGCTAAGCACGTGGAGTTGCACAATTTCTCAGCGTTATGTGGTTCGTCAGCATCCTTGACTTGCTGTCCCTGGTGAGCAGGCCTGTGTGATGGAACTGCAGACGGACCCTTCTATAATGCTGCCTTTAATGGAGGATAAACTGGTTATAGTAGGTGATAGTGTTGAGTTGCTGGTGGTTCCTGGTATTACAAGTCTTATTGAATAGAAACTCCCGGGAGAAAGAAACGGACGCCTCAACTATATTGAGTTACATGGATGAAGGAACTCGCCCTCCTTTGCGAATGGGTCAATAATTTTTACACCGAGAAAAAAAATCGTGAACCCACCGTGTCTTGAACTTCACCTTTCCGACCTTGCCCCCTCTCAACAATAGGTCAGAGCCATATTGGTGTGCTGAGCTGTCTATCATGCACTCCAGTTTTTTTTCTGTGCGACTCGTTTACTTCCCCCAACTATCCCTTTTCGTCGACCTGCATATGGACTCCCTGTCAACCTATCCGTGGCCGAGGAATTTGCCTCTTTTCCCTCTGCGTTTTCTTCCTCTTTTCTCGTCCCTGAACAGCGTGGACAAATCATTTTGCCATCAGGTGATCAGCTGCCAAAATGACCGCTCCGAGCGATGGATTCGAATTGGTCATGGGGGTATCGCGGGAGTCCGGTAGGCCGACCTGGACCCTGGCGATGCCGAGTTATGTTTGACCCAGGAATCTGACAGAGGTAGATAGGCAACCCCGAGACTTCCGCGGTTGCTCTCATTAGCTTCCAGAAGTCTTCGCAAAACGTGTTGCTGCGACACAACTATTTACGGTGTCTTGCTTACCTCTTTTCTTTTCTGCCATAGTGAATACCTGCGGGGTTACCTGCAGACCGTATCGTAGTTTGTGAGGTACCACCTAAGGTAGTATGTATACTTACCTAAGATACATATGCAGATACCATGGTTCCGGCGTTACATAGAGATGCCCGTAGTTGCCGCATCGACACCTGCTTCATCAGTGATCATCGATCTGTCCCATCCGTATGTAAGGCGGTTCCGGCGCTTTTACCCTGCTTGACATCTAAATAGGTACCTAATGTTTAACACTAATCGAATAAAATTTTCTCATCCTAAGGCTTTTTTTATTCATTTATTTTTTTAAGCTTGGAGCCCTAGATTTTCCCCAATTACCTAACCTATGTAGTTAGGGCGTACCTAAGGTAACGAGGGAATGCCGACTGGGGCTCTCGTGTTTAGCTTCGACACTGAAAACCTCAGAGATAATGTCTACTATCTGGACGACTTGAAATAAATATCGCAGCTATCAGGTTGCCACCAGCCTAGAATCATCCGAAATGATAACCATAGGAACATCTACGCCACGACTAGATCTTGTTAGAATACCTAGATGTGGTCATACATGTCCCGCTAATTAGACCCTAAGCTTACCGAGCCCGCGGCACGTCCTCATTTTGATGACGACAATCATATAATGTCGGGGTTCTTGTTCATTATCCAAGGTAAGGATTGTAAAATTTTGGGGGGCGCGGGGGGACCACCGAAGAATCATTGCCAATAAACAACCGATTTCCTCGATGTCAGCTGCTGATTCATCAGCCTAGTCAGTCAGTCGTTCACGATTTCTCTCTAGTGCCGTCCAGCTGATGATGACTTTGACCGAGAACAGCTAGCCGTGTTATGGCCTCGCGTTTTGGTGGGGTGGATTTGTCTGCCGCTAATTTTATTCTGACATTTATCGTCTAACCATCTGAATTCCTGGAGGCGTCGTGGACCATGTTGTCGCTGTTTGATAGTTGGTTCTGGGAACCCGTATCACACACACACCGTGTCCCATTTCCTAGGAAGTTGATGGGTATTACCTACATACGTACAGGCGAAATGTTATGAAGAGGATCATGTCGACTTCGGAATTACTCCACACGAGAGGTAAAGGTTACATACCTGTAAGCCCTACCCAGAAATAATACATGTACATAGTAATTCACACACGCTTATGCATTAGTATATAATGTTGGTAATCCCTACATACATTGTGGCCCTAGCCTAAATCTGCCAAGACTTGGAGAATTCGGCCAATCAACCAGCTTGACCCCAGTCCCCACAAACCTTTCCCCTTCTTTGGGATCCATCTCAAATTGAATTGCCCTAAGTTTCTCAGCCACATGCACCGGCGTATACCATGTCAATAAGTGCCTAAAATAATACATATACCTTACCATACACAGCTAGGTATCTGCTTCGGTACTGTCCGATGGGGCGAATTTTTACGTGATGCGAATGGCAATAAAATTTTGTCAACTATTTTCAAGAATATCAGTCCATGAATTAATAGCTCATGCTCATGGTCCCAAGTTGCTTGGAATTTCAAGGTGACGATTTATGGTCAGGGCCGTTGTTTTAACCGTAGCACATACTTGTGGTATATTGTACGGAATACATCAAACTGCGGGGATCAACATTGGACGGTAAAAAGGCCAACATTGTACGTGTACGTATGTACATATGCAGATGTAAGACGACATGGGCAGCAAGGGACCAAAGCGCATTTACCCCGTCCCTTTCATAGACGACTTGTAACCATCGGCGCTAAGAGTTTGGTTTTGGTTTCCGAATGGAGTGGCCCACGCGACTGGATCACAATCCTACCTCGAATACATCTACGGAGTATTCAATAGCTGGTAACCACTAGCTTAAGGCTGGAGTCCTATGTGAGCACGAATCATGGATACAATAATACTGGGCAAGCAATGATCTCGTACGTCTCAGGGTCTGGTGACAGAGCTGGCGATGATCTGGAGGCTACTAGGACCATTGGATGTCTCGACCTTTTTCTTCAAGACCTGTGCTAATAGTCAAGTACCTACATCCTAGCAATCTTTAACTTCTCGTACAGCCATGAACCATCCCACCCGGACGGAGTCGAAGGGCCGTCTTACCTTGTTTGCCGGACCTGTCAAGCCACACGCACAGGTTTGACATCAACCGATCCTATCAGTGCCCTGCGAATTACTTCACATTCCTTTCTTTAGCTTGAGATTCCGATGTGGTTCGAAGAGGGGAACCTCCATGGTGTAATAATGCGTTGCTTGACTAATAAACATGACGAACCCCCTGGTGATCCGGGGTGCCAATGCCTAACAGCGAAGGCAAGTTAGAATTGACAGGACGGGGGTAAGACTACGTGGACGTGATATATTCTCCTGACTATCGTATGCCATAACCTCCAACACGGGTAGATAGACTAGACATACGAGGGGCCAAGAATTCTGTCCTTGCCAATATAACGAACCATGCGTTTATTAGATGCAGGTGTTTTCCTTGGCTTCGTACTCCACAGTTCGGGCGAGCCATTGCCATCCTGGGTATCCTTGTTTATATAGTCCACATACAAGGATAATTTTGGACAGCTACGAGGAACTGAGAAAACCCCCACTCTCTTTCCCTCTCCTCCCACATTCTCATCCCATTTCCTGGGTACTTCTCAAGTCGTTATTTCAGCGGTTCGGGCCTCCACCGACAACTCCTCCCTTTTCAGCCGCTTCACCCGATTCATCGCGAACGTTTCTTCGCCTATGTATCCTCAATTGACTTTAACCGTGAGTTGTAGTAAAACCCCGTCATACTCTAGCCATTCACCGTGTAGCTCTGGATGACAATTGTTGGAAGAGTATGTACGGGTCGTGAGAGCTACACAGTCGCAGCCGCCGCCTTATTGATAGGTTTCATATATGTCCATCAGCGACCTCTCCTCATGCTCTTTCCACGTTTCCTGGTCGTTTAACGGTTTCGCGTGCGACTTGGACGCAGATTCGGACTATGTTCTGGTGCCGCATTAACTTCGCCGACCTTTCTACACAAAACAACTTTTTCCTCTTTTTCCTCATTCCTCCGACAATAACCCTCCCTTGTCGTCTGGTCCTTAGGCGGACCAGTCAAACCCCCATGTCAAGTGTCATGTTTTCGCAACAACGTGCATTTCGAAGTTTTCCTGCCTGCAATGGAACCCCAGGGAGGTAGGTACTTGGCTACGGGTAGATTCTCGGTCCGCTATGTGTATAACGATTCTTTCCCAGATTAAAGTATCTACCGAGCTCACCTTGAATACCGTCGTACCTACATACATCACATTGTCGACTTACATATATGTACGCGTGTTGATCTATCTATGTACGTATTATTTACAATGGGCATGCATACATGCATATGTACGTATATACCTACATACGGCACCTTTGCGCCGGCTTGTTTAGTTCAACCCCAAGTTCCATTCCGCCTAGGGAGCTGGGGGAAGTAGTTCCCAACTTATTATTTCTGACCAATCCAAAGAGTCACATAGCTGTGCCTCCGCGTTGTTATACATAGCGTCCTATTACTATGTAGATATATGTATGTACATACATAGCTAACTGGGGTTTCCCGCTTTTTGTTTCCGTGCATTCAAAGTATGTATGTAGTTGTATGGTACTAGACTCGTCATCCCCATGTCTCTCACTATACCTAGTACATACAACATGTATCGACTTCCGGGGACCCCTCTTTCTATGTGCAGTCATTGATGTCTTCCAGTTTTATGCATGTAGGTACACAAGTATCTACCTAGGTACATTTCCCACTCTTCCCGCCTGCATGTGTCTAATTCGCCTTATCCTAACTGGGTACTTTCACAGTCCTCGACGTTACATCCTTCCTCAATTCTCACTTAATTGCATTGCACCTGAACCCCGCCCAGCCGCGCTAGCTTCATTCTGGTAACTACCCAATACCTACGAGGGCAGGCTGCTGGCTGTTACTGCTCCTTAAAAACGGCCTTCCGTTCCCATGGGCAATTTACCGCAATGGGCGGCATTTACAAATCTGAATCTTTCTACCCGTCTCTAGACGTGGGACCCCCAAAACTGAAAGACTAATCTTCTTCCTCCCGGCCTTAGGTAGTCCAAGTAGTCCGGGTTGCCTGGATCATTTTAGCTCACCATATCGCGTCTCTTCCTTCGTATCGAACCAGCTCAGCTGCCCGTTGCTTGCCCGGCGATCGATTCCACCAGGATACAGCATCTGGGTCATTCCTCGGTTTGACCGTTATGTGGTAGTCGCACACCAGACACTTCCCTGGTTCGGGCGAGGTTGATCCTTTTGAGGGCGCTCTATTTTAGCTATCGTCACTTTTGGCTTCGTCGCAACAAGTTATTCGCAAAACTAACCGCTCTTCATCTACCTACCTTGGCTTTTTGCGCGCCTGCAGCAGTTAGGGCTGTTCCGTCGTAACACGCATAGATTGTCAGGTTGTGGTACCAACAAGCCGTCTAGGTCTGTTTCCTAGTCCAATACGTTCGCTCAGACCGGCCGAAGAAAAAAAAAGAAAAAAAAGGCAGAGTGCGCGCGTGTGTGGCTAAGCGTTACTGCTGGCCAATTACTATCCAATCCAAGGTACAGCAGGAAGCTCCCCACGAGGGGTGTGACCAACTCGCCGCGAGCGGCCCGGAATTGAAGCGCCACGACTCTTCGCAATATCATGACTCTTTAATGGAACATGACTTCTGTTCTCCCCGCACCGATCAGAGACGTCAGACCCTCCGTACCTTTCGCGCGATCGAGTCCAATCATGACCGAGATCCAAGAACCGACTCCACCGCAGAACGCGCACTCGGAAGACGACCCGCAGCGAGGTCGTCGCCGGAGTCGCTCGCCCGACAAGGATATCGATGGTAATGAAAGCGACCAAGCCGGCGATGGTGACACCAAGAACGGAAATTCATCTAATTCGGACGGTCCCGTGAGAAAGCGGAGGCGAAGTCGCAAGGGACTTGACAAGAAATTCGAGTGTCCTACTGAGGGATGCGGCAAGAGTTACTCGAGGGCCGAGCACCTGTGAGCTTTGGAAATGTCCGTCCGGTTCCACTGACTACGCTGACCAGACGAAATTATGAAGCTACCGACATCAATTGAACCATTCGCCGAAACAGATTTACAGATGCGACTTTCAGGATTGCAAACGCCAGTTCGTCCGACTTGACTTGTGCAACCGTCATAAGGACCGCCATACTGCGAAGGGGTCTGCGCTGAATCGGAAAGATTCTTTGATCAGCCAGTCCTCTCCCATCGACAACGTAAGAGCTTCGTACCCTACGCCTAGTGCCGTTTCTCCCGATTCCGATAGGCTTGGGCCAACCTATACTCAAGGACGCGGAGCTCACTATGAATACCAGTCACCAAAAGATACTATCGGCACCCCGTACACTCCCATAGCAAATACGCCGCCGGCTGGCTTTCCCCACGCCGGTGTTCCAAATGGGGTTGACGGTTATATGCACCACGAGTCGGGTTATCCTGCTCCACATGGCGCGCGACATCCGCATCACTCTCCTTCAGGTCACCCGCGACCAACTGTTCAAACTAACGTCGCCGCCCCTTATGGGGTTTTGTCACCAGTCTCGACGCAACATGGTAATTACCATGGCCAACTTACAAGTACTCCGCAGTCTGCTCCGGCGATCACGTATGTCGCTCAACAAAATTTAACACCCTTTACTTTACCACCGTCAGATTTCCCTACGTCTGCTGCTAGTAGAGAATCTGGGCAAGCTTACGCGCCGCAAAACTCTAACGACTATAGTGACCATTCACATTCTCAATCAAACGGCGAAATGGTGTTATTAGATCAGATGGCGACGCAAACTACTATTCCCATTTTCGGCAGTGACGGCGTTTTAAACAAATCTCCATACGTTGCCATCCCTGAAGACTTTTTTGCGTATCTGTTTAATACCAATGCCCCTGACGGTTCACCCCAGGTGGGCCATGTGATGCCGCAAAATCAATATGCTAAGTATGTATCGATCATAAGCGCAGGGGATGAATAGATCTCTAAGCTGACATATATGACATTAGTTATGCAGAACAACAATACGGCGCTGTGCCATATTATGGGACTGAAGCTCTTGGGTATTTCCCGTCTAACCAACCGCAACAGGTCATGGCTGTTACAAATCTTCTTGACCCGAATCTTCCGGAATCTCTTTTATCGGAAGAAAAGAGCCAAGAGATTTTTGACTTCATTAAGGAAAGGTTTCATGAGAATGACCATGCGCCAGTCGAACGCCAACGGGAGAGCATACTAGATGGCGACAGAAGCGATGAGAACCATATGTTGAGTCGCAAGATGATGCAACAATACATTGGTTCTTACTGGGTTCATTTCAGCGACCAGATACCTATTCTCCACAAGCCGACGTTCTCGCCAGATAAAACGCCGACTTTACTGTTAATAGCCGTAATGGCAATAGGGGCTGCTTGTTTAGATAGGACACATGGGCCGAAGGTCATGGGTGCTGGATCTCAACTTTCTAACTTCCTGGCGTGGCACCTAAGATGGGAGATATTCATGGACGTAAATTGTCGACCGCCGGCGAAGATTTGGGCTTTTCAAACTTTGCTATTGTTGGAACTGTATGAGAAAATGTACTCGACGAGGGAACTCCACGAACGGGCCCACATTCACCATGCGACCACGATTACGCTCATGCGAAGAGGAAGGGCACTGATAGGGAAGTCTGCTCTCGATTCCCCCCCAAATCCGCGAGACGAAAAATCCGGAACGAATAGTTCCCGGCACTCCTCAACGTCCGGACTTGCGCATACGCCCGATGAATGGTGGAACCATTGGATCACGAATGAGACTACTCGGCGTGCCGCGTTCGCAGCCTTTCTGATCGATTCGATACATGCTACGATGTTCGGCCATTCGACTGTAATGGTAGCGCATGAAATGCGCCTCCCCCTCCCCTGCGACGATCAGTTATGGAAAGCTACGAGTGGGGCTGAAGTCAGTAGGATAGAAGCCAATCTCATGTCAAATGGGATAAAACCTATCTCGTTCCTCGAAGGGCTCAAAAGAACTCTCGCAGGGCAGGAAGTGCAGACAAATCCTTTTGGGCGGCAGATTCTTATGGCGGGCTTGCTAAGTGTTAGTTGGCATATGAACCAACGGGATCTCCAGGTCAGCTCGCTTGGTGGCGGAGTGCAGCAAGCCCTCGGTGGCCGCGATAAATGGCGGTCGACACTTACAAAAGCATTCGATTCGTGGAAGACAGACTTCGACAAGTCTTTGCAACGTGCCGATACAATGGTCGACCCGTATAGCTACGACAAGCGAAGCGAGGCCAATGTGGTGTTCGAGAGCCGAACCGTGCTACATCATCTGGCACATATGGCAATGCATGTTGATATTGTCGACTGCCAAATTTTCGCCCGCGCAAAACGGCTGCTTGGTAGGGCGATTGGTACGCAGGATCTAAATAGCGCGCAACGAAGAATGAAAGACCTCTGGGCTCCTTCTGCGAAAGCCCGCGATGCCACATTTTATGCTGCCAAATTCTTATACTCAGTCTTACTTCCCGAGAACGCGAATCCGACTTGGGCAGGCTACGATCACCAGTCAGGTATAATTACATATCTAGCCAGAGACGATGTCCTGTTGAATCGGCCTTGGGTACTTTACTTTGCAGCATTAGTTGTGTGGTGCTATGGTTACGCCCTAGAAGGACCTTGCCCCGGAGTTTCGATCCCGAATACCCATCAGGAGAAGATGAGCCAAATGCGCGAGTACCTGATGAGAGTTGGCTCGGTGGCATCGCCGGAAGATCTGAAGGGCATGAGGGGCGTTAACAAAAATAGCGCTCTACTCGTGGTCCTCAAGGACTCATTTGAATCGACGCGGTGGGAGTTGCTTCACGAAGGAGCGACATTACTGAGCAATTGTATTCAGCTCAACAGTGGCGCAAGCGTGGTTTAGCGAAGCGCACCACAATCACACAACACGAATTACCGATTATATGGAAGTACGATGAACGAGAATCGGAAGATGGCTAACCGACGTACGAGAGGAATGGATTTATGAATAAGCGACTTCGAAAATTTTCTTTTACGAGCATCATATCATCTACCAGAGAATATCCACGGAGGGAGGAATTTGGATCTTTGGACTTTTCTACTACTGTAACTAAAACCCTCGGCCTCGCTATATACCCACCACACAACGCGGCGCAACGCTGTCGCATGGTCATACTTGAGCATTTGTGCTACTGTTCGATACGTACATATACGATTTACCAAAAACTGGCGAAGTCATTGAGCATTTTGTTTCAATATCCTCGGTACAATTCATTGGGTCTGGCTATTTCCTTTTTCTGCAATCCGAGGCCTGCGGGCTTAGCAATTAACACCTGGAAAACCGGCAAATCATATCGGTTGTTTTGGAATCCTTCGGGAGCTGAGTATGTATGTTAATGCCGATTCGAAGAATACTACGTGCTGAATTTATAATAATTCTGCCAAGATCGAGATCCATCTAGCTGTATTTAGTCGTGTGGTGTATGAGACTACTATGTATGTGGGTAGTCGAGGGTCGAGGACGTGGGGGGCCTATGATACCCCGGTATAATTCGCATCAGATTATACCTATGTATGTTGCTTCCTTGCTAGTTGCAGTGATTCGGAGTAGTGTATCCGGTGAAGCTTGTTAGTTTTCCTTGCTAGTTGCAAAGCTGGGGGGAATTAGCGTAACCGCAGTAAACGGGTCTATGCAAAAGAGCAATGACCCAGTGGCCTTAATCTGTTAAGCCCCGTACCTACTGTACCTAGGTAGACTTGGTAGTGGGGGCTTTTATTCCAATTCTTGAAGTAGTTCATGAAGTAGTTCGCGAAGTCATAGAGAGCACTAGAAAGTGTCAGTTTCAGATCTCAGTAGGCTAAAAATGAAGGGCCGGACTTTTAGAACTCGACGAGGGAAATGGCACATTGATAATATTATATTATAGCTATTATAGCCCTATGTCCGTCGGGTCCGTCGGGTCCGTCGCTACCACATTATCTACGACTGCTTCCACTTAAAGCCGACGCGAAGGGTCCCCCGTCCCGTCGCTTCCATTCGTTACCCGTGACCCATCGAACTCTCCACCCCTCATCCAGTTTCATGGACAAGTCAAAGTGCCGGACTTCCCTCAGTCAGTAAGCGCATCGTTCACTGTGACCTCATCTTGCACTCCAGCTGGCTGTAACCACGATCTTATTCAGAACACGAGACAAGTATATCTGTCTTAGTATATATCAATGAACAATGACCCTTTTGACGGAACTCCCGCCAGAGATCGTACAACATGTCTTGGGCTACGTCGATCCGCCCGATTTAGCATGGATTCCCCGCATTTGCAAGAGCTTCTATTATACTGTGAAAGGGAACACGACGCTCTTTAAGGTCGTGTATCTCAACAATTACGATACCCCTCCAACCAATTCCAATGTGGATTGGGAAGAAGCCGTTAAAAATATCGTTCGACTACAGGTTATATGCCGACGGGATCGTATCCAGGATAAGGTGCGATGGCTCTGTGATTCCACTTGCTCACGTGCACCATCATAGCTGCTTAACCTACAATACAAATTCGCTCAATTCCTAACGTTATCCTGTATAGAAGAACGAACTTCCTTTTGTTCACGATGTCGTTACATCTCTTCTGCAGAATGCCGCTACCGATACCGAGCGAGTCCCGTCGACAACCCACCCGTTATCCCGCAACGCCAAGCTCCTGAGCTCTCTCTTTCAGGACGAGACGAACCAGTCAGCCTTCTTATGCAGATCTTTCATCTACGAGCGCGCCCGTGAGGAATACACGAGTGATGACTACTCCCACTCACCGCCGAAGCCACATCATCAGCAGAGCGCGCATTTGCACTGTCTCTATGGTGCTCCCATGCTGTATGCGCACCCGGAATCCCACCGGACGAGACGCAGCAAGATGGGCCCGTACGCTTGTTCTAAGGTGTACGACCTTAGGCAGTACACAGAGAACACAAAGTGGGGCCCGTTCATGGACGACACCACAGACCGCGTAGACTGGGAGAAGGTCGAGGCTATCATGCTTGTGATCGGCAACAACCTCCGGAAGCTCGGCCTCACTAAGTTCCCCGTGTGCAAGAACTTCTGGGAGGCACCGTTCGCGGGCACGTGGCCGGGAAGCTACAAACCGCTCCCTATCACCCGCGAGCCCGACCCTTTGGAGCTGCAGGACCCGTACGGCGTGACGGGAACCTGGCTACGCGTCGTCTGCTTCTTGGACTACACAGACTTCTTCGCATACAACTTCACCGACGAACGGTTGCCACCGCATGTCCCGCGACCCGCCATCGATGTCGGCGAGGCCACGCGCCTCATCCTCATGAAGATCCGCGTCACCCGGATCGAACCCCCTGGACCCGATGACGGACAGGGATTACCCGTAGTGCATTTCGAGGGCATCTCCCGCTCGCTCGACGACAGCTACGATGAGAACGCCAACTCGGACCTCAGAGGTATGAGAGGTGTGTTTCCTTGCTTGCCACGCGGAACGTTGGACGTGCTAACGCTGGTGGCGATAACTAGGCTCTGTGAGACTTACGCGCGAGGGAGAAGTGCGCTGGACTACTTTTTCTGTTTTCAGCGGCGTTGAGCGCTGGCGCAGTGAGAGTGTTCAGGTTGGCGGAGTCAAGAGCGCGAAGGGGATTCTGGGGAATTGGTTTGATAAGTAAGTTGATAAAATTTCATTCGCTATGTATTATATCGGGTACCTACGTATGTACGGGTGTATGGATGTGCTGAACAAATATCTAGGGATTTCGATCCGCGCGGCCCTGCTGGTCCGACTGCATTCTGGAAGGTTTCCGATAGGGTCACGGAGTCGGGTGGCTACAGGGCTCTCATGCAAGACTTCCTACCTCTGATCCAAGACCAGCACGATGAGTCGACTGACGATCCTAGCCATTCCGAAGAAGACGACGACGACGATGAGGATGAATTTGAGGAGGACGAGCCGGGGCTCGAGTTAGAAATTACTGGTATCTCTTGGGTGACGTGGACGGATGACTAGATTGAATTCTTCATGCACTCGGTTTCCTTCTTCTATTCGTAGGGGTTTAGTGTAGATTGGTGGTTTAGGGTGTTCCTTGCTTCTGGACTGATGAATATGGTTTATGCTGAATACCTATGTCCCTATTCTACGATATATAACTTTGCCAATTATATAACGAATTCAACTTTTGTTCATCATGAAATTGATACATTTCGAGATACCTTATCTAATGATACATAGTTTCAACTTTGTATATAACAGTTACACGTGGAACGGGAAGCTAACAAGGTTCAACCGCTAAAGGTAGTTGCCGAATATAGCAGGTTGGTTGTTGGCCCGAGCTCCTTTTCATTTTACGTCAACCTCGGCACGTTGTCGATCTCATCCCGAACATTATTTTGGGTCATGTTTTGTTCCGTAATCCAAACAGCTGCATTTCCTGCCAAACATATCTTGTTTATGACAGTCCAGTCAATTAGATGACATAGATAACTAATCAGAATGGAGTTCGTCACAGCCCTTCGGGGCTCATTTGACGACCAGAAACCCTCGCTGTTCGAGCTTCTCTCAGAACAACAGCTTAACTCGCTTCTTCCACCGACATTACGATACCTCCTCACCGTCGCAACCCATCGTTACCCCCGCTACTTATTACGTGCCCTCAACTCTTTCGATGAGCTCTACGCGCTTGCCATGCTCGTCATCGAGCGCCACTACCTAAAGACACGCGGTGGCAGCTTTACCGAACACTTCTACGGCCTAAAACGAGAGAAGGCACTACAAGCTGAGATCCCACGCGCTGCCACCGTCACACCAGAACTGGTACGAGAAACACTCAAGCTGAGCAGTGAGGATGTCTGGAAGAACTTGGCTGTAATGGTCGCCTTGCCGTACGTGAAGCGAAAGCTGGATGAGAGCCATGAAGTCGAGGCACCGCGTGCCCTACTCGGTGCCAATTATACGCGTATGCCCGCGAACCCGACATTCAAGCAGCGAATTATGTACTACTACAAGTGGTTCATAAGAAATGTCTACCCGAGCGTCCATGCCGCCTACTACTTCAGTATCATTGCCTTCAATCTGGCATACCTATTTGACAACTCCAAATATCACAACCCATTCCTATGGCTTATTGGCACGAGAATACGCAGGATGAACGCGGCGGATTTCCAGGCCATTGAGGCTCTGAATAAGCCCAAGGTCGGAAATGCGCCTTCTGCAGCCACCAGTATTTTCAACCCGAGAACGATGGGCCCAAGGCTATTAGGAAGCCTGTCGCTTCTGCTACCGACGAGCATCTTTGCACTGAAGTTTCTCGAGTGGTGGTACGCGTCGGATTTCGCAAAGCAGTTGTCGAGGAAGGCAGCTGAGAATCTGGAGTTACCACCACCAGTCGTGTCTGGGTTATCTGCCTTAGGAGTGAAGGTGTCACAGAAGAAGGGTGAGGGCAAGGAGAAAGAAGAGGGACTGCCCAAGATGCCATTGGCAGAGGACGCGCCAATTGCCACACCGTCCCTACTCCCTATCTTCACCGTACCCGCACCGGAAGATTCCGAGTTATGCCCTATCTGCGAGGACGAGATAAAGACGGCGACCGCTTGCCAAACGGGTGTTGTGTACTGTTACGCCTGCATACATAGGTGGCTAGAAGGCTCACATCCCAAGCAAGAAGAATTCATGGCAGATCGAGAAGGCAAGTGGGAGAGCGGCCAAGGCAGATGTGCCGTGACAGGACGTCGGGTCCTCGGCGGCACGGAGGGTCTCAGACGTATCATGGTTTGATAGAGATTTAGGATCTGGGTTATATTGCATCTGCATGTGGTATTGGGTCAGGAACTGGCGTTCTGGGGTAGCATCTAAAAAAAGCTACATTCTGGGGAACATCTGGAACGCGCCATGTGGCATGCTAATTTGAAGTTTGCCATTAATGAATGACGACTTAATAATTATCGAAGTCTGCCATGGCGAGACGTCTGTCTAGATCAGTCGATCCTGTTACAACAGGTGGTATTTGTTAAACAAATCTTTTCACATCGATTATGAAGCAATCTCGTTTCTTGACGTTGCAAGTGGCTACTAAGAGCCATCAGTCATCTAAGAAGCTTCACGGCAGTCTCTGGATGCTGTGATGCAAGCAATTCAGATGACAATGGACCGATTACATTGTTCTAGGCTCATCTTACTCTTCGACATGGGAAATTAGAGCTACGACGACGGAATTCCATAAATAGCACCAAGGCGAAATCTAGACCCAGAGCCAAAGCAAACACGATGCGTTCGTCCTAGATATATGACGCCGGAACGGGCCAAGGAAGATTTTTAGTTACCAACTCCAGAATAGTAAAACTGTCCACTACCTTGTAAACTGGACAACTGATTCGGGGAGCTACCTAGGCAGGGAAGAACTCCTAGACTGACCCAGTCTCGCGCACCGCAAATTAAAGCTGGACGTCTGGACTGAGCGAGGCATTCTAGACCGGCGCTATCGCCCGTACCATGGCGCAGGTCTGGCTTATTATCCGGGATGCTGGATAGTGGTCGAAAGACTCACTTAACTACTTCAGGGTCCCGGCGCTCCAACGACCCTTTTTATTTTTCCCCGGGTATGTGACGGGCAGCTGGTTAATATGGCTAAAATGCCCGACCAGCTGTCTCGTTGGTTGGGCCCTCGCCAAAAAACGAACCAAGCTCGTTCTTGTCATTGCGATAGTGGCGTAAAGCATGGATAGGATACATAATTTTTAGTGCCTTCGTTTCTGGTGATGACGACGATGTCTGATTATTGAGAAGGGCCGGACAGGGTCGTGGACTATGGGCTAGATGCTTGGGCTTGATGCAGGCATCGATGGCGTTCGAGATTAGCTTCGCTACGAGTAGTTGCACGGAGGATGTTTTGGTTTGGTTTTAGTTTTGTCAAGATACTCATGTGATAGATCGAACGAGCGAGCAACATGTATAAAGACTTGGGTTCGTCCGCATTCGAGGTTAGAATATCGGATCACCTGGTTTTCACCACAGCTCAATATCTACTTAATATAGCTCTCCATACTATTAGATCAACATTCTCATTCTTCTCATTTCGTCTCCTCTTCACCATTTCCGTCTTTAACCTATCCTAATACAAACTCCTTAAACTTATTGCATATACACAACATCAAAATGCGTTCCGCAGCCCTAACCATAACCCTCCTCTCGAGCCTCGCAGCCGCGGCTCCCACAGCCAGCACCCTAACGACGCGTGAAGCGCCATCGCCGCCGCCCCGCATCGTCTCCGTGTCGTACTCGGGCAGCGGGTGTCCGTCGTCTGCGCCGGGCGTCGACCAGACCGGGGACATCAACGGCATTGCGCTGCGCATGAACGCCTTCGAGGCCCGCACCACCACCATAGCCGACTCCTCTGTCAACTGCCAGGCGCACCTGTCGATCGCCGGGTCAGCCGCGGGCTGGCAGGTTGGCGTCAAGGACGTCAGCGTTAAGGGCCATTTGGTCCTGGACCCCGGCGCTAGTTTGGATTACTATGTCCAGAGCTTTTGGAGCGAGGATGCTGATAAGACGGTATGCTCTCCTCTCTTCTCTTCCCTTTTTACCCACCCCTTTTTTGCCCTTTTATTCTCATGTCTCCCCCCCCCCCCCCCCCCTGGGTTTCGTCCGAGCAATGGATATTGGATGATGGATGGTGGGACATGGCTAATCGGCGTGTTGCTACAGAGCACGATCAAAGGCACACTCGCCAACAACGGCGCCGCGCAGCTGAACCAGGACATAACGGCGCACAGCACGATCCCCGACGGCCAGGTCGTGTATTCGCCCTGCACGGGCGCCAAGGGCAACGTCGGGCTCCTCAACGTCAACTTCCGCGTCGCCCTCCAGGCTGCCGGCACCCAGTACGGGTACTTCGGCAAGGACCCCGATACCACTGCTTCCGAGAGCTGGACCTATGTCTGGAGGCGGTGCTAGGTTCCTCTTCTCTCTTGGTTTTTGCTTTTGATTGAGATTTCTTAGGATAAGATGGGATGGGATGGGATGAGGATGAAGATACCTTTTGCGCATGGTGGCTGCTTGGTTGAAAAACCGGACTTTCTTCTCCCCTTTGTTAAGTAGCATGGCTTGGTTTGTATGGGATTAGGAATTTTAAAAGTTTGATAGATAATATCAACTCATTCTTCATCATTTCGTAGTTAGAGGCGCCTGATCTTTACTTAGCTTCTAGTTCGGGTAGCGTCGAAGCCCGCGTTATAATGGTAGTCTGAGAACTTACTATAGGAGACTATCTTCGATATTGTTACTATTTAAATATCACGAGGTGTCACAGCGGGAGACTTGAGACACTAGAGATATTGAATAGATTTTTATTAAAAGTAAAACCAATCTCGACTATTCAACCATTAGACTCACCACTATCGTCAGAGCTGAAACTACTGTAGTCTCCTTCATGACCTGCTAGGCGAGAAGCAGAGGGAGAGGCACCTAATTCTTAGCTGCTTTCGTCTGTGAAATCAGTCTTCGGCCGATCTGAATAGTTTCATCCATGCCTTGTTGTCTTAACCAGAACCTATGTCACCATGTTAGCAAAGAACGCTATTAGCCAGTGCTAGATAGAACAGGCTTACAATTGTTCAGGTGTTCCCCCGCCGTGAGCAGATATCTTCCTCGCTTCCTCCTCAAGTGACTCTCTAGTGATCTTCTCTCCCGCTTGTGGAGTTGGGGGGAGTGGCTTCTCTGTGACATCGGGCCCTAGGCTTTCCTCCAATAGCTGCTTTCTCATAGCAAAGCGTTCGGCCCTCTCTTTTTGTAAACCAGGGCTATCGATCTGGCTCAGTGCGTACCGAACCGCGAATTGCGCAGCTAAGTACACATGCTCGGAGAGAAGCATACTCAACAAGAGACCCCAGCCAGCGATGTTGGAAGGGTCTCCGCCAGGTCCCTCGGCATCACCGCTAAAGAGATAGACGATAGCGGAGCTCACAAGACTTCCGAACCAAGATAAAAAGCCCAGTGCGTTGAGCCAGGGACCAATCGAGTCGGCTCTCCAAGGAATGGGCCTTTGGCTGCTGACAGCAATCTTCAAAGCATCTGATCGAAGTTCAAACCAGTTGTTGATCAAGAAGCAGACGGGAGTAAGTGGCCAAATAACCGAGAACAGCGACAGGTACCCGAATTGAACGACCATCTCTCTATAGTCACCAGTGACATCGTAAATGTCAAGTTCTGCTTCGTTGCGGACTCTTTCGAGGAAAGCATGTTCCTCCTGGACGTCATTATCTGCCGAGGCCTTACCCTTGGATTGGACCTTTTCAACCTCCTTGAATGCCTTACGCTTCACATAGGGGACGACAACCTCGAGTGCAAAATTTACAATTTGAGCCGTTACTGTGAAGTAGATCATCTGTGTCTTCAAACGGTTGGGATTGATGCGGAAGTCCTGTGTAGTAACCGACTTCTCGCTAGAGAGCTTCTCGGCCGTCATCCTGAAAATGTCTAGATATGGTACTAGAAGGTTTCCGAAGGGCATGTAAACAAATGCGCTCAAGAAGAGAGGAGTATAGGAGGTAATGAAGTTGATGATGAATATCTTTCGGACCAGAGCGGCATGGTGAGCTGTGAGGCGTTAGAAACAGAGAACCCATAACATTGAAAATTGAGCTACATACCGTCAATTGTCTCATAATTTTCCATATCAGTAAGTTTTTCTGCGAAGCCACTAAGGATAGTTGACAGTGTTGGTATAGCACCGGTGAGGATAAGAGTCGGTGTGAATGTTAGATATGCTTTGAATGGCCCGTTGTAGATTTCTGAGAGGAATATCTCAATCGAGAAGCAGAAGACATAGAGAGCTCCCAGGATTGCGAGACAGCCCAACGCAAACGGAATCTGCAGTAGCTGAGTCTGCAACCTCTTAACCGGGGGATAAACCTTCACAGCCTCGCCGGTCACCGCATCCGCTTCTTCGTGATCCCATTTGAACTGTGTCCGAGGACGTTGGATGCGTGATACTCCACGAACACCCCATTGAACAGCGAGATCGACCTCCTTTTTCTTCCACCATTCGAAGAAGATGACAGACCAGAGAGAGTTGACGAAAGCATAGAACGACGAATAACGGCCAAGAATAAGCCAGGCCCCGAATCCAAACGCCGCCGGGAAAAGCAGGAATGCGAAGTAGGACTGCACAAACGCGAAGTAAAAGGCGACACTCTCGCCGAATTTGTCGCGAATCTGATCGAGGTCCTGCTCGCTTAGGAAATACTTGGTGCTCCATTGCTGGATCCATTGGCGGTTGAAAGCGTGGTTATGAAGTGGGAAGATGGATATGACGTACTTCCACTGCCCGATTTTAGGCGTAATTCCTGCACCTCCTTCATTTTTGGGCTTCGTTATGAGGAGATACACAGTACGCAGTCGTTCGGCTTCGCTGATAGAGTGGTTGGTGAACTCTTTGCCCACGTCCTTGTCCGGGGCGTTGATTCTCACACCGTATAACCAATCCTGGACGCGCTCGCGGTATATATGATTGGTGAGATACTTCTCGGATGCCACCTTGACGAAAACTAGCAGAGAGGACTCGTCACCACTTCGAACTTCGGTAGCAAGCCCAACCCTAGTCAGAGCTTCAATCAGCTGGGTAAAGCCAGCTTCGGCCTCAGCTCTGTCCTTGGGTATCTTGTACTGAATCACATAATCCACGTTCATGTTGGTTTTGAGCTCCGGGCGATCGCCATTGGAGTAAAGAGACCGAAGGCTCGACATGGCCTAATCGTCACCACCACTTCAATTGGTAGTCAGGCTGGCCTTATGGGAAGTAGTCGGGTAGGAATTTGCTCAGAGCTAGGTATAAATCGGCCCAGCCAGTCGATGGATAGAAGTCAACTCAGGAAAAGGGGCGAGGGAGAATGACCTTAGAGAAAGGGTTCAAGGATATAGGTAAGGTAAGTATATTAGAATGAAGTTATCATAATTCACAAAGAGAACGCGCTACAGAGTCTTAAAGACGAGTAAATATGTAAGTCAGGTCTTTAATATCAAGGAAAGTTGTGTATGAAATCAAGAAGTGACCTGATGAACGTCATCCCGAGCTGGATAACGATTGGGACCACTTGGATCAATGACATGGCTATGGTGCTATGGTGGTCCGTGCAGACCCTGTCACTGCTTGTCCTTTCCTTGGATCTTGGAACCCCGCCAATCTTAGGCGATGTACGCTATAACTTGCCCTAAACAGTTTAAAGCTGTTCGTCCACTCGGCATAAACCCCAGCAGAACATGTGCGCTAATGATACCTACAACCCTGAAGCAATGCACTGAAGCTGCTAGGGGACCCTTGCTGTCGTTGCATTTTGCGGCGGGGAACGCATCGACCCTTTCTCAATCCAACAATCCAACTTCAAAATGGACCTCAACCCACGAAAAAATCATGTCAACAACCGTCTTCTATGTTAGCATTTGTCTAATAAAAGGCGATGCTCCTGCATAGCTTTGACTGTCGTTCTTTGAGCATTATTAAGCGATTTTGTTCGTTCTTCATCCCTTGCAGAGCTATCGAAGTAAATACTTGACCGCCTGAAAATTCAAGTGTTTACTAAGAGCTTTTGCAGCTTTTGCGTTGTGCTACGTCATAGGGCAGCGACGCCGGCAAAAGCAATATGGGACTCCTCGTCAAGCTCGGCCTGCGCCGCCGCATCAAATGGGAACGCCCAACTTTGCTAGACTGGTTTTTGGACTCGCCTTTACAAGCCATTGTGTTCCATCTATATCCACTAATCCTGTGGCTGCGCGGCAACCCAGTAAAGCCGCCGCGAAACAAACAGCCCATCAAAATTGTGTTCTTGTCCGATACTCACGATTCAATCGTCCAGGATGTTCCCGACGGTGACCTGTTGATCCACTCCGGCGATCTGGTTAACGATGGGAGAGCCGCGTCTATCCAGAAGCAGATCGACTGGCTGGTCTCGCTACCACATCAGCACAAAGTCGTCGTAAGCGGAAACCATGATAATTGGTTTGATATCAATGCGCGATGCGAAGAGGATACGATCCTCCACCAGACTGTGGATTTAAAGACGATACACTATCTGGAGCGAAGATCTATTACGCTTACGTTCAAGGGCGGCCGTAAATTGAATATTTATGGCGCCCCTGATATCCCTGATTTCGGAGGCTCCAACAGCGCGTTTCCATACAAATCTGAGCAGAACCCGTGGGCTGACAGTATTCCGTTGGATACTGATATTCTTGTGACGCACACCCCACCGGTAAGTACACATCCCCTTAGTCTGCGTGATTAATTACCCGCCGCTGAACGTTCACAGCTGCATCACCTCGATCTCGGCGTCGGCTGTCCAAACCTGCTGCGTGAAATATGGCAGAAAAAGCCGAAGGTACACGTATTCGGGCACGTCCACTGGGGCCGTGGCATGCAGCCGATATACTGGGACGATTGTCAAATGTACTACGAGAAAGTCATGTCCCGTCCGAAGCGAGGCCCGATTTACGACATGCTCCCACATTCCGGTTGGCTGGATGCGTGGAGAATGGTGTATAAAGGCGCCATCAGCATCTTATGGCATTGGTTTATGCTGGGCGGAGCAGCGAATGGAAGTCTTATGATCAATGCCGCGATGCAGCATGGGACTTCGGGAAAGTTGACTAATAAACCGCCTTTCACGATCGAGATTTGAAATCTGGGGGGAATCTGGGCGAGTCTGGGCGAGAATATAATAATAAAGAGAAAAGGCACATATACTGATACATAGAGGGACTGGATGTCGCTGTCCGCAAGTCTAAGGATATGTCTAATATTTATCAGATTTTGAAAGAAACTCTTGTATGGTTTCCTAGTGAGATAACTTTCACCTGTTGGGATAATTGCTAGGTAAATGTAAATACTAAAGCAATACCATGCTGAGATAATCTACGAAAATTGGATTGGGTATAGGCACCAGCTAACACATCATCCTATATAACACCGAAGCTCACAAGAGTTGAATCACTCTTCCTAGCGTCCACATCCGACGCTATCATCCTCTTATCCACTGTTCCTTCCAATTGCATAAACACGATGCTCGAACGCCGTCGTCCCCTGAGACTCCTTACCATGTGTATTGTACAAGAAAACGATGAAATGAACGAATGACCTGCCCGACGAAGAAAAAAAAAATAGAAAAATGAATGACAGTCCTATCACAAGGCCAACATGAACCCGAACAGTCCAAACCAGACTGCTACTCCCCAACCAAGCGTTTCTAAAATGCCGGCAGTTTTCCTACGTGGAGGAGCATCAGAAAGGACAGGCGTGATGTTACTAGGAGTGGTACTAGGCTTCGGACTGGTAGTAATCTTTCCCCCTGTCCCGTAAGCCGGAGCCGTATAAGTAGTGTTGCTGATAACAGGGACAACAGTTTGGACGGCGATAGAAGTGACGACCTCTGTGATCACAGCAACAGGTACCGTCAGCGTGACCGTACTCTCACCGTGTAGTCCGCATGCTTGGCACGTTTCCACGTACGTCGTCATGGGGACATAGGTCATGGCTGGGGAGGGAGGATGTGTCGTCATCAGGTTGGCTGTGTGTACAGGATAATGGCGTGTCTTGGTGTTGGTCTGGGTGCAGCCGCATTCTTCGTATGTGACTGTTGTAGAATACTCGAGTTCTACCAGCGAGGCCGGGTTCGTCGAGCAGACGGTCGTGTATGTGATGGTGATGGCGGACGTCACCGTTGTGTTAGGGACTAGGATTGTTGAATAGGTATCTGGCGGGTTTCCACCCATGGCTGGAGCGGCCGGCGGCATGGGCTCAGCGTCCAAGTTGCCGTATACAGTTAACAAGACATTGGCCAGGGTATCCCGGTGGTGGAGTGCGGAGGAGTTGACCGAATGGGCAGAGTTGATCATTAGGCTCAGCGGCCCACGATTTTTGGTAGAATCAATACGGCCACCGCAAACTTCGTCCCCATTTCCGGAGCACGGTACATCGCACATTGCATTCCCTACCGCGTGAGCGTCGCCGAAGTTGTCGGCGCAATAGCAGGTACTGTGATCGAGTTAACCCTCAAGGTCTAGGTTGAGATAGGGATTACGTAGATACATACTCTCCATGCACACCGGCATACTTACGTCCGGCACAATGACCCACGCAGGCTTCGGTGTCCATGCCTGAGTGCGAAGCGACCTGTGAGAAAAAGGGGTAGCCGGAATCGGATCGGAAGCAGCCGAGAAGCGTGTAGTCGTTGATAATCGCGGGATCTACTGAGCTGCTGTAGGTCTCAGTCGGATGGATCGTGGATAAAGTGATGGTACGAGTATGGGTCGGAGTCACGCCGCTGGGAGCAGGTGTCGCGCTGGTGGTCGATGAGGATGTGGTATCCGGGGAAAGGGGCGGGATCGTCATGTTGGTTAGCGGTCCCCATTGGTAAACGTCGATGTAATTGATATCCCAATACCTTTCATAAAATTTAGCCGATACGTTCTTCCTATAGTTCCTTTTCGTATAATGAGGTACTTACGCGTCTTGGAAGCTGTTAGGGTTGTTGGCAACGAACTCCTCGCACGTAGGAGCAAGCAGATTGCACTGGTCAGCTTTGCCCCATATATTACCCGCATAGTCACCGCAAAAGTTCTACTGCCGTATGAGATTAATTCATCTTTACGAAGACTGGTCACTTACAATATTGAATACGAGGCTCATATTGAAGAAATAAGCATCGGGACTGCAAGAAGAGCCGCCGAAAATCGCGTGTGGTGGTCCCCAGGATGAGGGATCCGGTCCGACTACGTGACCGTAGATGATATCATCCGGGATAGTCGAGCGTGGGAAATGCCATAATTTCAGGTCTTGAGAATCCCACTCAAGCGCGTATACACCACCACCTTCGGCGTTGAATGCATCTCCATACGATGTAGTATCAGAGGAAGGAGATGCATAATTGCAGCCTACGTTGTCGGGCTAAAGACTACACGTTAGCATTATACCCTTGACTACGGATCTCTTTGACTGACACTTAGCGAACAGTCTGTCAGACCTTGCTCCCCTGTGAATCCAGCACTTGGAGCATCGCATCCTGCGGCACTGTTTCGCTTAGTAAGTGTTTCAGTGGAAGATTTCGGCAGTGGACTTACGTATGTGCAGAGAACAAATTCCTCTGCGCGGTATTGGCACCCTCAATGATCTCAAGCTCGCCTCCTACCGGCCAGTCTGCTCCGTCATTCTGATTATTGAAAGCCCAAACTGTGGAGTATGTTAGTTTAGGCCACCATAGGAGATTCATGTAAAGACACACAAGCAGGCCAAGTGCCACATGTCGAGGCTGGCATATGGTAAATATCCGCAATAAACAGGCCGTGAGTAAAAGTATCATGACTAGTTAGCCGTACACTTGGTCTCCCTGTATCGCTAGTTGAATAGGTGTTGTTTGAGTCGACACCAAGCTTCACATTGTTGTAACTGGTGCCAATTGATACTAGATTCTTAGCTAAGGCGTCCTCTTTACTTTGGTAACTATTATAGAGTTAGACTTGTCTACATGATGGCCCTCTTATGTTTATTCAGAATTTTATGCTTACTCGACGAAGCCGTTACTAGGATCGGTTCCTGTGAAGAAACTGAAACTATCAAGCAGCCCCTGGCCACCATAATGTGTTGTAAGAGAATACCCTGATGCCATTATGGCTACCAAACTAAACGAGTGTCCAAAATGACAAATGGATTTGAAGGAATGACTTGAAAAGAAAGGAAAGGAAATCAGACGTTTGCTCTAAAGGAGTGACGAAGTAAACAGTAACGAACGGAAAGAAGATGAGGAAGACCTGGCTTGACGAAAGGGAATCTGCATGGCCTCTTGTCGGCCTCTTAAGTAGTTTGTTGACATAAACAACATAAACATTATCGCGGTTTGGATGGAATGCTTTTGTAAAATCGCGGCTACTAGGACCGAGAATGCTAATAAGACCTGGAGTTGCAGCAGTGGCTCGAGCTAACATGGGTGAGACATGCACGTCTTTTCAGCGCAGGCAAGGTCTCGCGTCTAGACAAGACGTCATTTTAAGGCTTTGGCGGCTTTCTTCATAAAGTGATTGATAAATTATTTCTGAAATTAAATCTTGAGTTGTGAGAAGTGTCCTATGGACTTGATCTCATGGGCAGATGCATCTGGGACGCAAGGTATAAATATCATCTAAGTGGGAGAATTTAGGTCTGCTGTCGCGTTTCTAAATTTCATCCAAGACTTCGAATATTATTAGTACCGAACTTCAAGCGCGGATCTCCATTCCATATCCCGCCAAACGCAACATACTTAGACAAAAAGGCATCTCATTGACGTCTATATAGCGTTCTTCCTCGATCATGACGAACGAAGCCTATGTTCATAGATCTAGATAAGTTGCTACCTAAGGGATTATTAGCAAATTGAATCTGGTATATATGATCTTCATACGACTTGCTGCATCAAACTTAATACAGTATAAGACGACCTGATCCTGTAGACCGAGTCCCTGGGTCACATTGTTCTAGAAGCTTTCGAAATCGTTCGCGGCTCCGCTGCTCCGATGATGTAATAAGATGCAGGACCCAGAACCTTGGAAGTTCGAAATGACATGTGAAAATTGAAAACGAAGAGTGTGGCTTACATAGTCACAAGGCATTTGATCGGGAATACGGCAGCTGCACGGTTGACAAAGGAGTAAAATAGATGGGTTAGGGAAATGCGACCTAGGTAGTTAAGATTTAATTTCTTTATACTGGTAATGCCCAAATCAAACATACGGAATGAAATTATAGATGTTCTCCCATCCATGGACACCGTAAGAACGAACTGAGGCTGGTGGGAAAATACGCTTACGTACAAGTCAAGCCATGAATAATTCCCGCAGCTGTGGTTTAAATGGCGTACCACAAATTAGGCTTAGTGTCCTCGCCGCTCTAAACCGAAGGCCCCCCCCAAAATCCTTTGCCTACATATATACCTTAGGTAACCTACCTACCTAATGTATTCTGGCAGCCTGCTAGTGTTTCTTTTCACGACGTTAGATCCATACGACGTATGACTCGTCATAAATTGTCCAGTATCTTCAACCTCCGCGCCGACATATAGCCGCTCTTGAAAATTCCCAAGCGCGAGAGCATCACGCATGGCCAACGTGGTCGAGGTAGGGGCAGGCCGCTCTGACTGCTTGAGGAAGTCCAATATGTACGTTTTCTGCCGGCGAGCTTCCTTACACGGGGGATCCGTCAGGATCTTGATATGAGCACCGAGGTACGGCGGGCAGCATCGATAGGCGATGATGGCTTCGGGTAACACGTTCCTGACGAGGCGGCCCTCATTGCCTTTAATAGCCCAATATAGGGGTCCGGCAAGTCAGGATTTCTGTGCCTCCAACATGTTCTCTACGTATCGTTTCTGATGGGCTTCTGGTTCGCTCTTTGGGTTGTTGCTATGTTACTACTCTTGCCACGTATATTTGAATCCCTAGGGAGCGGCTACTTCAAGACCAACAGAGCAAGTTCGCATAATATTCGTCATGGACCCTAGATATATTAATGCAAACAATGCTGCCCGTTTTTAGGAGCATTGTACTACATGCTACGTAGGCAGCACTACATACACATGTAGGCGATTTTCGAGGCTCTGGCACGTGATTATGTTTCAAAGTGGGAAGACGGTAGGATCTAAGGGTTACGTTTTGTGGCATACTAGCAAGATCTCAGTCGTTGATTAAGAGATACATAGAGGGCATCGAGAACGGTATCAACCACTTTCATAATCTTGACCTGATTCATGACCCTATGATGGATGGAGACGACTCAGTTATCGCCGATTCCGATTCTTGCACATAGGGCTGGTCAGATAGACGTTTAGAGGTGGCAACTCTGAATGTTTTTTATAGTCTTTCAAGGAGAAAGGGTAGTAGGAATGAGATTCATACCGCCTAAAAGCGGCATTATGAATACGGTATGAAGCCTTAGGAACATCGAAGGTACGTAGTTAAGGTACGTATCCCACTAAGACCGAAGGTGTGTTCCACAGTTTACCTCGGCATCGGGATAGTGCCCCTAGCCGAAAGCAAACCCACCAAGGTCCCACGGGTTCTCTGAATGAAGGCGCAGCTTGCTATCGTCCCGGACATACCTACCGACTCCCTTGTTAACTCCCCTGTTAAGAGAGATTTAGAGCTACGGGCCAACGGCTAATGGTTAGCGCTATAAGCGCTATCCTTAACCCACCACTTTTAATTAGCAACGCCCATCCTGACCATTAACGGAGTCCCGTCAAAGAAATAGCCTAGGTTCCACACTTTTACATACAAGGGGACAACATACTACATCATACCGCGGTTCGGTTCATCTGACTGTTTAGAACATACCTGCCGGGATTCGTCGACAGATACATTTCTTTTCTCTTCGATTCTTTTAGCATTTGACCCTCTGACAATACCATTGGCATGTTGAGTTCGTTGGCAAAGAGTCGGGCACAGGCTACCGCTCTTAGAATACCCGTAATCAGACAAGCTGCAACGCCCAAGGTGCGTTTTTTTGTCTCAATTCAGCAGCTAAAGAAAGGCGTAAAGCTGATACGGTTCCCATAGAGCATATTGATGGCACCGGCAGCGAGACGGAGCAACAGCTCCCTCCCCCAAGGTTGGTATTCGAGTGCCGGACAAGATTCGTCGTAATCCGAATAGCTAACAAAAATGTAGGTTATGTGGAGGATAAGTCTAAGGGTGCAATGCTTCGGTTTCAGGACTCGCTTCCCCGATTACCGGTCCCGACTCTCGAAGAGACCGCCGCTCGCTACGTAAAAAGCTTACATCCTCTACTAAGCCCTGCCGAGTTCGCCGCAAGTAAGAAAGCTGTCGACGAATTCATAAAACCCGGTGGTGTCGGACAAAAGTTACAAGAGAAGCTCATCGCGCGACGGGAAAACCCTAAGATCAAGAATTGGTTATACGACTGGTGGAACGATACGGCATACTTGAGCTATCGAGATCCTGTTGTTCCATACGTCAGCTACTTCTATTCGCACCGAGATGATCGCCGGCGACGGAACCCCGCCAAGCGCGCCGCGGCCATTACGACCGCTGCGCTCGAATTCAAGAAGCAAGTAGATACCGGCTCGCTCGAACCTGAATACATGAAGAAGTTGCCCATTTGCATGGACAGCTACAAGTGGATGTTCAATGCTAGCCGGGTACCTGCTAAGCCGGCGGACTACCCCATCAAGTATGACCCCAATGAGCACAAGCACATCATTGTCATCCGAAAGAACCAATTCTTCAAGGTTGCCCACGAAGTCGACGGAAAGCAGCTCAACACAACAGAGCTAGAATCGCAATTCGCGCGCATCTACGATCTTGCCGAGCGCGTACCCGCCGTAGGTGCTCTTACTTCCGAAAATCGGGACGTTTGGACGGATGCGCGCAAAATACTCCTGGATGCTTCGCCTAAGAATAAGGCAGCCATTGAGGCTATTGAGTCTGCGTCTTTCGTCGTATGTCTGGATGACGCCGCGCCGGTAACTCTTGAGGAACGCGCACATCAGTACTGGCACGGGGACGGCCAGAACCGGTGGTTTGACAAGCCTCTGCAGTTCATTGTGAACGACAACGGCACGTCGGGCTTCATAGGCGAGCACAGCATGATGGACGGCACGCCCACACACCGGCTCAACGACTACGTGAACGACGTCATCTTTGGTAATAAGCTGGACTTCAGCGACCCGTCGGTGCGGTCTAACCTACCCGAACCCGTCGCCATCAAGTTTGAAGTCACTAAGGAGGTGCAAGGGGAGATCGACCGCGCAGTCAAGGACTTCAACGAGGTCATCGGACAGCACCAACTCGCGGTTCAGGCCTACCAGGCCTACGGCAAGGGCTTGATCAAGAAGTTCAGGTTTTCGCCTGATGCATACGTGCAGATGGTCATCCAGCTCGCCTACTACAAGATGTATGGCAAGAACAGACCTACGTACGAGTCGGCCGCTACGCGCCGCTTCCAGCAGGGTCGCACCGAGACGTGCCGCACTGTGTCAGACGAGAGCGTCGCGTTCTGCAACGCCATGAACGACCCCCAGGTCTCAGATCAAGATAGGATCGAGGCGTTCCGCAAGGCGGTTGCTGCACACATCGAGTATATCAGCGCGGCGTCCGACGGCAAGGGCGTCGACCGCCACCTGTTTGGCCTCAAGAAGTTGCTTGAGCCCGGCCAGGAATTGCCCTCCATTTACAAGGACCCCGCCTATTCCTATAGCAGCTCCTGGTACCTGTCCACCAGCCAGCTGAGCTCCGAGTACTTCAACGGATACGGCTGGAGCCAGGTCATTGATGCCGGCTTCGGTATCGCGTATATGATCAATGAGAACAGGTAAGCTCTTATCCAATTTTCGAACTTAAGGTATAGACAAAGCGCTAACGAAGCAATAGTATAAACTTCAACATCGTGTCCAAGGGCCTTGGTAGCGATAAGATGAGCTACTACCTCAACGAGGCCGCGAACGATATCCGCGACCTACTCCTGCCCACCTTGGAGCAACCCAAGGCTAAGCTATAAGAGAGACGGATTTAGATCTAGACCCTTTTCTTTTATACTTCGTTCTAGACGCTCTGTCCCCCGCCCCGTTGCTACTACTCCCCATGAGATTTGGGATATCGCTGAGATGGAAAATGCTAGATCATGGCCTCCCCGTATATATCATCACCTGACTTACCGTAGGCGGCGCAAGCCGCTTGTCTTGCTGGTTTTGCTTGCTTCCTTGCTTTTACTAGATTCCTGGCTAGAGCATGAGACCGGTGTTGGTGGATCTATAGCTATGTAGCTTTCAAGAAAAAGAAGTGAAATAGTTTTGAAGATTTATGCATACGATTTCGCTACCCTTTTCGAAGATGTGAATTTGTGGTTGTTATTTTGAATGCTTTAATGGATATAAATGCTATTTAGGCAATACAACACCAGGGAAGCCGAGAACACCAGGGTATCCTGGCTGATGGATGATGATACTTACTCACCCGCTCGCCTTCTAGGCGGAACGCGCCCACATCACATCCGGTCTTACATCTAATCCAAGCTTGACAGCCACCAAATATGTACACTCGATACAAGTGCCAACACTAGACCTTGCTTGCTTGCTTACTTAACCGGCATGATCAACAATCTCATTGACCATATCGCCTTTCTCTTCATCATAGTACGAGCAAATCTGGCTCGGGAGCGGGATCTCTTTATAATCGTCATCGGGGCCCGAAAGCACATTAACGTTGATGCCAGCACTCTTGCTGCTGAATATACGCGTGGATGTGCTCTCCTTGCTGAGATAGACCTGTGCGCCGTCGAGTTGGTCTAGTAGGATGGTGGGCAGTGTGCCCAGGACCTGCAGCGCAAAGTTGGACGACTTGACCACATCGACGGTGGACACGAGGGAGTCGATCACCAGACTCAGGCGCTGCGTGTTCTCGATAGTGACTGCGTTGGCTTTGCCTTTGACGATGATGGTCGTCTGGTTGCAGCGGCTGATCAGGATCGAGTGCGACATCTCGGCCTCGATCTCGATGGGTGTGGGATGCTTGTCGAAGTTTTCCTGGCACATCTGTCAGTTTCTTGCAGACCTCAAATCGTGATATGGCAAAATCTGTGCTTACGATTGTCCACTTATTACCGTCAAGCTCCTTCTTCGGCGGTTTCTTAACTCGCATGCTCTCGGGCTTAGGCTTCTTCCCGGGAGCGGGGCTCTTGCCCCGGGCGGACGAGTCGCCGACGACGGACCCGGCTCTCAGCGACGGGTTCTTGTGCGTCATCTCTGACTTGTCGACTTTTCGCAGGCCCTTGGTCACGCTTTCGCCCTTATTCAGCTCGCTGAATACTGCGCCCATGCCCTCCGGCTTAGAGGACGCGGGTTGCTCCTTGATTTGGAGAACCGGTGGTGGGCCAGGAGGCGGCGGCGGAGGAGCGCCACCTGCAGCAGGTGGTGGAGGTGGGGGGGCAGCAGCAGATGCTGCAGAAGAGGAGTCAAGGCTTTTGGCGACCTCAGCTGCGGGTAGTCCTTGGGCGTTCCATGGGATGCCGTTGGGGAAGTACTGCTTGACGTAGTCGGCGAGGTCCCGGAATACTTGGTAGAAGGACTGGACCCATTCAACCTGGTCCGGATCTCTGTCTTGGGTCAGCATTGCTTATTACGCTCAGAAAACCCGGATCGTCCATACTTATCCTTATGCTCCTTCAGAACCCGGTTCCCAAAGAACTGCGCCGATCCTAGAGACTCTTCGACATGCTTAAAAGGTCTACTCTCTACAGTGACCCAAGCCAGCACCATAATGCCCTCAGCCACAGCGCTCAGCTGGGAGAACACGGGAGAACCACGGTTGGACTCCTTGATGCTCCCGACGGCCATGAGCGCCTCGTTGATAGGTTTTAGCAGCTCTTGGTACACGACCATTTCGGATCCCGTTATATCAGGCTTCCTAGCTTTGGTAGATATCAGGAGGAACCGGCGCTGCTGTTTGAAGCCCTCCAGCACCTTAGAAGCCTGCTCGGCGATCAGCCCGCCCAATTTGTTGCTGGCTCTGACATATTTGTCTACCGACTGGTCAATGAAGGCATCGAATTCCTCAATTGACTCGGGTAGAGGTTCTTGAGGCTCTTGACTTCGCACAACGGGGGACGGCGCGGAGGCAGGTTGTTGGGGTGTAGGACTTGCTACACTAGACGGGCGAGAAGGTGTTGCGACGGTGGCTGTGAGGGCGGGAACAGCTTGAGGCAACTCTATTGTCGACGAAGCAATATCCTCTAGACGAGTGGTAGCAGCTTCTAGCCTAAATTAAAAATTAGAAACACCGTTTTGCTTATAATATGTGTGTCTACCGTTGAATGATGATATTGCATTGCATCGCATTGCATTGCTCTACCTTAGGGAGGGGAGATGAAAGAGACGGGACATCGAGAATCCGTAAGGCATACCGCTTGATTAGTGTAACAAGATTATGTATGTTATTCTGCGCCATGTTGCAGTTGCGCCTTGCTGAAGGTCGCAGCTTAAATCTTTCCAAGGTTCGAGCTTGACGATATTCGAAGCTTCGATCAGGGGAAGGCGGACTGAATGGCCAATGCAGAAAAGGGCCGTAGGTTCTAATTCGATATAGATCGGAGCACACGAAGTTCGATCGTGGCTTGTTACTTATGAACTTGTAAATACTGATGCCTAAGTATGAAGACAGAAGAGAAACAATTGGGATGACGAAGCACGGCGTGATCAACGACGAGGCTAATAAAGTCCAGGTAGGAATTTCAGACAACCGCCAAGAATCCGAGGTGGAAGCTTTCCAAGTACGTACCTTACTGTAGCAGGGCAAGGTAGTGACACCTAAGGACCCAAAGATCTAAAATGCCCAGGGTGCACCTCCCTTATCCTAATTAGTGCAAGTCGGTCCGGCCAGGCGCAATGTTGATTGGTCTAGACCTGATGGCAAGCATGACCTCCAACGAACTTAACGAATCGTTTTAAGAGCCTACCGAAAGTTGACCAACTGTACAAATCACCAAACCCATTTTCTATATTAATGAATTCTTTCTAAAAAATTAAACAGTTGGATCTTTGAGAAGTAAGGCTGCATGAGGGTAGCTTAGCCTGATCGATAATTTCTGCCTATGAAATTATTTGGCCCAGGTACAGCACTTCTTAGACCTGCAGCCTTCTAAACTACGACACTCTTGCATAAACCCCCCCGAGAACCAGCAGAGCAGCGGTCTAGGCGGAAATTCATGCGCCCCAAAATCTACACCGACCGTATGATACATTACATGACATGACATGACGCCAAACAAATGGTTCACGAGAGCTTTAAAAAGTTAAGTCTTGAAAAAGAGACGGACAGTCAAGCCATGGATGCCCAGCATGTGCCCAAGTCCGAAAACGACGACAATCCCTCTTACGAGATAGACTTTGTGACCTTGGGCATGTTCATCATTGGTATGTTTCATTTTCCATTTCTCCTCCAACTTAAGCTTCAGGGTTGTCGACCGAATACTTGGTTCTTTTTGGGTTCTATCACCCACCGCTTCCAAGGTTCTTACTCATGAATGCTGGAATCTAGTTGACTTCGGCTGTGAAGGGTTATATCGGTTGACTACATCTACGCCAAGTGGTATTCGGATGTGGATGAGCGAACTCAAGTAGCCTATCGTTTGACCTCATTTTGGTTTAAAGTCTTCAAAACATCTGTCATGCAATTTTCACATGCCTTCTCATTACGAGTGGCCGATACATCTCGAGCCTCATGAACGAATGCTAAATAAGGAAAGAAATCCACCCACTAACATAGCTAATATCAAGATAATATCAAATACCTGCCGCCGACGCCCCCGGTAAGGGACATTCTCGGCGGCGCGGGTACCTATTCGGCTCTTGGGGCGCGGCTCTTCTCGCCGCCGCCACTTTCAAATTCCGTGGGGTGGATCATTGACAAGGGCTCCGACTTCCCGAAGCCACTAGAGGACCTCATCTCCACCTGGGAGACGTCCGTCCTGATCCGCCCGACTCCCGAACGCCTCACCACGCGTGGCTGGAACGGCTACGACGAGCACCAAAACCGTGCCTTTCGTTATATTACCCCTAAGAAGCGTCTCACAGCCGAAGACCTCACCCCGGAGCTGCTGACCTCTCGCTCCTTCCACCTCATCTGTTCTCCGAATCGCTGCCGCGAGCTCGTCACCGAGATCAAGGCTAGGCGAAGCGGCCTGTCCACTCCAGATGGCGGAAATCTTCCCAAGCCCATCTTCATCTGGGAGCCTGTGCCAGATCTGTGCACACCGGACGAGCTACTGAACTGCACCAACACCTTACCTTTGATCGACATCATCAGTCCGAACCATTCTGAGCTTGCCGGATTCATGGGGGACTCGGGACTAGACCCGGAAACCGGTGAGATCAGCACAAAAGCCGTTGAACGCGCCTGTGAGCAGCTTCTAGGTTCTATGCCCCTGCAGTCCTTCGCCATTGTGGTCCGCGCCGGCGAGAAGGGGTGCTACCTAGCGCGTAACGGCGGCCGCAAGCGCAAGGCGCGTCCCGCGGGCCAGCCACGCACCAAGAAGGCCTCAGCACTGCTGCATGGCGGCCTGCAGCCCGACACCGACATGGAAGCTCTCTTTGCCGGGCTGCTGCAAGACCCCGAGGGCACCATCGCGCGCGAGGAGATCGAGGTCGACCCCGGCGTCGAGCGCTGGATCCCCGCTTATCACACGGACCCCGAGAAAGTGATAGACCCGACGGGCGGTGGTAACACGTTCCTTGGCGCCTTGGCCGTTGCGCTAGCGAGGGGCAAGAGTCTCGAAGAAGCAGCCGCGTGGGGTAGTGTTGCTGCTAGTTTTGCTATCGAGCAAATCGGAACACCAGTACTTGGAAAAGACGAAGACGGGGCAGAAACATGGAATGGAGTTAAGGTTGAGGAGAGGTTTGAGGAGTTTAAGAATCGGTTGGCTTTTAGTGAGAGGTGAGAAAAGACGTACACATATAAAGAGAGAGAGAGAGCGGGGAAGATTAAGAAAGGGGTAACCTATAATGCTAGGAATGACTGTTACGCAAGTGCGGATATAAAATGAATGGACATGACACGGTATAGATTAGGTCTAATTGGTATCGGGGTTCTGGTTACGGCTTAGAACGGTGATTGAATTTTATAGGATGAGTTTGATTGCGATTAGATTACCTAGAAATGAGTTTAGCCTTTTCGTCTACTACATTGGCTCTAGGACAGACGTAATAGGAGTCGTGAAGAGTATGGGTGTAGTGCGCTCGTTTCGGGGATTATTGTTGCTTGGGATACCTTTATCCCTTCCAGCACACATTCATGCAAGGAAACATTTGCGACTAGCACGTTCAACTTCTGAGCAGGCTATGGAATAATCAATTTTTCATTACTACGGGTGCCATGCCACTTGCTCTATAGCGTCCAAATCATAGGCCTGATGCAACCGTTGTATTCGTAGCATCTCTTGTGCCGTTCATCACGTCTTGTCTCATCTGTGCAATCCCCAGCAATGGACTAGTATTGCCATGGCTGGCCTTTCCTGGCGGCCTCCAATCCTGTTGGTAATGTAGAAGTCCAGTCCAACCCTCTCGCTCTCCTGCCATCTCAAATGTTGACTTTGTCGAATTTCTTTATCCTTTTCAGTTTAGGTTACACTCATCTAATTCATTTAACCGTTCAGGTAGTTTCGGATGGCACCCTGGAGTCTAGTAGCACCTTCGCCCAGTGCGCTCGTCAGATTGTCAAGGTCGTCACCAGCAGTAATACCGAACTTGCGGATGAAATCCTTAGCTGCAGATTCGAGATCGCCATAATCATCCGCAGGATCTTCTTCCTCGGGTCGGCCGAAGTACGCGTTTGAGGAGATAGCAGTAGCGCCTTCGAAACCTTGTAGACGTGTCTTGGCCTCGGCCTGGGCGTTGGGATCGAATGCACCCTTTCCGAAGAACTCGTCTGAGGAAATACCCTTCTGGTTGCCGAACTTGTTGCGAGCGTAGCGCTCTTCATCTTCTATGACGGAGGTTAGTACATATTTCTAGATATTTGCTGTAATTACCAATAGAATATTACCTTCGGGAGTTGCCTTGACTGGTCCAACAGATCCAAACCCACCGGCATTCTTCTTGGGCGCGGAACTAGCAGCAGCCTTGGTCCCCCCAACCTGACCGAAACCCAGTCTTCCAAGGCCCATGCCTAGACGCTCAACTTCGGCCGCCGACTTTTCACGGCTATGACCAGATCCATATCCGCGCGGGCTGACTGGCGTGGGCGAAATGACATTGGTAGCTTCAGTCTTGGATGCGGTAGCCTGCTTTGCTTCGGCCTCTTCGGCTTCCGGGTCGTAGCCCAACTTCGCAATTCGCTCAGCTTCCTCCTTGGCCTTCTTCTCAGCCTCATCGAAGTCGATAATATCGCCAGTAACCTTCTTTGCCCCGAGCTTGGTCGTGGTTTTCTTCGCGCCTAGTACATTAGCTTTGCGAGGACCAGTAGTGGTGGTCTTGCGAAGGGCAGCGGAAGTGGTAATTCGACTGGCGGCGGGCTTGGCCTCGGATGTAGAATCGGACTTAGATAGAGGCGATGAAGATCTGGAGATCTCCTTGCCATTGGAGCCGGCATTAAGGAATGGGGACGCGGTTCGGCCAACGACAGGGGGTGTGTTGGTTCGGGAGATAGGCGGTGTAGGTCGCTTAATGGAGGGCTTATCCCATGAGGAAAAGAAGTCGTCACTGGGTTCGCTAGAGGGAGTTGCTGAACCCTCGGCACCGTCGCCAGCTACATCAGTGACGACGACTTCGTCGGGATACTCGAGAGCGTCGCGTGCGGCTCGCTTCTTCAGCTCCTCCTTGTACTTGGTTGCCGCATTTGATTGGTACTTAGTCTTCGGGTCCTTGCTGGCAAGAGCAGCGCTACCTCCATTCGCACGGAAATACTTGGTGGCTGACTCATTTCCACCAACCTTCATAATACGCAGTTGATCCCATTGCCATTCTGGATATATTGTTAGCGTGGAATAGCCATTGGTGAAGGCAGAGTTGCATACGATCAAGGTTGGTGGAGCGGACAAAGGAGATGTGAACACCAAGATTTCGGTGATTAGAGGAACAGTCGAGACATAGGTAGATGCCGAACGGAACCGATGTCCAGGTAGGATTCTTCTGGCCGCAGTCAAAACATATCTGTTGGAAGGTGAAACGTTAGTCTTTTGTAAACATGCATCCGCGGTAGTGAATGAGATTGCATTATCACGCACCCTGTTTGCAGGCTTGCTCTTCAATTTCTCGAAGATCTTCTGCGATTGTTGCTTGGTTGCAAGCGCACTCATCTTGGCTATGTCTTGCAGACGCGATCGTCGTTGTGGAGGATGTACGCCGTGTACAGAGAAAAAAAGGAAAGGGAGACGGAAGTTTGGAAATCGACGACGAAATCAGGAGTTCGGCCAGATTTCGCCAAAAATGCCAACTTCAAAGATGGGCCAAGAGACCCACAAGCTCGTGAATGTGGGAGGCTAGTCCAAGATAGGTCTAGTGCATTGTTTCTCCGTTAGCTGATGTTCCCCACATCGCATTGCATCTTGAAGAAGCTTCAACCAACTCCATTCAATTTGAAGCTTTTCTTCGGTCGCAACCTTCGCGCAACCCTTGAAGCCATTACGAAAAAGCAATTTCGTCGCTTCATGGTTCCTGTTCGGTAGTACTAGCTCCGATGGACTCAATACCACCGTAATGAAGCCCATATTCCGGCCTATTGGTGCTACCGCTGTTGTCGCAAGACTGCAACCCGTCCTTGCCCGGCGCAGTTTTGCGACCCAGCATGGCTTAGGAAACAATTCAACTACCTCCAAGAGGAGATCTGTGACGCCATTTAATGATAATGGCTATGTGCCTTGGAACGAGCTCTCGGCTGGTGAGAAGGCTTCGCGTGCCACACAGCAAACGTTCAACTTCGGTCTTGTCATAGTTGGCTTGGTTTTGACGGTAAAGCTCCCGTCTGCTGTCTCAATTTCAATGTACTAAGACGCTGTTCACCAGGGAGGTGTTGGCTATTTCCTCTATCAAGATGTCTTTTCTCCCGAAAGCAAGACAGCCTACTTCAGTCGAGCCGTCGACCGAATCAGAAAGGATCCGGAGTGTATAGCACTTCTTGGTGATGGCAAGAAGATCACAGCGCACGGCGAGGAGACCACGAATAAGTGGCGACGTGCTCGCCCGATAGCGTATGGTATTCTTTAACATAAACCGGTCTACCACACTACTAACTATCATTAGGTCGACGCTGAATACGGACGCCCAGGGCAACCAGCATCTCATTATGCATTTCTATGTAGGTCAACAATGGCAAGCAAGTTCTCAATGTATCTAATTGTACCTAGGTTGAAGGGCCATTGAACACCGGCATAGTCAACGCGCACCTGGTGAAGCCCGCCGGTCATGACGAATTCGAGTATAAGTACTTATGTGTTGACGTTAGAGGTCATCAAAGGATTTACCTGGAAAACGCCGACGCCAAACCTTCAAGTGGAGAGAGCAAGAAGTACAAGCTATTTGGAGTTAGCTGGAATTAGTTCTCTGGCTGTTCTTCAAACCGATTTAATGAAATGATCGGAAGAGCCGTATATGCAAACAGCGTTGTTAGTGAACACATGAGCAATTCTTTCATCTCTTGGTCTTGGGCGAAGACCTATTTTCAGACTGTCCCTTCTATCCTAAGTTTCCTCTGGGCAAAGTTTCCATGCACATCTTTGCCATGGTTCATTATGCCCTTCTGTTCTTTCTGTTGTCCGCGGGTCTAGATTTTGCCCGTTTCTATCTTGCGCCTCCAAGATTTCGTAACAAATACTTCCTTACTTCTAGCTCTGTAAGTCGGCGAAGTCGAATAGTACGGTAATGATGGGGACGCGACTAATAATAGCTCTTAAGTATTGATCATGCATTATCTCCTCGTTCCAGATCATTTGGAAAGGTCACATTGCATATAGACCTCCTTTAACTGCGCTGTGGAAACAAGTTACTCTGAAATATTGGTCGACTCCCGAAACTGAAGGCATTCTTTGGCAGGGTGTCATACTCTTCTGGATTCACCCAATATGCTTGGCAAGTGTATTCAACACCGGGCTTACTTTGGCTGATGCTTTGTGGAGCTTGATGAGGTTTATGGCGCTCTACAAGAGACCGACCAACCTAGATTGGGACGAGGAGTCAAGGTCAACCCCTTTGATGAACCTCTTTAACTTGCTACCCGTAATCGTTGTACCATATACGAGCGCAAGACTACCTAAGGTGGGTACCTAATATTCGAGTTCCCAGAAGTTTTTGGAGAGCTGACTTTCGTTCAGTTCGACTTCTATAGGAAACATACCGAATACCGGGAGAATGAATCGATGTTCTTGTGGAATGAGTGGTCAAGGGACTGCTTCAGGTACAGTACATAGGGATCTCAGCTGTAACGTGTATATAAGGGAAGGCTTCCCCCATCACTCATGTGGCTAGTTAGTCAAGTTAATATACAAGTCAACACCTCATATACCGTATCTTTCAGCAGTTCTGAGGTAGTCTTTCGATCTCATCTCCCCATTATCAACCATTCTTAGCGGCTTACCCCGTTCGTACTTATCAGATATTGTTCATTAATTTATGATACAACTATTAGCAAGTAGCCACCACTCACACCTCTTCCTGAGACCTCCTAGGGGCAATTTAATTGGCGGGTCGAGAGAGTAAGGGAGATGCTCCCTGAAGGCAGTCTAGAATTGTCTACTAATTGACCACATACACCGTCGCCGATCCCGATCCAGCCCATTACGGCATCGATATACTACTCGAAACGATGATGGACGCCTAAGGTTTGGAATTAAGTCACTAAAAGAACGCTTCAAGAGGTATGCAACATCAAGAGTTGATGTGCCTACGACCAAAGTATACCAAGCGCAATGGGTCTAGCTGGAGTTCCCCTCTTATAAAGGAACAACACCTGGTCACCAACTCACCAACCGAGCAGCACAGCGAGCGGCCACAATTACATTGTCACCATCTGTGTTGCTGCCCTGTATAACGTAGGTACCTAGGTTAGGTACATGACGGCCCAATCTAAGATGTTAATATGGGTTTTATTGGCGATGATTATATATCCTGTCAACAACATCGATGGATTTGGCTGCTCGCCGTGTGGCGTCGCATTAACGCACGGTGACGGGCTATTTTAGGTACTCAAACCCAGACTGGAAGCAATAACTTCCTTAGCGTGACGGACGTATTGATCCTCGTCGAGGAGTGCCCACTTAGCGGATAATTAGAGTTCCGGCCAAGCGTCGGCAATCCTGAAATTGACGTCTACAAACCGGACCCGGATCTAAGGACGGAATCTTCGGCAACCTGCCCGTACGGCCGGCTTAGCGCCGCCGGTGGCGGATCATCGGCCGTGCGCCACTTTTCAGGGGTTCGGACGCGTCCTGTACGAGATCCGTTCGTCATGCATTGTGGAGCATCTGCAGTGCCTTATCTCAAATCACGCCATCACTTCCACATCTCCGCGTAGGTACTTAGTCTCAGCTGAACCCTAAGTAGCCTATATCGACTAAAGCCGAAGGAGGGCGCATACTTCGGATAAGGGCCAAGGCGGTGGATATCTCCAACAGAGTTAGGCCATGCTGAATCTAACCCAAATAATCTCGCCGAGACAGCTGAGATAGGACTTCGTAGACAAAGTCTTAGTTTGATCTGTATATGCGCGTCCAGGGGCAGCGGCTAGCGTTACTCACCGCGAGACGCGGTGGAGAATCGGGCTCGGTTTTAAATACATGGTGTTCAGGTCCCCGCCAGAGAGAAGGATGGCAACGGACATCTTGACATATTTGGATAATTGATGATACAAGTTATATTGGATTGGAATTCTTTGAATGTATGCGGCTTAGTAATGTGGCGTCGCATAATAAGCTCTATATTATTAGTAGCTCTGTAAAGGGGGACAATATAATATCAGTCTCTCAGGAATTGCTGTACAGCGGCGCTATAGGTGATGTATTTACCGGTTATTCTTTAGTCTGGAAGGTCACGAGAACTCCCTAGAAGTAAGGGCAGTCTCCTGCTTAGGGTCATGAATGTCAATCTAGGTACTGAATCGACTTTAGATATAAAAACGTCGCATGCATGTTCATTGTAAACTCCAACTTCCTTCTCTTCAATCGGCAAGAAGAACTTCCGGATGCTCGGTTCGGTCAGAAAGAAGGCTAGAAAAGAAATGGCATCACCGCAGAGTTACAGTGAGGTTTGATCAAAGCTAACATGGGTTTACATGTATTGACTTGTAAACATGACGTTTGAGCTTCACGTCTCCTTGCACTCCTAGAAATCTAGGTTACCATTCAAAGGCCTAAAGATCTCCAATAGCTACCTAATTATTGGTATTATTTATATACCTGGGTATATAACTAGGTATTTTCACTCGATGGAGCATATGTTACGTACCTGTACCAAGACAAGTTCTTAAAATTTACAGATCACCTGAGAGCTTACCTAAATCAATACTCTATCTGTCTCAGCAAGTATCTCTATACCGTTGGCGGAAATGAAATGTGGTCTTAATTAAGATTCGTTTTCCCAATCGTGATCTTGTTAGGCTATCAGGACTAGTAATGCGAGAAAGACCGCCTGGTGGCAACTTCGACGATTATCCCCACCAATCACACACATGGTATCCTGAGTTGGGCCGTTGAACTGGGATCTCATTTATTGGTTGATCTACGACGAGTTGAAGTGGTGATTCCTAGCTTCGGCTAAGTTTCTTGTTGGTAAGACATTGTCTTACGAAAGGTATGGGGTGGTAATATGCGCGGTCCATCCAAGAAAATTGGCGGAGCACGGTCTGGGGTTAGTTGCAATACGTCCTTCACTTTAGCAAACCATACGGAGAAAATGCCATTAGCTAACCGAAGATGTTTGGCAACGTAAAGCGTGTTGATACTCAACCTTCTCTCATAATGTAGCTGAATAACACCCAATCGATAGCTACACATATTTTTGCGTTGTTTGTCGAGTTTTATTTAGTCTGAGCTATGAATTCTGTTAGTCAGACTGTCCACGATATTTTGTATAGTTGGGCTATACATGGTATTTTGGCTAATTTGAGAGCCGGAACGATTCAGAGGTATATATTAATGATAAGATGAATAAATAATGTACCTAATTGAAAAAGGGTACGTAGCTGGTAGACGGGTAGTGCAGAGTCCCAACCTCTTCCTCGCTAACTCCTGCTCCAAGGTATGCAGCACGTAGGACTCCTGAATCTTGCTAAGCTTACCTCATAACAGGTAAAATACGGACAGTCACCTGGGATTTCGTTCTTGCTGACCCGGAACCGAGCTTGGGGATCCGGATCGAAAACTCATGTGCGTCCATGCCCAAAGATCAAACATACATGGATTAGGTCTTCACATCCATTATCCTTTGTTGGCCTGTCATTGGGCGGGGTGTTAACAAGTCGGGATCATCCCCGGAAGCCGGAGATGACTGCCAAGGAGGTACATATATAGAACAAGATAGTACAAGTTGTACCGCTTCGCACAATTACAGGCAGATTTTGTTCTTCGAGTAGTCAATGAAGAGTGATGAATAGGTGAGAGAAAAGGGGCCTTGAGGGGAATGTCGTCAGCGAGCACAATCCAACTGGTTTGGTATGTTTGTTGCTGTGAACAAAATCCTATTGCCGACAATTCGAGGCTCAAATTTGAATCAAACGAGAAGTCAGGCTGATTTCGAACAAGCTGGGCTATGTGTACAATTACCACTAACCAGGTAATTCGTGTCTGACAGAGTGACCCGGACTCTTCTAAAGGTGAGGTAGTACAACGATTTTGTTTCGTTTCGTCATGCCCGATGGTGTCGTGACACTTGAGAACCGATCTGGGTCATGTCGGCTTTCTGGGGTTCCCCCTTTATGGCGCAGTAAAGTGGTAGGACCTATACGTGTTTCAAACCGCTTCAATCATAATGCCCCTTCGGCCCTTTCTGAACATTGGGGTGGATGGTTCGATTAATAGCAAAGCTTTAATTCTTCAGTGCTTGATGTTAATTCACTAGAAGCTCGCTTGTAGTTTGCTCGGCCGTAAGGTGTAGGCAAACTTAGCCAGCCACAGTTCCCACTGAAAATGCCCCGGAAGGACGAGGCCGCGACATATCTTCTTGATCTAGGCCTCCATGGGTTTATCTAGGGGACACAGAACTGCTGAATGCCGTCGACCGTACAGGGTTTACGTGGCCTAGAACGTGTAATCCTCATGTAGTCCTCATGTAGTCCCAATCAAAGCATACGCCGAATCATTCCCCTACTTCACCTAATTCAGTCACTACCCGGTATACTGGCTAACCATAGGTAATCAGATGACGATAGAGATAGAAAATCACGCCATGATCGACACGTAGACAAGGGACCCTAGGGCTGTACTAGATTGAATTCGGGTCAGTTAGAGCCCGAAGAAAGAGATATGTATCCGAATATAACTTGAGAACTTGATTGGAGTTTGAACTAGTCAGGAGAGATGTACGTGCCGGTATCTACCTAAGCATGCTGCATTCTGAACAGCCTGACGCAGGGTTTAATTCACCAGCCGTCTAAAGAAATACTACATACCTGTCCACCTTTGAAGAGGGATTGCATAGAGAATCTTCAGAGAAGTCATCACTCGTTTGGAGTATAGTCATCTGCTGAGTCTTTGCGTGTTTGTCCCCAGCTGGGCCGAAGTAAAGAGTACCTAACCTAACATACTTACCTATTCCTTAGGTACCTAGTTACCTCATATGCTCGTATGATAAAATATTGTAGTCTAGTTTTATGACTAGTTAGGGTTGAATTCTACGATTCGTATAATCTTGTAGGCTTTGCAAGTAGAATCACATTATACACCATTAATTTCAAGATGTATATGCCTTATCTATTAACCATGCGTTCTTGTAGTACCTGCCGTTTCCGTAGGAGTAAGCTTACTGAGAGGCAAATGGCCGGGGGGATTCTCAGCGAGATATCTACACTAGTCCTCATCTAAGAAGTATTTCCGGATATGAATCTTGTAGTTAGGCGGAAAACTAACTAGAATAGTGTCTGTTATGGCTTCATACGGGGAAAGCCGTATTGTTAGTATAAGGGAATATGTCGAGGACTAAGGGTTTTACTCATTAAGTAATTCAATATGTTAACCTTCTCGATCATCTGGCTTACGAGCAACTTTTCGGCTATGGGAGTTGTAGTATAAATCGAGGTAAATATAAATTATTCTATCCAAGTCCAAGAAAGGGTTACTTAGATAGTTACCTACCTACCTACCTAACCTACCTAGGTACTCAGCCTTAGGATGCGCTGATTATTTAGGTAGGTTAGGTAGTTATGATAGAAGGCAGTGGTTCATGAGATATACGTGCTGATCACATGTACTGAAGGATTATAGGGCTTCATGTTGATGCAACATACCTTTAATGTGCCTCATGAGCTGATATGAAGCTTCATCGAATGAAACTTGCTTGAATTCCTTGAAGACTACATTGTCGTATTTTTCCAAAGGAATTACCACAACATCGTTTTCGTTATGATGAGTAGTTTGAGTGTTATCCATGTTATTGTCTTCCAGTATAGAATTGATCCTTGCGAATGGACTCAAAGCTATCAGAGACCGTCTCAGATTATAAATTTACCCCTTAAATTGTTGCCACAACATTGTCTCATTCGAGGCCGAAAGGAAGTGTGACCGAGCCCTTTTCAACATGCGGGTATCAGGATCCTTCTGAATTGGCAGCACCTGCGATGATTTCAACTTGCATTCCAGGTAGTTGAAATATTCGCTCCTGATCGAGTAAGTGAAAGAAGAAGCAATGCCTTAGAGCTTCGTTAACGTTACAGGGGCTGCCGACGCGGAAGCTCGTAGAATATCTATCTACGGAGAGAGGTATCGTTCAGCTCCTGCTTCATCAAATTACATACCTCATACGCTTTAGCATATTCTAGGCTCCTGCTAGAAGTAATATGATGGATCGTACTGTGAAGGCTCGAGGGATAGTCATATCATTGGAACCTAAGTGTCGGACGATACATCTTCAATGGCATTACATGTGTCCTGAAACTATAATTTAAATACCTGTATGTTACTTAATATCTATCGGGCATGGTCGGCCTCTGATCTCGCTGATTGAGGAAATTACCTAGGCAAAAGGACCAAGCTGCCACCGTATACTATATAAATGCCTACTATAGACATGTGGCAGCACATTGTTATTATCATGTGAGTTATATAAGGTCATATCTGAACATGTAGGAGCTAAGCTGGAGAACGATCTTCTGGATCATCTAGGCCCTCCATATCACATTGACGAACAAGTAGTTTGCTAGGTTAACTTCGTCACAATGAGAACTAATTCTTGCTCGTATGCTGGGCAAACTGTTGTTTTGTCCCCTTGATTATCCCTTGACCCTCCACAGGTATGAACTATCTTAACGACGGAAACATGCTGTTTAAATACCAAGACAAATATACAACCATGACTTGCCTGCCTAGGTATGCTTGCCTAACTCCGCCTCCAAGATATAGGCATCGTGTAGCTAAGATACAGGGAGGTACCTATTTTGGCTCACGGAAAGAAGGTAATCCACGGCAAGATGCGACCGAGTGATGCTCTATCGATTGACTTCAATTCGACGGGGCCACAGCTCTAGGGAACCGAAATTGATTCCACAGGACTGATAGTGCAAATTCATACTCTTCCAAGAGCGAGTCGGTACCTCATAGTCTGTGTATGAAGTTAAATCTCTCATCCTGAGTCTTGATGGGTCTCATGGATAGCCCTACTCTCATCGCATAGCAATATTTTAGGCCTCCGAGTTCAAGTAGCCCAAATGATATATGCCGTCTGAGTGTATTATGCTTCAAAGGAATATCCCACCTCCTGAGGTCTTTGGCAATTTCTGGTCGTGGATCGTGGTCAAGGAGATATTTCCGAGTGATCATATCATCCTAACATCCAAGACTACACTTGTAGCCATGGTATAGTCTTCATGTGTACCAGTCAAAGGTCGTGGGGTGTTTGGATCGATCGACAAAGGATGTCAGGTCTACCAACCAATACACATATCCGATCTTAGGGTTGGAATGCATACTAAGGCAAGCTTCAATAGGCATCCTGCGGGAAAGCAGCAGATAGTTTGGTCAGCGTGCATCTCGCGGAAGTAATCCTGATTAACGTATATGCTCTCTAAGCGCTTCCGATATTTTCCGTCCGCCCGTCCGTGAATCGCTAATCGTTCAATTCGTTCGAGGATCAGGAATGGATAATTGTCGACTCGTCTTGATATGTAGGTCGATGTGGAGGTCGGTCTGTCGGGAAATGTTACTTCTAGAGCCCAATAAACAACAAGCTTTTGATTATCCAAGACGCGCCTAGCTGTTACAACCCACCGCTACTCCTCCCAGGCGAATATGCCTCAAGCTTATAGACGCAGGTGTGATGTTACGGCCTTAGGAGTGTTGGAATTCTGGATATTTTCGATGATTGAATTGCCAAAGAAACTGGGACAGATAATTGAAGATCCAAGAGACCTAGCGGTAGAGACTAATGGGCTCGGAAAGCAGCAAGAACAAGTAAGGGATAACAATGGGCATTCGCAAATTGCTAATGACTTCGAATCAAGAAGGAGGGTAACAATAGCAATAGCAATAGAAACTTTTATTTAAGGCATTTTCTACATGTCTGTCACTGAAATGGGACGTAAGACAGTGTATTTCTGATAAAGTGGGCTTTCTGTTCTCGCATTCTGTAACACAGTGGCCAGCCATGACCTAATACCGGCCAGGTTGGTGCGCATCGGCAAGCATCTGACAGTCTTCTTGCCTCATAGGCAAAACATTCCCGATAAACACGTTTGATTCGAGTGTGTCCCCTTCAGAGCATGAGAAAATACCCTGAAAGTGTTCCTTCTAACGCCCAAGTGGTCAAGAAGCCCCAGCAGTAGCACAAATTCTTGGACCGAGACGTAGCATAATTGGCATTCAACGATAGTAGACTCCGATGCAGAGCCGTCGAGGTAATGCGAGCTTAATACTGCTTGGCATCTACCTATATTTCCTCTCTCCACTCGGGGAATGGAAGTGCTGGGGTCGGCTGTATCTGTGTGAAAGGGGACAACTACTAAGACTGAACGGTGACCTTGCAGACCATCAATCTGAAAGGTCACTGGCGTAATGATTAACCTGCCTTATCTTTGCTTTTGACTCGTAGGGTCGTAGCGGAGATGCCGATGCAGGCAGGGGCCGCGAGATGGACCAGAAGAGTCAAATTTTAAGCTGTATCAATACTTCGCTCGGAAATGCACCTTACGACATATGCCGGGATCAGGCGAGTAATTTCCAATCATATATCCCTCAAATACCTCTCAAAGTTGCAAGCCGGGCAGGATTCCCTGAGGCAGGGTGACGAGGAAAAAGGCCGAACAGGTGATATTGTTAGGCAGACACCAGATTGTTCTCATCCATTGGTGGCCGCCTTACTCTGTAAACAGGATTTAATCATCGGAAAGATGCGTAAGTAGTTAGACCTAGAAGCTAATTATCAAATGAAGGACTTCGGGTCGAATACCCAAGGTGTGCCTCTCCGTAAGGGTGCCATTGTCAGTGGCCGAGCAGAGCCTCAACACATTCTACGATGATTCCCTGTTAATCAGAACATATGAAACCCGACGTATCATGAAACTTTGACTCTACAATATGACAGGTTATTTCGCCAGTGTGAATAAAATTAAAAGAAATCAACCAGTAGCGATAGGAGGGATCTCGTGTCACGTTACAAGACCCAAGATATACTTCTAAATCTTCACCCGGCATTCGTGCCTTTCGGGAGAGCTTCCTGTCGGGCCTTTGATCTCTAGCAAAATGTTATGGCCTGACTTCTTCAAGAGCTAGGATCTGAGTCGGCTACGCATGAGTGCCATTTGCCTCAAGCATAATCCTGCCTGTAGGACACCACATATGAGGAAGATCCTAGATAGTCATTCAGCTCTTTTGGGGTCCTCCAAACATCCAACCCGCCAAAAGAATATCACAGCAGAAACTAGAAACACGGAGGAATTTGGCTCAGGGGTAGAAGAAGGATGTTTGACAAATGATTTCACAGTAACCGCCCCAATCTGGAAATGGGAAGCGAACAAATGCGGAAAGTCAAACTCGAACGCGCGCTAGTTTGGATGCAAATAGAGGGTTTGAGCAACATAGAAGGATGTAAAAGTCAAAGCTCTGCTTCATATTGAATGCTGAGTTTCCGCGGGTCCGATGGCCGGGAGATGAAAGAAAAAGGGGGGTCGGGGATCTTCGAGTGTATATCGGGTACGTCGACAGTCAGGATGTCGAGCATATAGCACTACCATGTAGCTCTAGGAACATGCGGAAATAGAATTAATACGAGCGCCATTCTAATCTCGCAGAGTTGAGATGGGATATACAGAGTGCTATACCTAGTAGAGAAGACATGACCTCAAGACTCATAATCCTTGCTGCTGATCAAGACCCGGAGAAGTGCCAACCCGCTGACAGTTCGCTAGGAATGACACAACACCGAGCTTCCATAATATCATTGGTTTAATATTTTAATTTGCTAAAACTCTAAGACGCCCGGCTATACTTGAGAGGGTAGGCAAGTGGAGGAGAAGACTTCGGGTAAGGCCCTTTTGTACAACGGTTTGCATGCAAGATGCGCCACTTTTATCAAGCAGCCTCGGTCAAGTTCGTGGTCCTGATTCCCCGGTCGTATCCAAATGGTCGCCTGGATGAGTTGGTCCGTATTAAAACGATGTTGAAATGTGACAAGGCTTGGTCAACCACTACCGGTAAGTATTGCTGTATCGTTATGCTCATATTTGACCCTCCATCGCTGGACAAGGATGTGATGACCTAAGCCTTTTGATGTAGTCATGTGCAAAAGGCATCAATGAAGAATCCAGCCCCCCACACAACCGTTATTGTATCTGTAAACAGCCCTCATGTCAGTAGTGACTAGTGCCTGTGCGATGATGGGGCCCTGCGAAGTATTCAGGGAATACACCTTCGGTCCTAAGTGCTGAAAATAGAGCAATAAAAGTGACGAATTTCTAAACTGCGAGGAAGAATTTCAGATTGCTACAGCATATTAGATAAGAATATGAATGTAACGGTGGGTGGCTGCATGAGCAGCGCATATCTAGCCACCCCTTTTCGAATTTTTTTTTTACTGAGTGTTCCAGAGATACGAGTCTACGCTATGAACCTGAAATGGCATAGTCCGAGTGCCTGACTGTCTCAAATATTTCTCGAATTCTGCTGGACTGAGGGTGCCAAGGTCAAGTCCGACTGATCTTAACCGTTGCGATCGGTTTAAACCTCGCTAGGACCTGTTCGGTAAAGATGTCAACAAACAATGTTACTACCACGTCATGGTCCAATATTACTAATTTATTCGTGGGGATCATGTACTGTATCTTTGTGTGTATTTCTGCGCTACTCTTGTACTATTTGGAATATCTAGCCGGGGCGGGTTCGGCTGCGAGGACATAATTTCTACTTGGGTATACTTGATAGGTATCTAGGGGTACCAGATCACCGACGCTAAGGGGAGATTATGGATAGCTATCGCCAGTGAAGCGTATGCTACAAATCACGCATTCTTCAGAATAGGACTGATAAGACTGGCTCATTCTCTTAGTAAATCATCAACGGTAACCTTGGATGTAGTTTCCTGTCTCCCTGAGTAATTTACTGTAATGCTTAGAGGAGACAACAGGCTGTGCCACAGTAAGTGAATGAACACGAGTTCCAACCATGGCCTGCTAATATAAATCACTTTACCCTTTAATGTACAGTTTCGCACGGTGCCCGTAGCCTAATGATTTACATGTATGAGATTCATATACGTTCCGGTCGAGTATCCGTAGGTATGTACTTGTTTAGGCACTCCTAGATCGGAAATGGGGGGGAGCTCCCAACTACATATACGGCTGCGCAAAAATAATAAGTAGCAAGGGCTTGCCTTGCGAGGCTTAAAAGTATTTAGTGGTAAAAGGCCGTTATTACCCGCCATCGCCTACCAACGATGGGCGCGAATATACAATACACAAAGAGAATAAGGAAGCACTGAATCAAGTATTTACGACATAGACTAAGACATAAAATCAGTTTTAACTAATAACTTAATATCTACCTACATAGGTAAGTTAGGTACCCTTTTAAATATTCGTTGAGGAACTCGAGCCGAGGCCACGATATCTTCAAATTTGTATTAAGTTGTACCTAACTACATAATGTAAACCACCTACATACATACATACTTCTATTTAACTAATGACTTTCCTATGTTAATACTTCTCATACGTATTTTCCCGTAATTTCGTTTTAATCTCTTCCTTCTCCAAACGTGATTACAACTCAAGTAAGGAGGTTTGAAAATCAAAGTAAAATGTCATCCATTTCTAGCGCGATAGGTACGTACGCTGAGCATTAGCGTACAAAGTACCCATTCCACGTCCCAATATACGGGCCACATGCACTTACCAAGGGTTGTAAGTGTACGACAGTACTTCCCGAAAAGGATGTACTATATACATGCCATGCACCTTTTTGAGTTGGTGGGTACCCATCATCAACCCCTACCTTGCGGGAAACCCCTGGTACGACAAGGGCGCTCACTGACCCTCGAACTTATGATTGGCGGGATCGGGGTATCCCTACATGAAATCTCTCCTGCCCTGCAGATTTTTCTAAGATACATGTTAACTACGTACCTCTCGTACCTCTTGTTGACAGGGGTACATTTACACCGGTCAACGCAGCAAACGGACAGTGCGAGCTGGAACTATTTGAGAAGTACTTGTAGACTTTTTTAGCTTTGCTCTTTTCAATGTTCTTCCTTTCTTCTCTCTTCTTAAAACACGTGTCGAGCCTAACCAACTGCACTAATATTGCCACTAATTTTAGTAGAAGACTTATGTTTGCTTTTTTCTTTATTTGCTCAGAATTTCTGGGGTTTCCTGAATAGGTAAGTTTAAGGACTACAAGTCACTTTGGATGTGGCAACATAGCTTGGCTTCATTGAGGAAATAAGGTCTTTGCATTTACAGCGCCTTATTATCTCCTATATTGGGAAAGAAAGGGAAAAAAACTGCTTGAAACTGTTTTACCCCAGAAAATCTTGTACTCCAGTTAACCTTGCCTGTTTCCTTGCCCGTTACCATGTGTTACCCCTGCTGCTTGGTGACATGCATATTATTAAAAATGCCGCTGCCACGGACTTGCTTCCTGCATGGTGAGGAACATGTAAGTAAGATGATAGGTAGGTATTTACCAACTTTGATTACACCATGTTCGAGCCTTTTGAATCTGAATCTTGCATATATTCTTTTCCCCTTCAATCTCATTCACCGCTTGAAACGACGAGAATAAAAGACAAACTTGGAGAAGGAAAGGCAAAAGGGGGGGAGGGGATAAACAACGAATAGCGAGTCCTAAAATGAAGTTTAACCTTTTTCTTCAAAAGATAGCGAAGATAAAAACTCATGTTTACATACGTAGTAGACCGTTCGAACTGCTAGTGAGTAATCACCTCGCACAAGATCTAGAATCGCCGCGTGGACACTACCGTCCGGCTTGCGCAACCCTTTTACACCCATTCAGTTAAGAACAATATGTTTTAGGCAAAGCATGGCTTTTCGCTACTGCTATGTCGAAGTGTGCCAAACGTGGCACTGCTGCGTCTTGTAGATCATGATGTGCATTGACATGACAGTGAAAGATTGCTGCATAGATACTATAGATTAACGAGTATTCCAGCCACGGGCCGATCCGGATACGAATCAAACCCTTAAATATGCCCGGCGGTCTAATCCACCTTGCTTACTTCGGGATGCCGACCCTCGCAGCCTGCGGGAATGCAGCAATATTGAAGGATTACCATTTTAATAAGCCGCATATACCGACCATATCCAATGTTCTATACCGCATTATGGAATATCTACCCTTTTAGAGGTTTAATATAAATGATGTATCGGATAATACTAAGAGTTCCATAACCAATATTACCCCCAATACTTTGTCTTACATCTCAATCCGGTTCCTAAGCGGAGTTCAAATTGATTCTTTGGCGACAGGAGGGGATACGCTAATAAATATCAGGCACGAAGAAAAAGTGACACTTACGATTACAGCGGCCCTAAATCACGGGCAAAGAAAGCCATGGTCTATAACAGCTCTCAAGGTTACACCACCAAGGAGCCTGTGCTGATATACATATGTGGGGACAACATGCTGGTTCGAGAGGTACATGTAATTCATTAAATCGACGGCAACCCGCGTCAACAGTGCACTCCGCATAAATCATATGGGTATATTAATAGCTTTTCACGAAGAAAGACACGATGGAGATGATCTTGTCTATTATCGTCTCTAGTAGCTAAAAGATTTTTAGTTCCATTTCATCTACGTGGCTAACAATTATCGTTCCCGACCCCAGCCTCAGAATCTCGGGTAATAAAGGGAAATCATTGGTCGAGCACTCTATCTTGTGTAGAAACCGCCGCGAACCAAGCTTAGTTCTGTCAAGATGTTTACTTATTTCCCTTTCTTGCTCCGGTAGACGCTCAACATGAGCTTTAAATTCGAACAAAGATGTATTACTCGGTCTCGCCTCCGGAACTGTAACATACCCCAAAGCTGAACATCGAAGTCAAGAAACTACCTACATAATGTAATTTCGACCTCGCCTCTAGAACCAGGAGCTCAACTTACTGGTCTGGGTCAGCCATTCAGGGGCATAGGTTTAACTGATCCAATCGAGGATAACTCTGGTCCTCGCCCGTGGTCTTGCTGAATTGTAGAATTCTTGTGACCTGAAACATTCAAGATCGTGGCTTCAGATGATCTACTCCTACGTCCGTACCTTGCGCATCCAACCCGGTAAACGTGTCAGGCTGACCTACCAGAAGCACACAGATAAGCCTTGCCGCTGTTAGTCGGATGATGCCGAAGCTTCGTTAGAGAGACGGTTGCAACTAGTCTCGTGGACAAGGCCGTATTTCCAACAATGTAGGGCCGAAAGTCAAACTAGCATAGCTTCATGATTGTGGCGAGCCACGCGTGCAGGCTCTCTGGTCTTGAAACTACCAATTTCGTCGTGCAAGTAAATTGGTTCTTCCCTAGAAGGAAAAGTGCGAGTGCTCCTAGCACATGGCCCCCAAAGTATTAAGGATTAAGGGTACAAGCAAATGTTTGAGTATTTTGGTTGGTCAACATTGACAATCTTCGCAGGCTACAGGAAAACTATAGGCATAAACCTAATTCACGAGGAAAGAATGCAGCATCAGCTGTTATTCTCTCGTTACAACAAGATAAATAAGGATATATCCTAGCAGCAATGCTTGGTGATTGGACGTTTTTAAGTGAAAGTGGCGAGGACTTCAGAACCGACCAAACGGTTGTAGGCTTGCCCTGCAGTCTCCCGAAGACTGGGCCACAACTCGGCCAAGCAGGTTCCTTCCCATTTACCAGAAGTTGTTTGTGGCGTCTCATAGAGCACTGACGGCAGGGTACGTGCAGGAATGATGCATAGGGGTACGGAGTTCCTCATCAACTGGCACCCAGAGTCTCGGTGTTCCTATTATTTCTATCAATCTAACCCTGTTTTCTATGGCCTTTAAGGAACTTATCGGAAGTACTTGACGGTAAGCCGTACATGTAGTAAAAGAAGATATTTGTCTCTTTAGCTGGCACGGTAGAATTGGATGTTCGAGCAGTAGTTTGAGTGATACTAGAACTTCTAGCAGGAGGTTGGCCTTTCTAATTTCAGGAATACTAATTGCAGTACCGAGCGTATTGGGGTCTGTGGCCACATCCCAGGGCTTGTTTGGCCCTGAGGCTGGAGAAACTAAAACAATTTGAAGCATAAGCCCTGCAACTCGAACGGCTTCTTGCCTTGATTGTCAAGGAGGAAAGATGGAGCTAAGTTGCCCAGGTGCTTCGTGTCTAATTTGGCACGATCTTCACTTGACCTCGCTTGACGCACTCCACCTCAATGCCAGCGCTGATGTCAGGCACAGCCCGTGCTGCCTATCCTGTAGATGCTCATCTGGTCTGATCCTTTTTGGCTAGACACATAAGGCTACACCCAAATACCTTGCCCAGCTCATACATCACTGCGCAGCCCGCCGGTCCTTTCGAAAATCGAAAGGAGGCAACACGCCAGCCGCTAGCAATAAAAAAGACGGAATGCGCCTCGAGCTTTCCGCACAACCTACAGATGACCGTAATAGCAGCTGTCTCAAAAGTCCCCCCCAGCTTGCACTACCACTACTGCCACTATCACCTCACGCGGTCCCAAGCGGGAATAGACAATACCCACTTCGCCTATTTGCCAGTCCTATCAAAGTTCCAATCATCCTATTCTTGAAGCTTCAAGCACCGCAGTCTGGCCGATATATGAAATCTTTGCCGCGAACTTGAAGAAGTTGGCTTTATCCGTATATAATACTTTGTGCCACTACCTTTTTGTCTCTTGTTACAAGCTTCCCTAGACCTGCGCAGCATATGCCATCGTACGATCCGAAGCCACCGCGTCAAGTATCAAGACGTGTTCTATGAGGGTATATAGACTCCCTCCTATCTCAAGCCCCGCCGCACTTATGTCATCTGCCTAGAGACTTCCCACAGTCTGATCGATATCCTATACACCGACTCGAGAAGTAACCTAAGCAAAAGTCCTCTGCGACTACAGGTCGGCTACACAAACCCTATGCCCAGCAAGCGACGGGAAGAAATCTGATTCATTGATAACTTGACGCTTGGTGCGGGTAAGAGAGAATAAGGTATGCCGGGCTACTGACGTTTCTAGAGGCTGATTATCACGATGAGGCACATGAGATGGTCGAATGGCGCCTGTATGGTTTCATTCCACTGCCACCCGTGCTCTGTTCCAAATTGATACGCATGGCGCCATCGACCCAAGATGGCGGTAGGCAAATTGGGGTGCAGGGTCCTTTAGCCTCCCCATGTTGATCAATCAGATTGCGCCAAAAGTCTGCAGTAGTAGAGAAGGCAGCGCTGACACACATTCGCAGGGCCTCCCTTCGATTCGTTTAGAATATAGATATTCGCATGTTAGCGCCCCTTTCCGATAGGGAAAGTAGGTACCTAGTTTTCTTATGCTTTGGCCGGGATACTGTGCAGGCGCCACGCACGAGATCGCGATCCAGGACCAGACAGCGCCAAGCAGATCGCGGAATTGAAGCATACATACGTACAGAGGGACAGAAAGAGGCACACATCGAACGATCACGACTTCACCGGTGTCAACGGATAGCTCATAGTCGATTCAGCTCGACTCGTCGACGAATCTGATGCCTATCTAGGTGCTTGATCCCGATTCGATTTCGGCTCAACCAAAATCAGCCCAAGTTACCTCGACGCCGCTTCGGCCCATCTTCTGTTATTGTCGGCTCTGCAATATGATGTCCTTTACGTCTTGGCCGGCTTGCATAGTACAACTATATTTTCTTTTATTTTTATTTTATTCTCCTCCTTCGGTGCTGTCTTCTATTGGCCTTGCTGTTCTTCGTCATTGTTGAGGGGGTGAAAGCTGACAGAATATTGTAAATTGTCTAGGTTCATTATTTGCTGCATGACGCTGTATGTATTTGCAGAGGCATCAATCACTTGGCACTCATGGTTACAGTGGATTATCCAAAGGTCGGTGTACATCCTGGCCCCTGGCTTCTCATATCTGCAAGCAGCAAGCCCACTTCCCTACCCTACCCCTACCCTACCTCTCGAGATTAACATACCTACATCAATTACTTACCTCAACAATATCTACCATGGTACATAGCTTGTACCGATCGAGGTTAGAAGTTGGATAGTCGATTCGTACTTACTGACAACGCAAAATGCGGAGAGGAAAACACAGAAGAAAAAAAAAATGAATGAAAAAGAAACAAAATACCGACATGTGGCCCCTGCTTACCAGCTTACATATCACCTACATACATACATACCTAAGATACCTAAGATAGCATATGTCTTGGGTATCCCGTGGGTACTTGTTGAATTATCGAGCAAGCTCAAGTGAGACGTTGAGTCTTTGACGGGAAAAGCCTTATTAGTGGATAAAGTACACGGGCGCTTTTGAGTAAAGCCGTTGCGTTCGGTTTTATCTCCTTTAGGGACCATGCGAAGAATACGGAACTAACGACCGTTATTGGATCAGTTAATTCACGATACGTCCTCGAATCCTCCGTCGCCAGCTTTATTAGTACCATCAGCCACTTTTCGGCCGAATGAACCGCGCCTCTCGTCTGACAGAGAGGCTCATCGAATGAATCAACAACTTAACCCCAAGGTATTTATCATTACATACATATACATTTGTTAATTCGTTCATTCATCCGTTTTCATTCATTTATGCACCCCCGTATCTCTTCCCACTACTCCCCGTCTGTTCCTACGTCAAGTCAACTCCTACCGAAGAAAGAAAAGAAAAAGATAAATCGACAAAATCCGCTGTCGCCGAGCCGGTCTGAGTGAGGGCACTTTTTAATTAAAGAAAGCCAATTGGATTAAACAGGCCATGCATCATTGATGCTAAGGGAGTCGGAGACGAAGGTCCTAGGCCAGCTCCGGCATGCTTGCTGAAGCCTTGAGGTCCAAGTAAGAAGCAGGCCAACCAAGGTCAGTTCCATCTCGAAGCTATCGTTGTCTTCCTCATATGCACGCGCATCAAGCACGAGCCCACATACGCGCCCGCGCACACAAACATACCTACACAAACGCGCGCACACATGCATCCAATACCTACACATACGCAGACGCACTCACAGCCACACATACATATCATATACACGCACATAAGAGTCATACCTTTTTTCTTCTTCTTTTCTCTCATCTCATACACCTCCAAGCTCCTTAATTGTTTTCTACGGTGTCATTTAGAGAAAAAGAGTATAGGGAGAAGAGAAGAGGTTTAGGAAAGAAAAAGGGAAGAAAAAAGACCCGAAGAAGACAAAGATATTTGAAGACGAAAGGTTTGTATACAGTTCGAGGCTTTTAAATGCTCCCTGGCTTTTGTTGGACTTGGCTTTCCTTTCCTCGACGGTTACGTATCATTGAAGGAAAGGGCTTATCACATTTGGATTGGATGGAAAATGATTCAATTATCCCCGGTTTCTTTATGTCGTACAAAAAAAACGCCGCCGGGTCTTCTAGCGTGGTACTTTCCGAAGACCCTCTACCTTTGCCTGCTTTCCTTCAGGTACATACGTCCAACTGGATACCCATACCTTACCTACATGTATCCAAGCCTTGATTCTGGATCCCGACAGCCACTTCCCTGCGCAAGTGCTTGCCTCAAGGTACATCAATCTCGTCAATCCAAAGGTACCTACCCTGTCAGCCCATCGAAGTATTTTACGCCATGCTCGGCGGTACCACAGTGCAACGCACGGAATGACAAGGTACCTTCTTGTCATTAGGTGGAAGTAGCCGGAGCAAACACCGTGCCATTCATTTCCACCTTCACTGACACATTCACTCTGATCACTCTGATCACTCGCTCACTCGCTCACTCGCTCACACACACGCCCACTACACCCACTGCCTACATCACACATACATAGCCGTCTAGGATACCTAACCAACCTACTTGCCCCATGTACCAGACCCAACCAGACCCAACCAGCCGGCGTACAAGTACCTGCTTGCAAGCCTGGAAGTTCCTGTTAGCAAATCTCGTACAGGTCAATCTCTTGTGCTAACATTCTCGCCGATTCTCTACAGGGCTTGCTCGCAGAAACCCTCGAGCCCTTCAATCTCCCGCCGGCAATGTCCAAGCCCGGTAATGACTGCAACTCACACCCAATGGACCTTTTCTATTAATTAGACTCGTCACCGCTATGCTAAATATCCAGTCATCACAGCTTACGTTACTAACAATTCTTGTCCTTTTAGCAGGACTTTGAGCCTTCGCCGCCTTCCTGCCCTGGCTTGGACCAATATCTCGACATCCCAGCTACTGGTGATATGAGGTGAGCCGTCCTTTGCTCTGCACCTTAGTATTCGAAGGGAAAAGTGAAAAGAAAGAAAGAAAGAAGAAGAAAAGCGAAGCCTTGCTCGAAATCAGGATCTCGTCGTTTTGCCTCCCTCACGATCCTTTGAAAATTTATTTTATTCTGCTGCCTTTACCCGTCACCTGCTTTCCCAGCCTTCACACTCGTTATCTCAACAGAATAACAATATTTGGGCTCTTATGAAGGTGTGCCGGTCAGGCTGCTTCGATCGCCATACTAGCGTCCCCCCCAGATAACCCACCTACCTTGCAATCTGCACCTGCTGCCACCGCCTGTAAATCTCTCTCGCCATAGGCGCGGAGACGAGGTGCATGGGTGGCTGTAGCAGCTACACAAAAAGCCTGTGACTCTTCCGTTGTTCGCCGCTATGTGGCATGGTTTCTAGTTTCCGATCCTGTATCCGCTCCCCCCTGTGGTACGCGAACGTTGTCAGTACCACCTCTTGGTCGCACTTGGACACTTGGGCATTGTCTTGTATGGAACTTCGATACAAGCATTTTCGCTAGCTTGCCTGGAGCCTCGCACACGAGGTTCTATTTGCCAAAGGCCCCTGCTGATGTCTTCTCCAGATACAACCAAGATTCCAATATCTCTTCCTTGACGATAGAAACCCCTCCTCAGCCTTCTGTACTCGGCGGCTTTTCTGCGCCTTTACTCAACACCACTACCACGGGGTACTCCCCTGATACTGGATCATTCTACACCCCAGCTTCACAGATCTTCTCTGGGATCGACGTCAGGCCACCGCGCCTGAGCTCTAAGTAAGTCGCACACCCATTCCACACCTCCCTTCTGGTGCGTAATAGCACATCTGTCTGCAACTTCTCTAGATCTTGCCCTACTTACCTCTACAGTAGCAGCACCTCATCCACGGGCATGGCACATGCCAACCGCTCCGCTGCGTTACCAAATCCAGCATACAACGTAAGAGATCTCTACTCCGGAGCGAGGCCGTCTTTCGGAAGAGCAACGGAGCACACGAGATCACCATCTTTCGCAGCACCTTTGCGACGCCATCCTCTGTCGCCAACTCCTAGTCCAAGTATTAGTTTCACAAGTCCAGTCAGAATGGATCCCAGCCAGTACGGGAAGTCCGCGGGATCGCACATCCCCCCGCTTATGGCGATGACCACGAATGGTCAGCTACTTTACAGCGATTCGGGGACGCCCATCAAGATCGATATCCACGGGACCATCGACAAAGGCTTTTTCATGTCTGAGGGAGACTGGACATGTTACAGGAGGAATTATTTCTCCTGCATCTGCTCGTACAGTCTCTCACCATACTACCCTAGCACAGCGATACAGTATTCTCCAAATGGATCGCAAACATCGTACCAGGTTCAAGGGTTTGCAATGAGTATTTCTGCAGTGGTCTCCGACAGCGACTCTCACACAATTGACTTGGTGCAACACACGCCGAAGAGAGACAAGGGGCCAGTCCAGAAACCAGAGAAGGTGAGACTCACTCCAAAGCAGCCGCAGCAGACACCACATCCGCTCTTATACCAAGATCACCACAACATACCCGGCGGATCAAGAACCATGTACGAAGGTGGATACGGACAGAGCACTCAAGGCTCGTACGCGAGCGAGCATACGTTTGAAAGAATTCAGTTTAAGCAAGCGACGGCAAACAATGGTAAACGAAGAGCGGCCCAGCAGTACTACCACTTGGTTGTTGAGCTGTATGTCGACGTAGGGAACCATTCCCAGTCTCAAGATCCGTTTATGAAAATTGCGCAGCGAAAGTCCGCGAAGATGATTGTGCGTGGTCGCTCTCCTGGCCATTATCAGACGGAGCGACGCGGAAGTACCAGTAGCGGGCCAGGTGGATCAAGTGGGATGGGAGGCTACTCCGGTTCTCAGGTTTTGGGATCAGACTATGGTACCGGTGGATCTTCGCTACTATCAGGTACATACGGCGGTAGTGGAGGATATGATCCCCGGCCAGGGCCTTACGGGACAACGCGCCACCACGAGCTTCCAATCGAGCCGATCATACCAGCCGAGGAGGCCAAGGCAATCGACAATACCAAGGATTACCAATATTATCCTGCGACGATCTACGAAGGTACCGATGCTAGACAAGGTGTGGAGATGTTCTCTCACCGAAACGAGCCGGAGAATCTAGCGCCTTCGGCGCCTCCAGTCGACCCGACGACTTCGAAAGTTAAGCACGAGTATGAAGGTCCTCTTCCGAGCCTTTTCTATGCCCCTGGAAGCGCCTACTATCCTCGAAGCTGTAGCCGGTTCGAAGGCAAACCGACCTCCGCAGGATATTATCCTACCATGCCAACTATGCTTCCCCAATCTGGTTGAGATGAGTGGCAGTGAAAAATAGTATATGTACCAAGGCCACATGATGGCTTGTCTACATGGCATATTTATCCAGTGGTTTCTAGCCACCCCCGTCGCGTTCTACTGCATCCAACATGGCCATCGGAGATGAAAAGCATATTTGTTTTCTCTGGGTTTAGGCTTCCTCGTACCTCTGGGCTGGAGGCGGGGCTGGCGGCGTATGGAATATGGGAAAGAAAGAAGATTTGGGCGACAGGTCTTTTTTTTTCATGGGAAATCTGAGCGGGCGCGAGAAATATACGAAGAATGAACTACGACTGGGGTGGTGTAGCCGGATATACTACAAAACATGGGCTTTATCTGGTGGGATAATGGAAAGGATACCCTGGTGCGAATGCTTTATGGTGTTTTCGAGACGGTTGGAGAAGCGAAGGACGAGCGACTTTCATTCACATGCCTTGAGATTTAACGAAGACTACGCAAAAAAAATCCATTGGCGGCGTTGGAAAAGACGGGTTTATAAGGGTATCTGCTTTTATCTTTCCCAACTCGGCAACTGCTTTCGCTTGTAGCCTGAGTCCTCCTGGTGAGACGAACCTGTTGCAACTCGCCTTCTCCTGTATCCGACGTAGCTGAGGGATGTTTTGGGTGGAATGTGTGCATTTACGAATTCCGTGAGACGACAAGAGTTTCCGAGGTGGATCGAGGTACATGGTCTAGTTTGGGACCCAAGGCTGCAAGGCCTTTCCTACCAGCGGTTCTCATGTGCTCGGAATTGTCTTCCCGTAGCTTTTTGATCGAAAGATAAACATAGCTTCCTTTCTATTTTCTTGCCTCGACCGTTGGGATGGGCCTAATCCCTTGTCTTTGAAGGACAGCGGACCAGTGCGCGCGCCTTACCATCGAAGCAAGGACAATATTTATTCACGCATTCATGGATGACTCCACTGACAAGCGACAGCCAATAGAAGGTAGGCCTTAAGTTAGAACCGGGGAAAAAAAGAAGCTTGGTCTACTTAGGTAGGTAGTCGCAAACCCAGCAACGAAGGGGTCAAGAGGCGCGAACTGGGCCAATAGCTATCCTTAGATTGGGGCGCAACGGTGAAGAGGGCTTGGCACGATTAAGGTGCGTGGGTATAGAATTTTTCCTTTTTTCCTTCTCGTAATAGCTAGTAGCTTGTTACTTATCTAGATCAGGTTGGGAGGTCGTCCAATTTGGACGTGCAAAGCCTCAAGCCCCACAACGGGAACTAGGTTGCACTAAAAGCATGACACCCACGATAGAAGTTGTAGGCCGGCCCAGGCGAGACAATAGGGCCCTTCGGTAGCTTTCAGCCGGGATTCAGAGGCGATGCATTGGTAACAGGGCAGGCTGGACAGGGGGAAGTCTTCTGGGCAGAGCTGGGGGTCCTAGTTACCCACACTCGATCAAGTAGATCCTTGGTATCAGCGCTAAGTTGACAGTGGAACTTAATAGATGGGAAACCTGGAAACCCCACACTTAATGTACCTGCCTAGACTGCCTAAACTTGCTTAAACTTCTTAGACTTCTTTAGGGTACTTGCTTTAGATCATTAGATCATTAGATCATTAGATCATTCGTTAATTCGTTAGAGGCTAGGTACGGTAGAGTTAATAAGAACTTTTGACCCCAGTAGCTTATTCTAACAGTGCATCTACTTCTAGCTTTTAGGCAGCAAACCCGCATATGTGGGATACCCCGTACTTGCACAAAGTCGATTCAAATAATCCAGGTAGGTTATATACGTATCTCTAGTTACGTAGTCAGATACGGTAGGAATACGGAACTATTGGTAGGAAACAGAAATTGCAAACCTCAGAAATTAGGTAACAGCAAGAAATGGATATCTGCGATGCGGCAGCGGCAGCGTCATTTCCCATATGCACCTTACCCAATTCCCATGTAATCAATGCTTAAGGTATCTATAGGTACTACGTACTTGCCTTTAATGCCTACCTACATATAATTACTAATAACCGTCTATTCTGTAAATTGATTTCGGGACCGAGTGAGTTTGAGCAGATTGTTTTTTTCTTTTCTTTTTTTCCCCTTCTTTTCTTCTTCACCGTTGAAGATCCCCGTCATTGTTAACAATGTCTGACGAAGAGATCGGCCCCTCTAATACCAAAACCCGCGGATATACATGGGATGGATGTCTTAGTACTTACTTTCTACCCCCTAATCTACACATATACCAGACTCAAGCAGGTTATAACTTTCCAGTCGCAGCGAAGTGCAATGCAACCGCACTAATCAAGTCGCGGTGCTGTTCACCGGTCGTTTTCGCTCTAGAAACAGACTCCACCACCAGTTGAAACAACGACGTCGGTCAGGTCCTTGCGATTTCAGCCGTGTCGTTGACGGTCCAACAGAATTCCCCATCTTCCCGTCTCTGTCAGATTTAGAGGCACGCTAATCATCGCTAAATATCAGCGGCGAGTACGGCCGAGAAGGCTATTGTATGATAAGCGATAGTACCTAGGGCAGCCGTCCGTAGATAATTGCTCGGCTTACGAGTCGTCTTCGGTCTTCCATGCGGGTGAGATGCTGTCCGCGACCCCATCCCCTATTCTCTTCTACGTACATACCTACATGTAGGTACATACCTTCAAACATAGAGGTAATCTCCAGCTCCGAGGTACATGCACGGTACAAAACCCCGTAACCAGTGCCAATTAGTACGCGGTCTAATTAAGCTTTTGTGGAGCTTTTTCAGATCGTCGCCAGGGAAGATGAAGTCAGAGGAACTGTGAATTGCTGCGTCTTGCATTGATTTGCGAGTCCAATTGGTAAATCTGCTTAGTTGCCTATTCCGATGCCCTGCAACTCATAGTCGCAGTCGCGACATATCGAGAAGAGTGAAAATTTGACCAAGACCCGCCATCGCGGATCCGGAACCTACCAATGCATGGGTGACAGACCCGCAACAACTTGATGGGATGGCGATATCACCTTGGCGCACGTTGTCAACCAGCCGTTGGTTGATACTGGTTAGGTTGGGGGCCGCGTATCCGTCACTACCTACTCTTCTAACCTCGTCGAGGGGTTGGTTGAGCGTTGTCCAGCAAAGTCTAACAAGGTCCGAAAGGAGAAGCTGGGCAATCAATTGCCAATCCCGACACCTTACATACATTACATTTGGCATACGCTAGTATAAACCAACTATTCTATCGTACTCCATGCCTCTCATACCCGAATCGTGAGTTCTGGTCTTCCATGGACTGACTGCATTGCATCGAGCTCCGGGTTTCCGTGGCGGGAGAATGTCAAGTGTATCTCCCACAACGCGTGGACATGACTGTTGTTCGTCCTGCATATCCGGCCTTGGCATTAAATGCATATATCCTCACCGGAAAGCTTACTATATCTGACGCGCTTCGCATACCCAAATTCCCTCAAGCTAAATCATATGTACCTTCTGCCATCTTATCCCTAGGTGCCCCTTCATTTCCCTTCTATGACTACTACTGGCTCCCGAAAAAAGGCCGGGGGCTCTATTATTTGCTTCTCCGTAGTCCGGTAACTGCCGAGATCAAATCTTACCCACCTTGCTGTCTGACACCCTACTCCTGAAAAGCTCATTTCCATCTCGCAGAGTTCGGGCTGCTAGGAAGATAAATAACCTGTCGACATCCCCTCGAGCAGTTGTACATATAGAAAGTACATGCTGACCAGTCAATAACAAACATACTTGAGCAAACCATATAATTCTATTCTAACACTCAGTGCTGACTTTACAGACACCAAATATGGCATCATCCCAGTACCTAGTACTCGCTATCTACGATGCCAAGTGAAACTTGAACCGGCAATCAATGATAGCAAGGGCGAGTCGGTCAGACTGTATTTGGGGGCTAAATCTCCCCGCGGTTTTATGGATTGAAACGTTTGATTGGGTCATGACTGGTCGACGACCAAAGCTCGGATCATCTTGCCATTCGCAAACAGCTTCTCCTTCAGCAAGCCACGCGATGTTACCGTGTTGCCGTGTAGGAACAGGAGTGTATCCATGTAGCAAGACTACGGGACTCTGTTCTACTGTGATGTCACTCCACCCACTCGACATACTTATGCAAAATATGGACACCCATAAGCAGGCATGATTATCCCGAGGACCCTCCCATTCACCCTGTGCAGTACATGTACGTACGGATGATGTGCCTGACGTGCATCTACAGCGCCTTCGTTACACTACTTCCGTCTGCTCAGCCCTACGCAGTACTCTGTGCCACTTGGATCGAGAGAAGTTCACGACGTCTTGGCTTGACTCCGTGTGTGGGAGTGGCTGAGTCAGACAACGGTACATACTTGTTCAACTTGACCTTCACACGCCAAGTACCTGCAAATATGACACATCGATTCAATTTTCGTACGCTGATGCTTCGACGGGGTAAAATTTTTTTGCACTGTGTTCACGTCCACATGAAAATATGACAGGTCATCTAAGGCCCCGGAGAGAGGTGTCACTCGATATGCGCCTGATGTCAAATAACTGCTGTACGAAATCCACGCCGTACATGTACAGGACGGGTAGACCATGTTTTTTTTGGTCTTACTGTGCGACGTTTGCTAAAGTGACACAAACTACTGCGCCGCGCTTCTTGCGACGCAGATGCGGCACGTTTGTCCCATACCCAACTACGTATTCAGTACGTATGGCGGCGCATCGCTTGGGATTGAACGGCCAATGAGCAGCCTTTGTGCCGTGCTACTTAATAGATACGTCGGGCACAGCAGAAAATCCTCCCTCAAGCTTAACGACCGGCGAAATACCGATCTGTACGGACTTATTGCTATCCCCATGCATCCAAGCCAAGTTTAATACGATAGTAGGATCCGCTACGACTGTGGTCAGCTCACCACTTATCTAAGAGATATGGGGCGTTGTTATCCACACCGCTGTTTAGAATATACAACTTAGCTGAGCAACTCCCCAATCATGATGTCGCCTGAAAACTACCCAAGAAAACTTACGTGGTACACGGCCTGGTCAACGAGCGGTGTAACCATGTAAACGCCCGTGTAACTCAGAGCAGTTACCTAGTCAGGAAACGGCCAGGAAAAACCAGACCATTTAAGCGCGAGGTGACACAAAGCTCTTCGGGGTCTGTCCTAGGGATCATTTGGCTGACGAGATTACCAGCAGCTCGCGGATGATTCGCCGCCGCACAACGGCTTACGTATGACAAACCCCTACCTGGTACGACTTCTGGTTGCCTTAGACGGGCAATTAATACATGGGGCTAGGTAAACGGAGTTAACCTCTCTCTGGTCAGCCCCGACGTGAAGCAAATTGGCTCCAGAGCTGCTTTGGGCGTTCTCCGCGTCATGATTCGCAGCTTGGCTTCTGTTGGGGTTGTATCCTTCATCTCGTTCTTGGTCCCGAGGTTGTTTCTGTAAGATTACCTAGGGAATTAACATATACTTACGCATTACCTCGGCAAGTTACCTATCTACCACACCTAGAGTTTGTAGTCTACATATGTGCGAGGCCTATTAGGGAGCGGTCTAGGCTTATTCGTGATATTAGAATCTGACAGTGTATCCTTGCAGATGGCAGGTATACTCTAAGTCACTCCACCATTAATGCTTTCATGATGTGATACCCGTACCAGAGTTCAAGCGCTGCTGGTCCCGAACCCTCGGCTTAACTTACCTGATCCCACGTGCGGAGAAGAGCACAGCAACACACGGAGCCTGTTCCTGATGTGCCAGGAAAATCCTGACAGGGAGCATGAGAATCATATGCCGAGTGCCAACTCTGGTTCGTGTCACTCGAAATTAACGTTAGTTTATGCTGTAAGCACACAAGCTAGTAGCTTCTAGGCTTTGTAGACCTATGTATGCACCCGGAGCCCTGGGGCAATCTAGCATAGCCATAACCATAGATGCACCAGTATCTAGGTAGTGTAATCCATAGTGTAACGTTTGACTCCGGTTGTTGTTCCGAGCGCAGCACAGCGCAGGTGGTCTCCAGGGCTCTTGTTTGATCAGCATCGTTAGGTACCCTGGGCGATGGATAGCCCTGCCGGATCTCGAGACGAGCCTTCCGGAGCGCAGAAGGGGGGCTACCTTACGGCCTATGTAAATCTATTTCCTAAGAAGGGAATCGGAAGAAACTCAGGTTCTGTAAGGGATTCGTAAAGCCACTATTACTACCCCATGAAAAATTAAAGTGGTGCAAACATGCCGTAAGTACCTAAAAAATCGGGTGTGTGTATTAGTGGAAATCCCATGGGAGCAAGGGGGGGATTATGTTGTTAGCTGACCCCATGATAGACCGAGTCGATGCCCTGTAACCTTGTTAGAGGGTTTCCCGTCCCGCAGAGAACGCCTAGAGACGGGTTCCAGAAGGAGATGGTTGCCTACCTTAATCCAACGGGGCGGAGTTAGGGAAGCAGAGGAACTGGAGGCTGGTATGGGTTGGTTTGTTGTTTCACACCCTCTTTCCATGCCCTGATATTAGGTAAAGCAGCATCTCCTTATTTTCCCCCTCCCTAGCCTGTTCCCAACATTGAACGCTCCTTCAGAGAGGATACATAGAGACACATTGAGGAACATCGAATGCAAGGCGCTACCGGACGGGAATTGCGGGATGGCTTTCGTGCATGTACTTGGTAGGTGAAGCAGGTGGGCTAGCTTGGGCTACCTTGGGCTACCTTAGCGAGCCTTCATGCCATTGGGGAGGCTCCTCGGGTGGCTAGTATGCCGCGCTCCTTTGAGCGTAAAGTACTTCTACTCATATAACTATTCTCTAAAGAAATTGCACATTGTCGTCGTGGGGGTACTCGGATCATACAGGCGAAGTAAGCATGATGTTTCCCACGTTTTAGTATCAAGTTATATCTAGACGCACCCTGGATTACCTCAGATATGTACGTGTATGCGCCACGGCAGGGCTTGTACGACTACTAAGCGGTAGTGAATTTGGCATATGACGTATCTCACTGCTATAGTAACTACCCAAATAGCCCTATTGCAGTCGTACTATACTGGGGTGCGGTCTTGGGACACTGGGTGACTAAGAGGCTACTAAGTACGTTGGCTGTCAGGGAGGACGTCACTTCGCGTTAAGTTGCCTTGCCGAATTGGAAATATGACAGATTCGGTCTTTCAGATAGACCGGTGTTAATCACCGTTAATAAGACTCCGAGCCTTCGTTAATCTGAACGCCTCGGGTGAGATCTTTTTTAGATAGGCGTCGTCATTGTTTCTAAAAGGCTATCTTCGAGTCCTAATGTTACAAGAAGAAGCATAAGCCTCTCGAGTTTTCTGTAGGCTAGGAGACATCAACCGTGGCTTGATATCTACACGCAAACTGGATAGGGAAGCCTATTCGATGGCGAGAAACCCGAGAACTGCCGCACGACTATAATTTTGACGCCTTCACAAAGTTAGAATGACTCTTGGTGGATATTTAGCGGGATATTCGGTATAGGTACCTAACCTACTTACCCGCCCATCTATTCGCCTTCTTTTACTATCAGCAACGACCCAGTAGATGTAGATACGAGACTCCTTCTCATATGACGTATCGTCAAGCTTGACCTTGTTCTAGCAGTTCCCATTGCTCTAGCAGTGCTCGTCTAGGGAAATTGACGGCAGCTATTGTTTTAAATTATGGAACGTCGAGGAGCGAGGGCCGGCTATGGCCACGTTGCGACATCTATGAGAAAGCTCTAGGCTCCGTGACCGGCAAGGAGAGGAGTACTGTAAATCATGTTAATATACTCCTTGATAGTATATAACGTAGTCCAAACTAACTCAATGCTTCCTGCGTGTCCGAACCCATTGAGACAAAGTTGCTGTTGCTAAGTAAAGGGATCTGACTTGCGGTTCGTGGAGTTTGAACAGTCTCCTCGTCCTGATTGTCTCGAGATCGTAGCCCCTTGAAGTAGCCCTTGACCTTTCGGATGCTTCGACTAAAGATAGACGAAACCTCCTTCTTGACTTCTCGTAGTTTTGACATGGTGATCAAGTGTCTAAGGGGGGATTAAGATGCCGTTAGTAAGGATTCAAGCTCAGTATGCCTTCGCATCTAGCATTAAGGGGGCACACCTCGTAAAGTTCTAGGTAAATTCTAGAGTCCTGTAACGATTTGGGGTTGTCGTCGGTCCCGGATAACGCCGCCTCTACGCCCGTAGGTCCCTTTATATCTTCGCTGGGTGGTAATATGTCGAGACTCAACGAGACAAGGTGAGTTCCGTTAGGTCAGGTCTTGTGAGAAAGTGAACTAGGGTGAGTCCTCCCAGGCCAGTTTCCTCAGCGCTTTCTTCAAGCAAATTTGTCTTTGGCTCATTCTTCTAAAATCAAGGGAGGCGAGTGCAAGTTAAGGCAAGTAGTGCCCCGTCTTCAATAACGTCTGATGCGGCTCGTCCCTTTATTAGGCCACCCTTGAGCCGCACATCGCCGTGATAGCTTCACAGCCGCACGAAAAGGGCGACTACAACCGCAAGAAATTTTCACACAAGTCCAATGTTTTCTTCCTTCTGCCCTTGCCCTCGATTCCACAATTCCATTCTTCCATCTCCCTCCCACATTTTTCGAGGTCAAATCTTAGGGCCTCCGAGAGACCACGACACACTCCTTCCCATACAATTTTCTTCGCATAGTTTCGCTTTCTTCGGTGTTTTGGAGTCTTCGAGAGCCTCATATAACCACCCTTCTCTTCCTATAATCTCGTAAAGGACTTCTCTAGGCCCCTTTCTGTCCACTATGGGTAATCGTATGTCCGCCCTAGACGGCCGTCGTCAAAAGCCCCCGATACGAAGTAATCTTGCTAACAACCATGACACTAGACGGCGATAAGAAGGAAGAAGCTCCCCTCCCCTCGCCATCTACTGCCTGTTCATCTCTCCCTTCTTCTTGCCATACTCAACGTACTGCCGGCGGCACCCAGGGCCCGGAAAGTGGCGCTCAGTCACCAACCAACCACCAGGCTCCAGCTCTTCAGGGCAATACTTCTTCTATTTCCAACAGCAACCTTACATCTTCGAGTGTCTATTCTCCCTCCTCTGGCGAAGACACCGAGACAGGCAAGGACAACGACTCCGACATTGCCTCGTCTCTTGAAGAGATCGACTTGTCCGATGCAGAGATCGGAGTCGCTCGAACTGTAAACTACGTCCATGTCGGTCCTCCTCGCCTTGTTGATATACCACCTAGATCTACTAGCAACCAGCAAGCCTCTGAGCCGAGCCGCAATGCCTCCGCGCCCCTGCCTGCCGGCGTTGCTCCGACCGCCCCTTGGGTCCGCTTTGGCCGGCCTCGACTTGCCGCGATGCTGTCATCTGACGACTTGCGTCGCGCCCGTGCGGCTAGCGCTAATGTCGGACCCTCTAGTGGCCTCTCTGCGTCGGTGACTTCGCCAGCGCTCAACCAGCCACTGCCGGCAGCTCCCAGCGCGGACCCTCTCTCCGCGTACGTCGAACAGGACAACCGACGGGTTCAGAACGCGCTGCGGCGCTATGAACGCCGTTATGATGAGATACTGCAGAACCACCACAGGCAGCGCCAGATCCACGAGGCCCTCCGTCACCAAATGAATGTAGACCGCGCTCAGCATGAGCGCAAACAGCTGAACAAGTCGAAATCTTCACCCCAGCTATACATGGTACCTCAATCTGAGGACGGAGAATCAACTGCTAGTTCGACCAGTGCCCACCGCGCCGGCCCGTCTGCTGCTCAAGACGCCCTGCCCACTTACCAGTATGAGCGCCAGATCAGACGAATGGGTAACATGCTTCCTTTGAATGTGAGTGCCTAAGCCTTTCCCTAAGTCTTTCCCTAAGTCTTTCCCTAACTCTTTCCTTTCTTTTCCTCTGCACTCCACTCTTTTCTAAAGTTTCTCCATCTGTCCCACCATAAAAGGGAACGACACTGCTCTTATCGAAATACACTTGCTAACAACTACACAGGCAAGTGCGCGATCGATGCAACACTTGCCCTTACCACCTGTCCCACTCAGTCCAGCTCGCCTAGCTGAACTTCGTCTCTCACCTAGCCACTCGGGCCCAATCGGACTGCTACCAAATTCCAACAGCTTCTCAAGTGTGTCCAGCGGGAGCAGCGGCAGCAGATCCGGTCACCGCCGTCTTTTCCATGGTAGCCGAAGCTCATCAGCCAGCCCCTCGCGCCCCAACAACGGTTCCCCCAGTGGTCGAATGATAGCTGGCCCATCGCGACTCAATCCTAATCGATACCCTCCGCTCAGTCTATCACGTGGCGGCAGCGGCAGCGGCAGCGGCAGCTTGACAATCTCGGAACCACATCGTCTATCCATTGTCCCAGAAGCCGAGAACGAGGAAATGGCGGAGAAAAGCACCACCTACACGCCCTGGGAGCGTGCCGTCGCGGCAGTCCTCGCGCGACAGGACGACGCACGACCCCGCATCCTGGCTCAAGTTCGCCTCTTCATCGAGGATGAGGAGGAGGCCAAGGAGATTACCGAGACTATCCTGGTCCGCGACGACGAAGAAGTCGATGAGTGTGCCTACGGAGAATGTAGCGTCAACGTGGTCAAGGAGATAGTCGAAAACCTTAAGATCGCTATCAAAGTCTTGAAGGGTAAAGCTTTCGGCGCGTGCTCCGAGGACTTCGAGGCGCTCACAAAGGCACGCCTTCGACGCAAGGTGAAGGCCCTGGCAGATAAGTGGAAGGCGGAGGAGGCAGAAGCTGCCAAGGATCAGGGCAAGGGAAAGGAGAAGGATATGTGATCGGCGTCATTACGGTTAGAAAATCAGAAAAAAAGGTGCCAGGCACTGCGTTAGGGAATGAGGGAATGCATTAAGGGGATGCATTAGGGAATGGCGTCTAGGGCCGCGTGTTACCTTTGCCTTACCACGATACCCTTTGCTTTTTATTTGTCCGTGTCCTCAAAGGACAGTATGGACGTAACCGCAAGCCTTGAACTTCGAACCCCGAAGGCATTCAATGCGAACTGAGTATGACCAATACTCTACAAGGATAGCTGCTAAAACAATTGACTAATACGTCATTTCCCCTCCTACATTTTACTCGTGATACTTGTGATTCGAAACGTAGGTTGTAAATTTAGTATCGCCAGATGGCGTCCGCCATCTTAACTACCTGTCCCATCTCCACAACGTCGTGGACGCGTACTATATCTGCGCCGCCCTGTACCGCTGCAGCGACTGTTGCCGCCGTGCCGAAGACGCGGTCCATGGGTTTTGGCACTCCAGTAACCTTACCAATGAAGCTCTTGCGGCTAGATCCTACGAGCCAAGGGAGGCCCTCCAGTCCGGGCCAGGTCCGTAGCTCGTCGAAGTGGCGCAGTAGCTGTAAATTTTGCTCCCCAATCTTAGCGAACCCAAGTCCAGGATCGAGGATGATACGCCACCGGCGGACACCCGCTGCCTCGGCTGCTGCGACACGCTCAAGTAGTTCTCGAGCGATGGTCGGGATAAGTCCGTCCGGATAATCGTTTAACTTGCTCATTGTGCTGGGGTTTCCCCTCATATGCATCAGGCATACCGTTTTACCCAAGCGCGCCATCGTGGTGAGCATATCCGGGTCCAACATACCTGCCGACACATCATTAACAATGTCCGCACCGGCCTTGACCGCCGCTTCTGCAACTGAAGCCCGGTATGTGTCTACGCTGATGGCGACATTGCGAGTCTCGGGAAGGCTGCGGAGAAGCTCGATGACAGGTATAACACGATCGGTTTCTTCCTGGGCGCTGACCTCGATAGTGCCCGGTGCCGTAGATTGGCCGCCAATATCGAAAATCGTGGCACCCCCTCGTACATAGGCTAGAACTGTGTCTCTTAGAGAGTCAGGCGTGTGAATGCCTCCATCCGAGAACGAATCGGGCGTAATGTTAAGAATGGCCATTACTTGGGTTTTCCGAGTGGCCTTAAGGGCGTTTAAAGGCTGTACTGATGCACATATTGGCGTCAGAGTCGAGAGTGGCTCTGGAGCAGGAGGTAGTTCATTGAGATAGTCCTGGATGAGCTTCCAAGGCTTGGAGGAGTCTATTGACTTGTGTGGTATGAGTTCGGCGAGGGGGCGCAGAACGAATTCACGTTCCGGGATACCAATATGAGGGATTTTCAGCCTCTCATGATCGACCTTCTCATCCTCATAAAGCAAAATGTCTAAGTCAATGTTTCGAGGACCCTTATCTAGCAGTTTCCGCCGTCCCATGGATTTCTCAATGTCTTGCAATTGATCTAATAATGATAGCGGTTCTAGATTGGTTTCCACCTAGGAAATCACTCAGCTTAAAATCTGCTGGGAGTAGGGATTCTCAGACACACCTCGCAAGCTCCGTTAACAAACCTATCTTGATCTAGAACATACATGGGTTCGGTCTCCCAGAGGCTACTCGTCCTTTTAACCTTGATGCCTCTCGAATCCATCTCTTTACATGCCTGCTCGATCATAGATATTCGATCGCCAACATTGCTGCCCAGGGCAATATAGGCAGTCCGCTTACCGCGACGCTGAGCACAGCCACATGCATCCCTAGATGCACTAGCCGAGAATTGGCGATCCATCATTTTGCTTCGGGTAATACGATTTTGACAAGAGAGAATAGGGGGGCGAGCTGAAGTAATATGATGTGGTGGTACTCGAGCACGGCGAAGTGTAAAACTCCATGCTTGAAGTGCTGGTGAGATCCCACTCATTGCATCTCGAACGAAGGAATCAGCCGCTAGTCAATTGTCTCATTGGACGATCTCACATTATAGGCATTTTTTTCCGCTACACCTAAAATTGATGAAGCTGACTACATGTAGAAAAATTGCAAAGTTCCACCAAAGACCCTGACGGCTTCCAAACGTAGGTACCTAAGTACCATATCTTATCGGTCCTCTCGGAAACATCCATGGATCGCCCACGCAGCTACGGCACCACTTATCTCCGTATTATGGGGACACCCGAGGCCATATCCTTATGTAATCAACTAATTCAAAAAAATGACGGCAGCCATGAAGGGGGGATTTGATCTTTCTTTGCTTGGACGTCCAGTCGTTAATGAGACACTTCGATATTTCGTGCATTAGAAATACGACGTGCTTGTGCGAATACTATACCAAAATTACTTTTTTGAATACATTTCGACGACGAAGGCTTGCGCCGACACTTGTCAGCCGAGCTGGAGTACCTTGGAAGGCTCACAAAGGCGCTTCACAAAGGCCCATTAGATGAACCTCGGCTCGGTTCCATTTCAGGGGATTATGCAACCCCATACTGCTTCCAAAGCCGCAGGACCTATTCCTAGATAGGACTAGGTCACTACGCAAGATGCCTCGGTCCCCCAGCTTTTATCTTGGCTAGTCATACGTTAGGTGCATTTCCATACAACATACCCCAATTTCCAGCTCCGCCATCTGCCAGTAATATACTTTTACCGTGTGCTTTGCCGGCATCCAGACGCTCTTATCTTCACACTGCTTCTTCAGTTGATTTCTTGCTTTTTACATACCTTAATCTAGTACCTTCACATTCTAGCTTTTGGGTCAGATTGAAGAAGCGACTTTGCGAGATTGTCCTTTTCTACCATTTCCAGCTCACGTCAGACGGTCAAGATGGCATCACCACGTATGTCGCAATGCTGTTTAACAATCTCTACTAATTGTGGACTGACAAATATGGTCTTATAGAGAAGATTCGAACACCAATCACAGATCTTTTCAAGATCAACCATCCCATTCTCCTAGCTGGTATGAACGTGGCCGCCGGCCCGAAGCTAGCCGCCGCCGTTACGAATGCCGGCGGCCTTGGTGTAATTGGGGGTGTATCTTACACACCAGCCATGCTGAAGGAGCAAATCGACGAACTCAAGTCGTATTTGCATGACAAGAACGGACCGTTTGGTGTTGACTTGTTGCTTCCCCAAGTTGGCGGCAACGCTAGGAAGACAAAGTACGTTCTCAGAAGCGCTGGCGCCATCACCTCCATTAGGTGATGGTACTTAATACGCTGTTGAACTAATCGCGTGAAACTATAGTTATGATTACACGAAAGGCAAACTCAACGAGCTAATCGACGTCGTTATCGAATCGGGAGCCAAGCTATTCGTCTCTGCCGTCGGTGTACCGCCCAAGGCCGTTGTCGACAGACTACACAAGCACGGCATTTACTACATGAACATGGTCGGACACCCTAAGCACGTCCAGAAGGCGCTAGACATTGGCTGCGATATCATCTGCGCGCAAGGTGGCGAGGGTGGTGGTCACACAGGACACGTTCCGACTACCGTCCTGATTCCCGCGTGCGTGCAAATCTGCAAGGGAAAGAAGAGCCCGCTTTCAGGGCAACAGGTCCAAGTCGTCGCCGCCGGAGGAATCCACAGCGGCCAGTTGTTGGCCGCCGCCTTGATGATGGGCGCGAGCGCCGTGTGGGTTGGTACCCGGTTCATTTTGACCGAAGAGGCCGGCGCACCAGAGTCGCACAAGGAAGCTGTGCAGACAGCTGGATTCGACGACACAATCCGGACCCTTATTTTCACCGGGCGACCGCTGCGAGTCAAGAAGAACCCGTATATCGAGAACTGGGAGACTGAGCGCCAAGCCGAGATCAGGGAGTTGACCTCCAAGGGTATTCTCCCCTACGAGCACGACTTGGAGAGGGTCGCGAACGGCACAACCGAAATCCCAGGAGTATCGAAAGAAGGCGCTAGCGATGAAGATGTGGATGACATGATGGACCAGTTCCGACCGTTCCTGATGGGTCAATGTGCTGCACTAGTGAAGGAGCGAAAGACTGCGAAGGAAGTTGTGGATGAATTCATTCAGGACGCTTCAGCGGCGTTGAGCCAAGGCTACAAGATGACGTCGAAGCTGTAAAGGATATCTTAAGTACCTAACCTAATCCACGGAGGATATATTAGAAATGCAATTTGTGTATATTTCTAGGAGCCCACCTGAGGCGTGAATACCAATTTACTTAGCCATTGATAGTTTATTTTTGTCGAAATATTTATGAAAACGTCCTTTTTCGTCACTACCTTAGATACGTGGTGGAACTGCTGTCTATCAACGCCTAGTCTGCATCCTTGCCACACGTGGTATTACGTACAGCACACCTTACGTCACCACTTATAGCTGCATAGGTACCATTTTTATATTAACTTTAGAGCTGTGCAGAGGTGACCTCACCGTTATGGGCTATTTTATCTAGACCTAAATACTTTTAAAGAGAAAGCTGCCTGATTCCCTTCTCCGCAAGAATTCCCTAAATCATTATCTCGTCCATTCTCCTATCAAGACAATCAGATACTCTTCTACGGAGGATCGACATATATCACTTCTCAACATGGCCGATACGCATCAGTTCGACGTAAACAAACTCTTCGGTGTTCAAGAATATGTGGCTGTTGTCACAGGAGGAGGAACAGGCATCGGCCTCATGGCCGCACAGGCACTATCCGCCAACGGCGCCAAAGTATATATCACGGGGCGCAGGAAAGAGGTGCTTGAGAACGCGGCCAAGAGCCACCAGCCCGCGAAGGGGAGTGGCCAAATCATCCCCATCGGGCCCTGCGACGTGACGAGCAAGGATGACCTAGAGAAGTTGGTCGTAGAGATCAGCAAAAAGGAGAAGTACATCAACCTACTAGTCTGCAACGCCGGCATCTCGGGGCCCAAGGCGGAGCCCGAACACACAGAAGCAGACGACCTCAAGGCACGGCTCTGGAATAACGAGGACCCTGCCGATTGGCACGCTAACTTCAATACGAACGTCACTGCCGTGTACTTCACGACCGTGGCTTTTCTTCCGCTCTTGCAGGCTGGGCTTAGGCCCAAGGGACCTTTAGAACCATTCTCGAGCTCTGTTATTACGATTTCATCTATGTCGGGCATAATGCGACATGCCCAGGGTCATTTCAGCTATAATACGGCCAAGGGCGCAACGATTCAGTTGACGAAGCTCATGAGCGCGGAGTTTCAGAAGGCTGGGATCCGGGTCAACTCTATTGCGCCGGGGTATTTCCCTAGCGAGAGTACGTATATCTTCTATACATTATATATCTTGGAAATCTTTATGATGGTAAAGCTAATTCTCCGTCTTACAGTGACGGCGAAGAGTAGCGACGAGAGACAGAAGAGCTATGTACCGGCGGAGAAGATCCAGGATAAAGGACACGTACCGCTCCAAAGAGCTGGGCGCGAAGAAGAAATGGGAATGACCGTGCTATATCTTGCCAAGAACCAGTACGTCAATGGCGAAATCATCGCAGTTGACGGGGGAGTTTTGAACGTTCTCGCAGGACGGTGAAGGGATATATGTCCATCAGCCCGTCACAATCTTACCTGATGACGTTCGTGGGGTAGCTATTATTATTGGGAGGCGTAAAAGATCATGTCGCCGTGAAGGTTATGCAGCTTTAGATTGTGTCAGTGTCAGGGTAAGGGGTCTCAGGTGTTAGCGGTGGCAAGGCGAGTAGACAAAACGAGGGTAAATCGCAATATACATAGGTAATTCTCAATGCGCACATTCTTCCACGATAATATTCCCAGGTCGAATTAAAGAGGTAAAACTAGAGTGCTTACCTATTAATACATGTAGGTATGTAAAATAATACAAAATAGTCAAAATTTGAGCTGGAATATAATGTATTCGAGCGTTAGTTACTTGGTGAGGCTTAGCGCTAGGTAACTCCGATTTCTACCTAGGATCATACTTAATTACGTAATATCTCATTGACTCATCAAGGTTAGATTGAATCATCTCCAATTTCTACGGCACCTTTTCTTTTGCTGCCTTCATTATTGCTATTTGCGATCTTCTCTTTTCGCAAACAGTCGAGATAGGTCTTCGCCGTCCTCAACTGTTATGCCTAAGAAAAGACACAATAACAAATATTCGAAGCCACCTTCAGTAGCTCCACCGTCGCTCACTTTATCCTCCTCGTCACGGACGAGCCCTGGTAAGCCAGCCCCGCCATGATTTCTCAGATCCCCGTAAACTCCGATCGTGTTCAACACGATGCTAACAAGCAGCGCACAGAACAGAATGAGCGTTCAGTCAACCAGCTCCTCGCAGAATTGCGACGGAGCAGCCTAAAGCAGAACGGCGCCCAGACCAATTTTGCCACAGCGACTCCCACAATTCCCCCTTCCATCCGTCAAATACTCCAGATTCCCGAGACTCCGGCCCCGGTACCTCGAAGGCCTCTGCGACGAGACATAAACGGTAGACGAGCGCCCCCGGGTCCCCCGCCTCCGCGAAGCTGGATATCATTGGCGCAGTCGCGACATGCTTCACAGGACCTAAAGGCTAATGTCGGGGGGCATATTCAACACTGGCCCTTGCCAGGTGCCTATGTTCCCGAACCGCGCAGTTTCATAGATCAGATACTCCGACGGATGGCACTAGATTGGGAGCAGCAGCGGGATTGGAACCAATTTTACTTATATACACTGCCTAGCCATCTGCGGACAGCATTAATCAGCTACGTTTCCGAGCTTTACGAGCCCGGGCTATCCATCAAGGACCTCCGACTGATACTTGCTGGCCCTTCCGATGAACTGCTTGCAGAATACGAGGTTGATAAGCCAGATCTAACCAAGTTGAATGGAGATATATCCTGTCTGGACCTATCTGGCTCGGCGGGAAAGTCGCTGACGTTGAAAGAATTGAGCGACTTGCTCTATCCTCTTAAGGTTGTGGTCGAGCCTGACCTTCAAGATTCGTGGGATGCCACGGAACCCGCTTCAGGCCCTGCTACATTGCTCCCTAATTTGACGCGACTATCTTTTGCAGTGGATCCCGGGAATGCGCCCGCGGTGTCTTGGAAGCAGCTTCTTTCGCTGGCTGGCAAGCTGCCAACTCTCACGCATCTCAATCTGTCCGGCTGGCCTGAACCCTCCCTAACCCCAAATGCGAAATTTGCCAAGGTCGCGTCACGGTTCACGGGGAGAAGTATCCAGTACGGTGGCACCGGACCTTATAGCCATACCCTGGATAGTGACTGGTCGGAAGCGATTTTGATATTGAAGCGCCTTAGCAAGTGTCTGTATAGTTTGGAGTACCTCGACCTGACTGGCTGTGGAGATTGGTTTCCGGCACTGATGAAATCGTCAGATGGAGATTTCACTATTAATTTCGTTGACTGGGTAGGCGACTGGGGGAAGATCACGACGCTGAGGCTTTGCTCCGGCTACGTCCTATCAGACGATTCATCCACGGGCCAGATCCTTCGGTTCGCAGGTTGGATTGAATTCGCAACTGCAGTAGAAAAGCATATCAGAGCACAGCGATCGGGCAGGGGACGTTGGATCACAGTGGAGAAAGATACCCTTACGGAGAGCGCAAAGGCGGTTGTAGAGAGTGAGCGACGAAGAGGAGCTATGTGATAAAGAGACAAGAATAGATATTGTAGAAGAGTGCCATTGTATGTACGAGCTGGTGGTTACCCTGCTCGATTAATAAGACTGCCTTCTGCATCTACATTACCAGAGTCCACCAAGAGCAACAGCTTGTGGATTGATCCAAGACAACGTGCCGTTGAAATAAGTGATGACACGACTACATATCGAGAAACCCTCAAAGGGATTATAGTAACCATTATTATAGGTATGAAACTATTGACTAGATATGTACAAGACTACGTAGTGTTCATACAGCTAAAGGTCGCAACAGGTTTCTACCTACCCACTTTAGAAACAATCCGTTTCTTCAGTAAGTCTTGTATAGCATTAACATTACCACTCGTCTTCGTTTCTTTCGTATTTTTAATCGCTTGCTCTCTGCGGGAGTCGTTTTGAGTCTTGCCAAGCAAGATCGCTCTCTGGCTCCTAGCAAATCTCAGAAAGACGCCAGCAGTAGGCTGAGCCTCTTGGGCTAAGTTTCCCGATCGACATTCAGATGGCCGGCAGGGGTCGACTGGATTACAAGGTGCGAACCGGTTTGACAGGGGCAGTTTTTAGATGGACCTTCATGACGCAACGCTAGCTAATAGCCAATCATCGTCGTGGGCATAGACTAAAGGGGGCAAAACTACCCTGTGACGTATTCCCTGTCCACTTAGATGCCGCCTATGGAAATGCTAGCGCCTGCATAAATCATAATTCTATTGTCTTGAAATGTTGTAGACAGGGGAAGGTCATACGTATACGTACGCCGAGCAAGCGGCAAAATCTATTGATTGCCTGATCGGATGAAGATGTGTTGGCTTCCCAGGCACTCAATACTTGATTGGAATTGTAGTGATTAGATGGTAACCATTCAGAGCCTGTTTAGTGACTGTACGTATCGTTTGTTATATCAGAGCTGGTCTTAATCATTGGAGGGTTTCAGGACACCCTTTATATTCATTTACACGACATGTTTCCTCTCTTCCTTTGTCTATCGTATGAGTTACTTTTGATTTAAGTATTGACCAAAGCCTTACCAACAGACATCCCCCCTTACTTATCTTACCCCCAATGCACTAGAAGGCAACTTATGTGGGCAGTCTGGATACTTGACTTATAATACAGCAACATGGCCATCGTAAAAGACGGCAGGGTTAGCCCCTTCATGGTGATAATCCCACTTATCCTGTCTATTGCAGGATTCGTGCTAGCGATGCTGGCGCTTTTCGCTGGCACTGGGTCCCAACAACAAGCGCTAGAAGACTACCATCTCATCGCCGTACGTCTCCCGCTTATAACCCATCACTTGAAAAACAACAGACTGAATGTAATTTTAGATTAACATGTCTAACTTTGGCCACGACCTCGTACCTACTGCGACATCCTCCGGGTCCCAGCCTACAGCTACTGACGATGGGTTTGGTTGGGATGACATCCAAGATGGCCTCGACGACATCGAGGGTGAAATCACGGACCAGCTGAATGATATCGCAAATGATATTGCCGACGAGCTAGCCCAGAAACTAGGCATCTCTCAGTGGTACAGCTTGCACGTCATGACTGCCTGCGAGGGCAACTTCGCGCCGAATGCTACCTCGCCAGATGCGTGGTACAATACGACCAACTGCACAGCACAGTCGCCAGGAGGTATTTACATCTATAACTCTCTATTGATATAAAATACATGAGTTAACATTGATTCTCAGTCCATTTCAACCTTACCGATGTTATCCAAAGAGAAATCGACGCCGGCCCGCTGAAAATCAATGCTACCGACATCCCGATCCCATCCTCGATTCAGGAGACTATTGACTACCTCAACAGTTTCCTTCTAGCGACCTTCGTCCTCTACGTACTTGGGAGTGGCTTCTCCGGCCTGTCTTTCCTTTCCTGCATCGTCATCCTGACACTCAGACGTGACAGCATCGGGAGAGGTACCGTCATTATTAACGTGGCACTTTCCTCCCTGGCTGCATTGTCCCTTGCGATTGGCAGTGCGATCGCGACGGCAATATCCAAGAAAGGCGTTTCCGAAATCAACTCGGCTGGAGATGACGTCGGTATCTCAGCCGTAGAAGGCACCAAGTTCATGATAATCTCCTGGGTCGCGTTCGCCGTCATGTTCGTAGCGCTGGTATTCTGGAGCGTATCGTGCTGCTTACCCCGGGCACGCGTCGGATCAGCGAGGGCGTACCGGGAAAAGGGGCCTCGGGCGAGCACGGATAGTAACCGTGGCTTGCTCGGGATATTTCGGCGGAGACATTAGTTACATGATAAGGAAGAAAGGTACCTAACAACTTGGAAGGAATATCGATGATAAAGGAGGAGTTGGTGGCGGGTTGTTTTTATTGATACCATGGTTAATACAGCACCTATATTCCTGTTGCTATGCAAACACAACGACTAGATACTTAAGCTTGCTATGAACCTACAAAACTTAGGTTTCATGTTCCTATTATACCTTTTCCTTGTTAATTTGGTAATTGTGTGCGCCTCCCCCTTTTGGTATTAGGACGTTTATATTTTTCAAGAAGCGAAGTCGACCTCAACAATATGCCGTAGATGTACTGGATCTACATGAAAACTATTGTAAGCTCACCAGCCCCTTATGGAATTACTTAAGGCATATTAGAAGCGCGATAATTGCTATGTATTTGCCTTATTTTATTGTTTACACTGTCTAGGTAGGTATGTACCTAGTTACAATTGAGTTTGGAACATCTGAGGCATTGTTGGTGATTGTAAGAAACCTGAGGCACATGTTGAGCAACCAAAGCCTAGGTTTTACTAACGCTGTCCAGCCCCCCTGTATTATTCCATGGTAGTATGGGGTGTGTGAGAAACCTACCTACCTACTACCTAATGCATGTTGCTTACCACAAGTTTATCATTTGAGAAAAGTCATTCTACTTAGGACAGCTTTGAATCCTTCATTGAATTACATATGAAAGAAACACTTCTATCTTATTGTCTCATTGACGAGAGCAACTCCATGCAAATAGCTTGTCCTAACAGAAATCCTATCTAGACAATGAGATGGATGCCTATTAACCTAAGGCATAGGAGTACTGCCATTTGCGTCGTACATCTTTATTTGCTATTAGTTCATCATTTCCCGCAACTGACAACAAATAAATTTGGGTTCGTATATAACTTCTAAAAGTCCTCGCACCATAGCGATACTGCAGAAGCGTGCCCTGTACATCTTCTTGCGTCATAGGTTTACGATAGCTAGCTGTATATCACCCCTAGTGATTAGGCAATGTGCCCAGTAACCCAGTCCCCGAACTTAGGGAATTTCGTTACGAGTTAGCTATCTAACCCTTATGAACTAACCCGTATGCATTCGCCTATAAAACAGCGCAGCACCATTGAATTAAATATCTCAACAGGATGGTTGATCGAGTACAAATATCCTGATCAATTCACCACGAAAAATACTCTCTCACTGATCCACACAATTAATTCCGGTACGTAATATGAAATTATGTCGAAAATAGTCGTTTTGCTAACCGACTTAGCACTGTGAACAACGACAACGAACGCATCCGAGATAGATATAGATCACCCTTAGGCTGTTTATTTAATTTTATCAAGGAATCGTCACAGAAAATATTTCTAGCGATGTCCTATTGGCTGGTGCACATTGTTTCTTTATTTCGATCTTACTCACTATTTAGAAGGTAACCAAAGCTTCTGCTATGGGCGTCAGTTAACACCTAAGCAACCCAAGATGAGACCTGGATAGCGGGTACTCAGATATATATAATTAGATTTATACCTGATTTTGACAATATTTTCTTTTCGATTCACGATTCACAACCGGAACTTCAAAACACCACCTAAAATCCATCGGTCCTTATCCGTCATCTTCGACGAATTGCAACCATGTCCTATATTTAAGGATTCCTCCCTTGTATCTAGATTTTCCCTACTACACACATCTATCAATCAATCAACAACCTCTTTTGACCACACCGCTGTACAGCACTCTTACCCTCTATTAAGTGATTAATAGACCTTGTGTGGGCAGTTGTCACCCACATCATGATACAGGGTTACTAAGGCGGTATGGGCGGGTGTGGATTCTGCCGGCATATGGAGATTAACCCCACCATTAGGATTATGCACGAATTGTTCATTCAATTCTATACGTAGTAATACACACAATTACACATCCGCAAGCTTTCACCTTGTCCATCCAACAATGCGTCAAGCGGAAGCCATTCGACAAGACGCGTTGTGTGTTGGGGGGTAGTAAGATAGTTATCGGTTGTACTATGGGGAAGCAGATTCGCCGCGTGCCGTGGAAGCTTCGTGATGTGAATAAGCTGCCTCATGCTGTGACGGTGTTCCGGGACGTTTTCAGGACGACATCATGATTCTAGAGAAGGAATACAGTGGTAAATGTCTTTCTTCTTGTTGTTGTAGAGCTAGTTGTCCTCATCAAGTTGTTAATACCGGCACTAGGTATATGAGGGAGAAGGAGAATGGAGCTGTCGGAGATCCGGATTATCTCATAGGTACCTATCTGACGAGGAAGATTAACAAGACTTTTACCATACCTCCAGCCGCACCTCAAACTCTCCAAAATGATCGATACGCAAAATCTCCCGCGACAGAAAATTCTTGATAAGGTTCTTCAGTTCAACACAATAGCCCTCGTAAAACTCGGGCACCCGGGGTACTCGGGTAAAAAATAAGTCTTTCGGCATTCGGGTCTTTGCCAAGATCGAAAGTCCGAGTCCGAATATTGCACCGTTTCCTTTCGGCCCCATTATTTCATTCGGTACCGTTCGGTCCCGAGCGGTCTAGTTACAAGTTAGTTAGGTTATATTGAGGAAAGGTATACCACAATGCTCTGACTCAATTCGCATAGCCATCCCTACCTGGTCGTGAAAATAATCTGTTACCGTTACAATAGGGGCTTCACTAGGTGACGATATGACTCATCTCTTTCAGCCCAGCATGGATTTTTCTGGACAGTTTCTGAGCTTGTGGGTCGTTAGGCGGCCTTCAAGGGACCAGCAACTGCAGTCACAACTGTAAATCCTCGTAGGCCCATAGGTAATCCATGTTAGCCTCAAAATCAGGCACCCCTTTTCCAGTATATGCTGTTCATAGTTCCTATGCCGTAGCTCATCAACTAGAGAGGTCTCCTTTGAATATAAATATGGCGAGGCGAACTAGGGTTGTCGACTCATTCGTACCTATCTTCAGATCATATTGTGCCCTATCGAACTTAGCTACATTATAAAATATATCATAACCGCCGACCATGAGCGAGACTTACGATGTTATCATTGCGGGCGCAGGCCCCATCGGCCTCTTCCTCGCCTGTGAGCTGAAGTTGGCGAACGTCTCCGTGCTGGTACTGGAGCGTGACGCCAGCCCTGAATCTCCCTGGAAGAGCGAGCCCCTCGGCATGCGGGGCTTGAACACGGTGTCTCTCGAGGCTTTCTATCGACGTGGAATGCGGGACAAGGTGGCCTCTCAAGAGCGGCCGAACTTTTTCAAGAAAGAGCCGGGTTTCCAGTTTGGAGGCCATTTCGCCGGCATGCTACTGAACGCCAACAAGCTTGAAATGTCCCGCTACAAGTACCGCCTCCCAGGACCAGCACTTATCCCTAATGGATCAACTTTGGAACGTGTTGAGAAGGCCCTGACAGAGCGTGCCGAGAGCATGGGAGTAGATATTCTTAGGGGAAAGGGCATCACGGGGGTTTCGCAGGATGACAACAGCGTTACGGTGGAAGCCGGAGGCGAGACATTCCATGCGAAGTGGCTAGTAGGATGCGACGGTGGGCGGAGCACAGTTCGCAAGGCCGCGGGCTTCGGCTTCATCGGGACAGACCCAGCATGTACCGGTTACGCGTTCCTGGCCGATCTAGACCATCCCGAAAAGCTAAAGCCAGGATTCCAACCCTCTACAGGCGGCATGTATATCATGGGGCATTGGGATAACATGTATCTGCTGGACTTCGACGGGGGCGCTTTCGATCGCTCGCAGGAGATCACACCTGAGCATCTTAACGAGGTCATGGCCCGTGTTACCGGTACCGACGCCAAGGTCACCAAGATCCATCAAGCATCCTCATTTACTGACCGATCCAAACAAGCATCGGCTTATCGAAAGGGCCGCGTCCTTCTAGCCGGCGACGCCGCGCACATCCATTCGCCTCTAGGAGCGCAAGGCCTGAATCTAGGATTGGGTGACGCCATAAACCTTGGCTGGAAGCTGGCAGCGACAGTCCAGGCCTCCAAGTCTGGAGAGGAACCGAAGGACCTCAGCCTCCTTGATTCCTACGAGAAGGAGCGGTATCCGGTTGGGTCTTGGGTGCTTGAGTGGACCCGCGCACAAATCTCGACGCTCAAGCCCGACATGTTCGGTGTCGCTCTTCGCAGGCTCATCAGCGATTTATTGGAGACGACCGACGGGACAAACTTGTTCATCGACCGCATCTGGGGTCTGTCGCTGCGGTATGACCTCGGCGACGAACACCCTCTCGTCGGCTGTAGCGCCCCCGATTTCGAATTCGATGACGGAACGAGGCTAGGTTCCAAGCTAGAGACAGCGCGAGGTCTATTGGTCGATTTTGGCTCCGATGCGGAACTCAAGGATCTCGTTGAGAAATACGAGGGCAAGGTCGATTATCTTGGCACGGGGGCAAAGGATCAGCTAGGTCTGAAATCCTTGTTGGTCCGCCCCGATGGCGTTGTTGCTTGGGTAGCCGAAGAGAAGCCTGATATGGACTCGGCAAAGGCTGCTCTGGGGCGATGGTTTGGGTTGGGTTCGAAATAGAGGTCGTTTGTTCCTAGGAGTTGCATTGCCTTGCTGTACAAACAATATATACCCACTATAGTTCTGGCGTTGGGAAGCTCTACTCTGGTATTGTATTTAGTCAAAAAAATTAATTGCTACAAATTAACCTTCTGGCGAATACCAACGTGCTTGTCATTGCTTCAAATTCCCACTTTCGTAACGCAGTCCTTTCTTGTTGCCGGTACGGCAACAGGCGCGGACATCACAAGTAGGCCGGTAGCGGATCTACAACATACCTAATCTTAGGCAAATGCCTTAGTTGGCTACGTACTACTCATCCATTGAAAGAATGGGTTCTTGGGACCGAGGATACGTCAAGGGAATTGAATAAAAAAAGTCATTACTGGTGTTGTTGGATCATATTCTTCATTTCTCTGCAAATTTCGTAGCGCCAAATCCTAAGAATAAGGTATTCCAGGATTCGGTCCCAAATGGAACCGCACTAGAAATAGAACTTCCTCGAGGGTTACAGCCTCGAGAAAGAAAAAAGAAAAAAGAGAATACATGCCAGTTGCTATGAAGAAGAAGGACCACTCCCTGAATCCGTATCGACCGCAAAAACCCTTAATATGTATTTCCTCCTGCATTCTCGTCCACCGTATGAATAGCCCTCGACTCACCCCACAGAGGCAAGTTAACCGCATTCTACCAGAAGGATTGGGGTTCCGCCTCGAGAGAATCTCCAGGAGCGGAACCAGTGGAAAAATTCACCTCAAGACTTCCGAAACGCTCTTTCCAGTCCTCGCTCGGCTCGGGGCTGTCGCCCCAGCCGATGGGCGAGTACAGGGGATCTCGAGCTGGTCCTGGACGAGGTGGTGTCTGTGGTGCTGGAGCTGGAGCCTTGCCCTTGCCCTTGCGGCGTTTACGTCCAGCGCGGTGCCGGGGCTTCTTCGGCTTGTGAGGGCTGGCGGGCGCCGCGGCGGCCGCAGACGCCCACCGATCCTCGGGGCTATCGGGGGGCGGGGCGACGTAAGAAGTTCCGTGGTCCGGTATCGCGTCTTCTACGGGATTGGCGTGAACGGCATCGACGTCGTCGGCCTGGGAGCCCTGGCTTTGCGTGTTGGGGTCGTTGGTGGTGTCGCCTGCCGGAGCTACTTTGGTGCGTGCCATCATTCCCTCGACGAGCCGCTCGAACTATAAGTCGTTGTTAGGCATATTGGCATTGACGTCGAGGTCATCCGCCCAAGAGCTGTTACTTACAACAGAAGTATCGTAGTTGCCAAGAAAACGATATGGGTCTCGGATGATATTGATTAGATCTCGCATGCAAGAACGATGATGATCTGTATCGGGTTCGCGGTCCATATTATTCACGATCTTGTCAAGTCAGTGTGTGTCACAACTAGTTAAAGCGATGATCAAGCCGAGTACTTACGACTTCTAAAACCTCAGCGATCAGGGTATCTTTATTGACCGCCATAGCTCTTATCTCGAGAAGGTCTCGGAGCATCTCGGACCAGTTGTCCTCGATGCCCGCCGACACCATGAGGCGGTCAAAAATTGGAAGAGCGAGCATTGCCATTGCGAAAATCTATGACAGCAGAAGCATTAGTAGACCACATGTTCAATAGGTGATAGAATGTGTAGGGGTGAAGAGTTGTTGTGAGATGAAGGTCTGGATTTTCATTGATTACGACCACAATCACCGAATTTCTTATCGATGATAGCGTCGAACTACGGGAGGGGAAGGGAAGCAGCGATTATAGGATGGATCACCAGGTATGTAGTTTGTATAGGATGCTTACATAATAAGGGTGAAGTATATGGGTGAGGTTCATGTAGATATAACTTCTAATTGGGTAACCACAAGAAGGCTACTTTATGATTAGAAGTGAGTTAGGGAAGGGATGAAAGAAGAAATAGAGGCTCAGAAGTGGTTGGGGTCAAAACATAAGAGAATTGTACATCTGTGGATGTGGTTGCGTATATGTAATGGTATGTGGTAGAATGGGAATGCAATAGAAGGATGAAAACAGGATACTTACCAAAGATCTAGAGACGGAGAGGGTGATAGATCCAGTTACTTCCAACTGTAGAAAGTCTTTGAAAAAGTACGAGAAAGCGTTGACTAGAGTTGTAAAGGGAGAAGCCGAAGGGTTGCTGGAGTGGATGTTAAGATCTAAGAGCGGGATAGAAATGTAAAGTGGGAGATGCAAGTCTTAACACAAGAGCTTGGGTGATTGTACGGGGCAAGGCTGATTGTGGTCTTTCTAACATTGCTCACGTTGTATGGGCACTTTCCTTAAAGGTAGACTCGGTATACCTACCGGACCGCCTAAAAGAGTATAGTAACGCGGAGACGAGCAAATATACTTGCGTACCTACTTTGAACATAGCATGGACCGAATTAGGTACATGGCAGTTAATACATACGCACATATTTTATGTACCTAGTATCAGGGAGAAACTAAAGCTATGTTATTCCAATAATCAGTGTAAAAGCGGATATCCCAACTCTGATCTTTAAGTACAATTTAAAGCTGTGGGTGAATAGCCCTTGCTGTAAATTATATATTGCGTACATATGTACCAGGTAACTACTATTAGGTAGAGATACTCCTGTTTCATTCTAGTAGGCTTGTGCTGGGAGAATCAGGAGAAGCGGCAGCACCTTCCTCTTTCATTCATCACTGTACAGTGAAGTATCTATGGTGCATTATATTCTTGCAATTCGAAATGATATGGTCTATGGAGAGCCTCTGGCAATAATTCAATATACTTTAAGTGAAAGCAGTGACAGGTGGTGCACCTAGGATGATGGGAAGGAATGCGTTGTTCCGCAAGGAACTCGAAACTACCTATCTGGCTAGGCTTAAGGTATATACCTATACAAGATGCTTCTTTGTCCATCATGCCTAGGTCACACCTAAAGGTGAAACATCTGACAAGTAGTTTCATTGGTATATTCACATGTGCTATTGCGTTTACTCAAGCTCTTCTAATTAATTATTCCAATTATATCCTCTTTGGTTTTTCTTCTTTGATTCCGATGCCAGAAAGCTCAGAGAGAAGATGCTAGCCGTAATTTACGTGAGATTCTAAGCAACCTTAACTCTGTGTAAAGATGTATTCACACTTCCCGCCGCCTTCGTGATAATATCTACTAACAACGCTGTTTCCTTTTCGAGCAAGAATGGGCTATGGCCGCACTCGAATTCCACAACAGTAGCACCTGCAAGTGCAGCCCATTGGTATTGCTGCTCGGGGGGCACAATTCTGTCTCTTGTGCATACAACATATATCTTTAGGGCCCGTACATCGGATGCGGCGTGCAACCTTTCAGGGGCGTAAGCACTTTCGCTCTCCCACACCAGCATCTGGAGCGCTTCTCTCAGCCGCGGCTCCTCTATGCCATTGTATAAGAGTTCCCGCGCAGGGCCTTCCGGTATAGGCCGCTTTTTATGCTATAATCAAAGTCAGCTATCTAGGTTCTTACACTGAGACTCGGAGAGAGAACTTGAGTTCCAGGGGCTATGCAAAAATTGATGAAAGGGGATATTCTTACATCTGTCCATCTTCCTGGGAACGGTGGTTGATTTCGCAAGTTCTCTGGATCGATGAGCCCTGCAATGTACACGACGGCGATGATACCGCCTTTCAAGCCCTGAGCTGTGCGATCTTCCAAAGTCAGGCCAACCGATGCCTGTCCTGCCATGATACCGCCAGAACTATGTGAGGCCACAACTACCTTACAGCCCTGGTCCAGGTAGGGCAATATATATTGGCGGACCTGATAAGTTGAATCAATATGCGTTTTATCATCAATCGAGTCATCGTATCCAGTAGTAACTAAATTTGGCGCTAAAACGGTGAACCCGTTACTCCGGAGTCCATCGATGAGAGAGCGGTAATGTAATGGAAGATGCCATGATCCGTGAAGGAAAAGGATAATTGGCTTTTCTCGTGACGCCATGTTAAAGAGAAGCCAACATGTAGTTCTGAGATAGGGAGGAGTGTTATGAGTCTATAACTATTCGGCCAGCGAGGAGCTAACCAAATAGCAGACAGAATACATATATTTATAGAAAATCGGAATATGATTCCGACAATAGGCTTCTTCACAGAGTGAATGATGGCGCAAGCATGAATTTTGGGAATTGCCGATGTCGGGGAAACTGTTCTGATTGGTCGAGTCGTATGAGATGTGCTGGGAAGGCCGCCCGAAGAACCACTGACGGTATTGGTCGCTCAGTGCAACCTTGAAATATGATTGGACAGAGACATAACTTATCGTCCGAAAATGGAAATAGAGCCAGCTAGGGCAGCCGTCAAATGACTAAGCTGCATTTCCTACTATAAGGTAGATATGTACCTAGATATTGACGATAGATCATTCCGACTGGGACAGTTTTATGCATATACATATTTGGCCTCACAATCTCATGTCTGCTAGTTCCGCGATTGGACGTCTAGTGAAAGCTTCCCAAGCAGAACTATACGAGCTGTACGGATATCAGCTAACATGCAATGTGCCACCGGGGGAAAAAGCAAATAAATCTAGCCTTACCAATCATTGTTCCATATGGGAGCATCAAGGCATCATTTCCGCACCCTGATCCCGAAGTATGACAAGACTTCAGCCACTATTACTTATACTTTTGAGACGGAGTCCATCATTTCAACCTCCGTTTCGAGTCAGGATTATGTAATTGAAGACTCATATCAGCAATTTTGTCACAACCTCTAAGTGTCTTTAGTCGATTAGAAAGGATGGCCGAAGTCATTTCAGAATTGGGACATATTATTTCCGCCGAGTATGCTTGTTGGCGAAGAAGTATTAACAGGAAGTGGGCACCTCTGCCCTATTAAGGCCAAAGACTAGTTCGATGACTTCCCAGCAAACGATCGCAATAGAAACACAAGGCGATTAGTGGCATATTCCTGGGGGAATTGTATTCAAGGCAAACAAGGTAAGCTAACATGTCGGACTAAGTATTAGAAACATACCTAGGGATGCGCATCGCAATGTCTTGACTATCGCTGACCTACTTTCTCGGGAATTTCACTTGCTTTCGGGATTGATTCAAGAGCCTTTAAGATGACGCTAACCCACAAGCCACCGTCGCTATAGTGTGTATTAAATCATAAAGTTCATTGAGAGTCTTCCTATTCAGAACACAGCCAGAGAAGGACCTCAATGGTCGATGTGGGATAAGGCGTGACTTGCCATGAAGAAACAGTTGATATGGAGTTGGATTTCGCCAAGAAATCAGAATGATCAATAGGAGGACGTAGAGCGGACGGGATGGTAAAAGCCAATTGTATTTCTCGGTTGGTCCCCAAACCTGGAACTCCAGTAGCGCCGCGCAATGCCAAAAGGATATCATCCCAAATCTAGAAAGCAACACGTCTCTTGCGACCCGTATACTTAGATGTCGCCTTGACAATCTTTCCTTTTCGTTCCATCTGTTCCTTCTTCTTGATGATCCATGCTTTGCTGCCCTTTTTAATCTCACCCTTGCCGCTCCGGTTATTGTGTCTCGCGTCTAGCACATCAACACCTTCCATACCCTTTACTACTCCCGTGATGTCTCCTCCCTTCCCTTCGAGATTGCCACCACCTACCGTCAATACTAAGTAGACCTTGACGTTCTTGGTTTCTGGATCATCCTCTAGTAAACCAGCACCGAAACCAGCCTTGACTGCTGCGCTAGTGATCATCTTTTTCTGCTCGTCGTTCTTTGGGTAAAATTGGCAGACAGCTCGCCCACCCCTCTTCAAGCTGGCATATAAACCATTGAAGAACCTCGACAAGCGTCCCGCAGGTGATACATCGCTACTCTCGGCATTGCATAGCCATTGTATCGCACTGATACTAATGGCAGCGTCAAACGTTCCTGCTCTAAATGGCACCCCTTGTCCGATATCTGCTAGCAGCAAATCGCCTTCCACATCTCGCTGCAGCGCGACGTCCAGCATGGAAGCAGAAACATCCATTCCTATCCACACATGCGGGCCACCCTCCTCCGGCGGTATCGAGGAGAGGATTTCGCCCGACAGACCGCTTCCACAGCCAACATCGAGGATGAGAGAGGGTGAGGAGAGATCTAGGAGCTCGAGGGCGCGATGTGTCATTGAAGCTTGAATGTTCTGTATTCGGGAAGAAGTTGTGTATTTGCGCGCTTCGGAGTCATTGTAGTGGACGTCGGCGGACCTACAGCCATGTCAGAGCGACGATATTCTTCGATAGTGGGGTGTAGAGGGGTGAATTCGCATACAGTGTGTCCTCTGGCCGCGACATTTTGAATTGTTATCCTTAAGATAATCCAATTAGTTAAAATTGTATATCATCTGTGGGGTTATGGTTCTGGTCTTCGTAAATTCCCATGAAGACTTCAGATACGATTCGCGCCCGTTGAGTGGTTGAGTGGTGTGCGACTAGCTGTTGAGATATTGATAATGTATCGTATTTTCTTTATCAGTTGCTTGTGATGCGCCAACTTGACTTTTTCTGTGGAGCAAGAAAATCTTTATCGTTATCGTTATCGTTATCATATCTCGGGACATCCCCGGAAGTACCTAGGTACCTATTAATAACATTCCAAGATACAAAAAATGGAAAAATCAAATCGCCGATCCCGTTACCAAAGTGGAAGGACACGCTTTCAGTCCAAGTCCCACGTTGGTTGGCCAAGATCAATCCTATCGAGGACAAGGTTCTTTTCAACAGGGCCGTCATGTTTGTCCATAAACAGCAACCACCTCCCTTTTCCCCTACAAACGAAATGAGATCATCATAGCTGTCGACATCATGTGGATTCTACCTCTTGTTGGGTATCTCGGCTCTATTGTGGGCTTCTGCTTCCTGACACTGGCTATTGGTATGCTTATGGCCTCATCTCGCGCATCTCGCGCATCTCCGGGACTTCAGGTTAGCTAATACACAGCTTCCCCATAGCTTCCGGTCTATACTACCTCTCCGAACTCGTCGAGGAACATACCGTCATCGCGAAGCGACTTCTAACCAGGCTTATATACTTTATCATCGGTCTTCAAGTCATACTCTGCCTCGTCGATGGATTCCCTATTCTATTGACTTTCATGGGCGTCGCGTCGCATATTGTATACCTGGGGAATATGCGACGCTTCCCATTTGTGAAGCTGTCAGATCCCCTGTTTGTCGCCTCGTGTGGTACGTTCCCGGAATTATACTCTCGGCCAAAGGCCCAGGCTTCAAATTGCTGACAATGGCGACAGTCTTGGTCCTTGTCAACCATTACTTTTGGTTCCAACATTTCTCTGATGCACAGCATCGATCGTATTCGCGCATGTCCTCGATATACGACCAGCCAGATATCCCAAGCTTTACTGAGATTGCCTCTTTTTTTGGCTTGTGCGTATGGCTCATTCCATTCGCCTTATTTGTGAGCCTATCGGCCAGCGATAATGTTTTACCTACAATTGGAACCGAGCAGCCTTCGCGTGACGTCGACGGGAAGAACAAGCGACAGGGCATGGTGAAAGTCATAGTTGATAATGTGCTGTCCGCCATCGGAGAAGTTTCTCGGTTGGCGGGGTGGAAGAAGCCAGAGGATCGCTTCTGAGCCGCCAGTGTTAAAGTGTAAACGGGCCATGATATATGTACGATAACCTTAATGATTGATTTAACAAGTCATAATATTGGTGAGTGACCTAGTCCACGTGGTGGCGAAGACTAATAATATCAGGGCGTCCTCGATTCCGAACGTATACAGTATTCATCTAATATGAGCATCTACGCTCTTGAATTGAGAGCGCAGGCCATGTTTTCCAGCACGAATCGTGCTATAATATTTCGGTTTGCTCGTTGCCGAGCTCGAGGCATACTAATTACCTAGTAAGTTTATGATTCATCTGTTGTACGAATATGGCATGTCCTTTTCATGATGACAAGACCAATTCATTATGCTAGATTGTATTTGAGTCGCTCGACTTTGATGTAAACAATTGGGTTTTCCTGAATAACATCTCCCTGCCTTTTAAATGCCAAGCCTAGTCATATCATACGTTAGTTCATTACTAACTTCAGTCTCAGGCACGCGTAATCATGGGAGTATATTAAAAATTGCTCACTCCGGGTAAAACCTGGTCTGCGGGTCTTGTTTCGACTGTAAGTTCTCAGCAGTGTGGATTCCAGACCCGGTAAGCACGAGGCCGTGAGGCATTCCGACAGGATCGATATCAGCGGACCCCTGTCCCAAGGACCCTCATCTCCGTCTGAAGACGGAGGACACCAAATTTGTTGATCGCGGTGACATAGTACCTCAATTAAAGTGTGTGCAGGAGAGTCGATGCTCTCTGTCAATAGAATCGGTACCAATACCTGCCCAACAGAAGCGAAGTTCAACGGATAAATTCCCGTACTCAATATGGACATGCTCAAGCTATGTGTGAGGCTAATAGCCATATGCCGAAGCTCTATAAACCATGCTAAACTAATGATTCCATCGTAGATCTCATAAGATCTCATTGATATCATAGGTAAATGAGGGTATCTAATAAAAGATTCAAGCCTGTTTCAAATGCTGGCCTATGAGGATTGATTATGAAGGTAGTGCTTGTTATAACCGTCGGTTAACATCCATTACAGCTGATGGAACCCCTACTGTTCTGCTTACTTGACAGAACAAAGATTTTATTCCGTGGTTTATCAAGGCTCACATTACCCAAAAGAATTAAGGCACTAAATAGGTAGGCAAGGTGTATAGCTCGAACTGAGTCTAAGTAAGCTGGTTGAATGTCTGGGCAACATTTAATCCTGTTTTTCCCGCCTTTTTGTTGCGGAATAATTGTATAGAGTCCTGTCGCCAGACCAGAAGGATTCCCCACGTTTTAAACTACCACGCGAGTGGTCTACAAATAGTCCGCTTGTTTCGAACGACTCTCTCCAGTCTCGTTCGGCGCCGTGAGGATCAGTCAGCACTACCTAACTAAGCCATAGGTCGCATTCCTCTTACTAAAGGCGGTAAGAAGCCGTCTAGGTACGAAGGACGGGATTTGAGCTTATCTGCACGTACCCCAGTACTGATCTGACTGAATTCCCGAATCCCCAGGTTCCATGATAGGTTATTATTCTAATAAAAGAGAATGAGAATCCTGTTGCCTTAAAACCATGAGCAGAGACTGCAGAGCCACACGACCCCCTGCTACTGTATTTCCCGATTACTGCACGCCAAAGCGAAATTATCATAACCCCATTATTTTACATTTCCTTATTCGGACCGTGTATGGTGATCGATTTGAAAAATTACCACTTCTGGTATACAGAGCAGCAGATCCCCCGTGATACTCTAGACCCGTGCCACTCTGCAGGAATGTCGACCTTCTTGAAGGCACAAGAGGATATAGTGCCGTTGACGGGGGGTTGGACTGGGCTCGTTCGACGACCATTCTATAGATGCAACATGCAACTTGAGCATGGGTTTAGTTCCGCAAATATCCCACGTATCATGGATATCGAAGGTATAATTGCTATAGAGCTGGCGGCAACGCCGATCTTATAATATTGGATCTCCGTCGCATTATACACGATCCAAACTTTCTCTCCCCAGGTACTGGATATCTCTAAGTCGAAAACTGAGTGACTTGACCTGTAGTGTCCTAACAAGTCTATCTCGCATATGGACAACTCATATCTCCAGTCGTCATCATGCGGTCCTTAGATATCGACCTTCAGCTGTTCTGGCGCCAAACATGGGCCCTGACGAGAAAAAATTTCATTATCACCATTCAGCGAAAGTGGTTCTCGACTCTTTTGCGATCTCTCGTCTTCCCTATAGCTCTCCAGGTCCTCTTACTCGAAATCCAGAACTTCTCCAAGGATAACAACAAATATGGAGTCGGCGATCCGCACCCGATACGCAGTCTTGCCGACAGTATGGCGGGCACTTCGAAGCCGCTCGTCTTGGTCCAGGAGCCTGGTCTTGGTTCCGACTTCCAGCCCGTCCTTGACAAAATCACAGGTCCCCTTGATTCGAGCAGACTAATTCACCTTAGCAACTCCGATCAGGTCGATGTAACTTGTCCAGTTGATTATCATGGAAACTCACCATGCCACGCTGTGGTGGTCTTCAAAGACAGCCCCCTTAGTGGACACGAGAATGCAGCATGGAATTATACCATCAGAACAGATCCTAGCTACGACTCTTGGTCTTTCAATGTGTTCGACAACAACGGCGCCACAGACACGATTTACCTACCTCTCCAGTCAGCCATTGAGAACGCTATGCTCAACCTAACGACCAACCCAAACTTCATGTCATACACGTACGTGACACAGGAACAGAAGGATGAATATTCCAGGAAGACATTCATCGCCCTATCGTTGTACCTCCTATCCTTCGTCTACTACTTGACTTTCTTCCCGGTCTGCGAACACATTACTAGTATGATGGGTTCGGAGCGGGAAAATGGCATGTCGTCTCTAATAGACGCAATGGCTGGCGGAGCTGCTGGACCTAGGGTTATAAGCTATATCCTTTACTTCGACATTTTGTACCTCCCACTCTGGATAATCATGGGAGCCTGTAAGTTGCCTAGTATTGACCCTCTCGGACTTTGTTCCTAACGTCAAACAGTGTACTGGTACCTTCTTTTCCCCGGCCAAAACCCGGCCGTCACGATATTCTGGCAAATCTTCACTGGTTGGGCTACAACAAGCGCGACGGTGTATAACACGGCTTACTTTCAGCATGCCAATATCGCTAGTCTTCACAACATGCTTCTTCCATGGCTGTTCGCCATCTTGGCCACCCTCTCCGAAAATAGCTCGTCAAGCCCCCCTCCAGTTGTCCAGGTCATTATTACGTCCATCCTATGGCCTAGCATGGCTTTCATTTACTTCTTTGATTTCATTGCTAAGGCTGAGGTTGCCGGGATCCGTCTCCAGATGCAACATCCCATACCGGCATCACTTTTAGATACTGGTAACGAAAAGGGGCCTAATTGGACCAACCTCATTGGTCCCTTTTGGGTTTGGGTCGTTCTAGCCTTCCAGATAGTCTTATACACGAGTTTAGCCACCCTCATCGAGAAGAAGAGACATGGACATAATCGCCGCCGCCGAACGTTCAACAACACGGAGGAAGCAAACAACTCCCACATCGCTATCGAAGCTAAGGACCTGGAGAAAGTGTATAAGCCGCATTGGATCAAAAAGATCTTGTTCTTCTTTCTTCGTAAGCCGGAAACGAAGGCCATCGACGGTTTAAGCCTTGCCAGCCAGAAAAATCAGATCCTATGTTTGCTGGGTCCCAATGGTTCTGGAAAGACGACAACCCTCAACATGATAGCTGGGTATGAAAGGCCCACTGGAGGATCCATTGATATCAACGCATTGCCATCGCAAATAGGTAAGTCGAGCTACGATCAAGTGTTGGAAGCTGTTGCTAACATTTCAGGCTTCTGCCCGCAACGCAACGTACTATGGGATAACCTCACCGTCTACGAACATCTCCTGATTTGGAACAGTCTCAAGGGCAAGCCTGACGAGCAAGCTGCCCTCGACCAGCTAATTGAGAAATGCGACCTCGCGGCTAAGAGGGACTGTCTTGCGAAGAACTTGAGCGGCGGTATGAAGCGAAAGTTGCAACTAGCCTGTATGCTTGTTGGTGGTTCCTCTGTCTGCTTGATGGACGAAGTCACTTCTGGCCTTGACCCCCTGTCCCGCCGCGCCATCTGGAACGTAATCCTTAGCGAGAGATCTCGGAGAACCATGGTTTTGACCACTCACTTCCTTGATGAGTCTGAGGTCCTGTCAGACCACATCGTCATCATTACTCTTGGAAAACTGAAATGTCAAGGCACACCAACAGAACTGAAGAATCAGTACGGTGGAGGCTACCGTGTTCACATTCCGAAGACAGAAGATATCTCGGGGATTGAGTACCCCATCACCGAACATCACGACAGACTCATCTGCACAACGCCAGACTCGGCATCGGCCGCCAAGGTCCTAGAATCGCTCAAGAACTCGAGCGATCAGGAGCTGTATATCACGGGTCCAACCATCGAGGATGTGTTCCTGAAAGTCTCTGAAGAGCCACATACCCTCATTGGCGAGGAACTGGAGATTGTGCCCACTGAGTCTGACCAAAGCAGGACCAGGGTAAAGGGACCACAAGTCGAACCACCTCTATGGGTCTCACACTCGCAACAAATCAATGCCCTATTCATCAAGAGAATCCAAGTTTTGCGCAAGAACTGGTGGGCCTATTTTTTCGCCCTGGCCATTCCTCTTGTTTCGACTCATTTTGTCAATGTTTTCCTGGATGGTTATCAGACCCCTGATTGCAACAGCCTGATCTCGTTCAATTCCTTTGACAGTCGGATGGCTGTGACCAACGAGGGAACTCTGGGGCTGGGTCCTCCACAATTGAATAGCACCATCGCGAAGGTTATAAACTCTACGAGCCAGGGGCATGTTTACAACTTCGGTAACGGGCCCTTCCTACTCCCCAACATATCGACCGTTGTAAAATTCGTTCATGCCTACGCCTATAATATCTCGAATGGTGGCGCGATCTGGATCGGCAACGACTCAGCACCGCTCATCGCTCATGATGCCATGGCTGGCCAGTCGGGTGCTACTAGCCTCCTGAATCTCGTTAATCAGGTCCGCAGCAATACAACCGTCGCCGGATACACATCCAGTCTTCGTTCTTACCACCAGGCCGAAGGTGGAGATAGTGTGTTCTACGTGACTATCTTCTGTCTGCTCCAAGCCCTCTATCCGGCTTTCTTCTCTCTATATCCAACATATGAGCGACGATCCAAAGTGCGAGCCCTACAGTACTCGAACGGTGTCAAACCATTCCCTTTGCTGTTCTCATATTGGATGTTCGACTTCATGTTCGTCTTGGTCATCAGCGCTGGTTGCACTGCCCTGATATCACCTGCAGCCCCTTGGTTCGGCCTTGGCTACGTCTGGTTCATCCAAGTGCTCTATGGGCTCGCAGCTATCCTCTTTTCGTACCTAATCGCTCTCTTAGCCCGATCACAAGCAGCGGCATTCTCTTACAACTTCTTGTTTATGGGCGCCATGTATGCTCTCTCTATCCTCACTCTATTGGTAAGAAATTCTAATCAACTCCAATCTCCCTTTCAAACCCGTACTAATTATTAAAGATCGTCCAAAGGACAAACGGATCCGACCAGGTAACCAACGACGGAACAGCGTTCGGACTCGGCATTATCTTCCCAATCCAGAACCTCATGCGAGGCATGGCCGTGAGTCTGAACATGTACATTGTCCGGTGCCGAGGTCAGACCATGATCACAAACGCCGGTTCAATTTACGCATTCGGCGGACCCATCATGCTGCTCATTCTGCAGATCATCGGCCTCTTCTCCCTACTCATGTGGATCGAAGGCGGCAGCTTCGCTTGGGTCAAGAAGCCCAAGGCCATCCCTCCTCCTTCGCGGGCCGGCGACCTCGAGAAGACAACGTCTCTAGGGCGCCCGGACGTCATCGCCGAAACGAATCGTGTGACGGCTTCCGAGACCGACTTATTGCGTGTCCTCCATGTATCCAAGAGCTTCGGGCACAAGCCCGCGGTCGAAGATGTGTCTCTTGGTCTACAGGAGGGTGAGATCCTTGCTCTGCTAGGCCCTAATGGCGCTGGGAAAACTACCATGATTAATATGATCCGTGGTGACTTGATCCCAGATAGTGGTAGGATATACCTCGAAGGCGTCGACGTGCTTCATCACAAGCGTCTAGCGCAGAAGCATCTCGGTGGTAAGCACTCCTACTTTCCTCTTATCTACCACTCACCTTCCCTTTTCCCCAGGTAATTACTCGTACTGACAAGAACAAACAGTATGCCCACAATTCGACGCCTTGGACATGCTCACGGTGCGCCAACACCTCATGTTCTACGCGCGCTGCAAGGGCGTCGAGGACGTGCCAGGAGCCGTGGCATACGTCATGCAACGCGTAGGCATCACAGCGCACGCGGCGAAAACCGCGTCCAAGCTCTCGGGCGGCAACAAGCGCAAGCTCTCGCTCGCGATCGCGCTGCTCGGCGACCCGCCGGTCCTCCTCCTCGACGAGCCCAGCTCCGCCATGGACGCCGCGTCCAAGCGCGTGCTGTGGCGCACCCTTGAGGCCGTGGCCCCCGGCCGCTCCGTCCTCATCACCACGCACTCGATGGAGGAGGCTGACGCGCTGGCCACGCGAGCCGCCATCGTGGCCAAGCGCGTGCTCGCCGTCGGCACCACCCAGGCGCTGCGCAAGACCCATTCCAACGAGTACCACGTGCACCTGATCCTGAAGAGCGCCCCCTTATCCAGCGCCGACGAGATGCGCGGTCTTGAGGATTGGGCGCGCCGCACGTTCGGCGGCGCTGTGCACTTCGAGGGCGAGAACTTGGGCGGCCAGGTCCGGTTCATTGTGCCGACGGACACGGCGGTGCCATCGGCGTTTCGGAGCGCGTCCAGGAGCGGGAGTGAGTCGGGCGAGTCGGATTCGTATGGTTCTAGCTCTGGGTCTGATCAGGACGATATGGACAAGATCGTCGCTGTGGAGCGGGTTAGGGAGATCAAGGATGAGAAGGATGGGGAGAAGCGTGGGGGTGGTGGGAGACACGCGACGCAGAGCTTCACGCGGTACTTGATTGAGACGCTGGAGGCGCAGAAGGAGGAGCTCGGCGTGGATAGCTATTCGATCTCCGCGGCGACCATGGAGTCTGTTTTCATGAAGGTGGTCAAGGAGAGCGATGCGGTGGAGCATGATGAAGTGCTTAAGAGGCGCTGGTGGCAATGGTAAGGGGTACGGGAGCGGATACGCGCATGGATACAGCATAGGCATGGAATTGTATATATATTTGGGCAAAATGAACATAGGAGCAGTGGGAAAGGGGCCAATGTTTTCTTTTTGATACCACGTATGAGAGCTACAATTGAAAGCATGTTGAGATATTTCATGGACTGCTTCAGTGAAGTTTGGTATTATGCTGGCTGACTAAGAAAGTTGATATATTAATGAGACTATTCTTTCAGAATATGTCTGATTATAATAATTGCCGCATCATTCCAAATGGAAAGACTTTAAGGATATATCAGATTTGTTCTAATGAATCCAAACTCTTCTCTAGACTCTAGTACTCCGACATAGTCACTGCCAGTCTGCCTCCATCATTCACAAGAATGAGTCCATTGCAGTAGGAGCCGGCCCGGCTTGCAAGATACAAGACGGTGCCGCCCATGTCCTCCTCGGTACCAAACCGTCGAGACGGAATAAATTCGAAGTCATCAAGAGTCTCTTTGCTAGGATCTCTTCCGGACATGTAACCCTGAGATAGGTCTGAGGGAAATACTAAATAGTCACATAAATAAATCAGTGACTGTTACTTTTCTCCATTAGGTAGAAGTAGAATATTAGAGAATGAACTTACTGCCAGGTGCTATTGTGTTCACCCGAATCTCATATTTAACAAGGTTGGTGCTCGCGTGCTTGGTAAGATGGGCTATGGCTGATTTACTCCCAGAGTAAGCAGGTGAAGACATTCTGTCTCTGCTATAGCCACATATACTCCCGTTGATGATGATCTGGCTCTGGATTGAAGGAACATCGCTACTCTCTCCTTGAATTGGAGCTCCGAAGCCTCCCTTCAAGGCATTCTTGTTTCCTGCGTCAAGTAGCTCTAGAAAGGCTATCATTGTGAAATATGTTGCAGTGACGTTGATATGAAACGTCTCAGTGAATTCTTCCATCGAAACATCATCGAAAAGGTTCTTCCGAAGTTGTTGGATCGTAAAGTCCGGGTTGAAGGACTTGGCAGGTCCGACGATGCCCGAATTCGCCACAAGCAGGTTAATGTAGCCTGTATCATTGGTGATGAAGTCAACAGCAGACTGTAGAGACTCCTTAGAGCTGATGTCGCAAACTATAGGGACGAAACTTGGGTTCTGTGCCGCCGAGCTCTCCACGACAGATTTACGTCTTCCAAGGAGATAGACCTTCTTTGCCCCAGCTCCTGCAAGAGCCTTGGCCATCATAAATCCAAGGCCTACATATAGTCAGACTAAAGTTACAATATCAACATATGAAGGTTTCTTACCTGTAGCACCTCCGGTCACAACAGCTACCATGCCGTCAACTCGGAACAAATTTGTAGTCTCCATGATAAAGCTCATATATCACTGGATGGCCTTAAGTATAATGTATACAATGACAAGCTTTTGAAGATACATTGAAGGAAGCTTTGGACTCCCTCTCCTACTCTATATAGAAAATGAGAGGAAGAAGGACGATAGCCATACTTCTCTAACTCCTTAAAGTCCGGTAGCGTCGTATAGCAACCCACAGAAGCCTTTCCTGATGGATACGGACCCCCATACCCTGCATTGCCAAGGCGGCCATGACTCTGTCCGAGTTATTATCATTATCATTGAAACGGCAAGTCAAGACTTATCGCGAGGAGGAGAGCCCAACCCTATGGGTTGTCGGATGAAAGAGTTAGGCCGATTTCAACTCCATAGACTCCAACGCCCCGGAGATAAGCCTTCAACCCCTGTTACCACCGATGAGATAGCTGCAAATCACAATCAAAAAGGTGCTTTCACTCCGGATGAAGCATTGTTGGTGGGACTACTAAAGAATCTGCCCGTTATTATGGAGAGCGGAGAGTTTCGGTGCGCGCGACCGAGGTAGTTTGGTTATAAATGCTAAGCCGATATATATGTAGGTATATGAGGACAGTGGCAACGACTTCATTTGACGACCCCTATTGTTGCTGGTATGATACTAACAGGCAACACAACAATGAGAAGACCAGATAGTTGCAAGTGCCCCCGCAGAACAAAATATCCTTCCTGGCCTACTGAGAAGCCGATCCCTTGGCCTTAGCCTTGCGAGCCTCGGCAGCGCCCTCCTCATCATAGGCCTGGACCTCGATCTCAATATGCATTGTCTCCAAGCCGAGCTCCTTGACGCCGATCATGGTCCAGGTCGGCTGGTGGTCGGGCAACCAGCGCTTGAAGTTCTGGACAACGCGCTCTTGGGTGGCCTTGATGTCCGTATGGTAGCTGGTGATATGGTACACCTGGGACCAACCCTTTCCGCCGGCATGCTTCAGCGCATGGTCGACGTTCTCAAAAGCCTGGTCGACTTCGTCCAAGATGTTTGGCTTGACCTCGGTGGTCTTGCGATCCCAACCGCCTGCTCATTTATTAACTCGGTACTCCTTTAGTCATCGTAATGTACCGATTACGAGATTTGAGTGCGCATTTTTACGTACCTTGGCCGGAGACGTGGATGATGTCTCCTACGCGGACGGCCTGACTATAGTGCATAGTCTCTCGACCCCAGTCACCAAATCCAGGATAGGAATAAGTCTGAAGGTTCGACATTGTGAGAGGTGCTTGGTATATACTGATGAGTCTCGAGATTCGGAAATAGTAAAAGAAGTTCAAAATATGTGCGATCTGTGTTGTGTCTAATGTGGTGCGTGTGCATCTGTTTGGAATGACAAGTCGGCGGCGAGCATCGTGAGTTTATATATTTACTCTCGACTGTAGTCTATGAATTCTGCTGATAAATAGCTATTTAGTAATCCCTCCGGACTGAGTCTCATATTTGACTATACCCCCAGTATTAAAATTTCACTGACCTATACGGCAGTCTTTTTTTATCCATGCCGACAGGCGTCGGCGTTGCCAAGATGATGCGGGACAAGAGGAATCCGATCTCAGTAATCAGCTCAGCAAAAATGACTGAAGATTATTACAAAACCAAGGATTTTATATTAGCCTGGAACAATATGTCTTTATAAAAGATCGATACAGCTATGTTGGAAGAACGGGAAGCTGTGGTCAAGATAGAAGCTTAAAGGATTTCTCTACAATTCAGTCTTCCGGACGGTCTTGGATTGAACCGATTGGTTGCGCGACCCTCGAATACCATCATCGCTCCCTTTGGGGTTGGAATTTGGCACATGCCATATAGCAGATTGCAGTCCTGATGTTGGTTATTCAATAGAGTTATTCATGGATGTCGCTAAATGCAGCGATGTTCATAGTCCGGCACAAAAACGCCTCTCGAAGTCTCCAGGTCCGATCCGAGACAAGGTCCGGAAAAGAATCCAACATAATGTATATGATTGCTGCTTATTGGTGGAAAACTGCCGGAAATCCACTACGCAGCACTTCTGAACGCCAAAGTATAGATACTTCAACAAAAGCAGAAAGGCCGCAGAGAGGGTCCCTGGCGTCTGTTATGATGGTGCCCGATCTGCCGCTACCTATGTCATGCGTAGCAAACCTCGCCATTTCGACCCGTTGCCCCGCGATGGCAGAGATTTCGCGAGAAAAGAATGGATAGCGTGTCAACGTGGCTAGTAGAATTACCATGTTAATCGTGGTAACATGGAGCTGGAAGCTTCACGTTCGGAGCTATCTTAGCTTCGGTGTGGCTCCTTGGTGGTAAACCATCATTATCCGTTTGCCCGTTAGCTCCCGAGTCGATGGCTGTAGTAACACTGAATCCCCGAGTCCGAGGTGAACTTGTCTCGATTGAAAATCAAGTCAAGCGGAGAACGCGCTATATGTGATTATAATACCATTGGCACTTGCAATTTCTTTGATAATGCTGCTGATTCTTCATGTGATGCCACATTGCAGTTGTCATGGTGATGCCTATTCGGATATTGCAGGTGGAGTCTTGTGGTTCAAAGAAAAAGCGAAGCTGCGTCCTATAGTTAGGCCAGTAGGTACACAGTGACGAAATATGTATGAAGCAATCGAGTTGTTTTGGTGTTGTTAGGCAGAAACAAGAACTAAAAGTGGTCCGAGCGTCCCACTGATTTGGTCTTATTTTGACTTTAAGATCGCTTAACCGGGGTCCGGGGGCCTGCAACCTTGGAAGCTTGCAGCTTCATCCCACTTTTTCTTTCCAAATCCACAGGATCTACCACCAGTTAGCTGCTGCCAGATTTCACACCGCATCGTTGATGTCTTGCGGCCGTGGCGCATCCGTAGATAGAAATAATAAAGACATTGCAGCCCTAATTTCTTACTGTTTCCCCCTTCGATCCCTCTTCTCTCTACATCCCTCAACACCATCTCCCTTCACCCAGATGGTGGTGTGGTGAAGGTTTTGCGTGTATCGAGTAGAGCGTTTCACGACACTTGGCGCCATTGGGAGTGTTGTTCTAAAACCAGAACCTTTCAATGACCAGGGGGGTTTAGTGCAAATCGGCATTAACCCCCGGTCTTTTGACCAGAGAGGATCGTCATTCTTTACTCTAGAGACCAGGGAGGAAAAAAATAGCAACTGAGGTGTTGACTTTGCAAAAGGCATCACCAATCTCGATATATTTCTTTCCCTAGCCCTCTCCGGACGCTTCTTCTTCTCTTACCTGGAAATCTTACTGCCTTGTGTCCCTCGACGGGGTACGTAGGTGTAGGTATTCTGTCGCCTAAAATCTCAGCTGGCCAATTGGTGGTGGAAAAAGACAGATAATGTAAGCTTGCTAGCTCTGCCCCTATTTGTGGATGCACCCTGGCTTGGGCATCTAATTTTAAAATCTACTTGTCCAGTTTTAACCTTGAGCCTTTTTGACAGATCTTTTTCTACAGCACCGACGACAGTTACATCAGCACCAACAGAAGACCTATACAGCATTTTTTGCATTGTCACCGAACATCGAGTGTCATCATCCCGTACTCCTTTCCAATTGATCATTGTCATTTTCAGCATTGTTGAGACGCGCGTTGTACGCCTCCTAGACCGATAAAAAGCATTCCCTTCCGCAACATTAAGTCCTAGTACAACCTCTACACAGCACAATGGCCCGAATTCAGATTCCCCTCGACGTCCTGACGTCGCGCCTGAACATTCAGGATCGCTTCGCTGGATTTCGTAACACGTCGCTCTCAAGCCGATTCGCCAACATGCGTCCCGTCAGCGAGTTTCTCGACTTCAAGCGCCTCTCCAAACCAGCAAACTTCGGAGAGGTTCAGTCGCGTGTTAACTACAACCTGGGTACCTTCTCGAGCAACTACGCTTTGGTTTTCGTGCTTCTCAGCATTTATGCCTTGATTACAAACCCTCTCCTACTGTTTGATATCATTCTTCTGGTTGGCGGTTTGTGGGTCCTTGGTCGACTCGGTGGACAGGATCTTACCCTTGGTACCTTCCATGCCACTTCCTCGCAGCTGTATACCGGCTTGCTCGTTACCTGTGGTCTTCTATTTCTCATTGCATCACCTTTCACCACCGTCCTATGGTTGATTGGTGCGAGTGGCGTGGTCATCATTGGCCACGCTTCTCTGATGGACAAGCCTATCGATGAGGCTTTTTCCGGGGAGGCGGTCTAGGTGGTCGGCCGCGAGCTCCCAAATTTGCGCCCCAATGGGGAAGACCATCGAGGCGCCCGAGGAGGGGAAGGGAAGAGGAGGAACATGATATCTGGAATACGGGGCGCCGCGTTGAGGAGTTGGATAGCGATGAAGGAACAGATACACAAGGTCATGATATGGCAACAAATGGCAACAGACGGTTCGCCAGTGACCCACTTCGTTTCACTGGCATAGATTTGGGCACTGGCACCCAGTCACGAAATGGTTATGCTTATCAAAATTCGGATGAGGAAGAAGACGACGACGACTCAACAGAGGAGGAGGAGGGGACAGAAGCTAATTCAGAAGAGGAAGAAGATTCGGACGATGAAAACAACGCTGCTAGGAGAGAACTTGAAGAGGCTATAGTGCAGTCAGCTCTATCGAGAATACGGAAAGCCCAAGCCAAGGGCAAGCAGGATGTGAAACTTAACAAGGAGGAGCTTGCAGCTCTTGAACGCAGACGGAAACGCTTACAAGCCGAAGCTGAGGCGGCAAAACGACGCAACGGTGGTGATCGAAAACAACGCAAAGAGAAGGAACAGCGATATGCCGTTCCCCTCTCGCATTTCGATCCCCCTTCCCCAACTCGACGTGGAGGCCCTTCTGGCTCCAACGAGTCCTTAGCACGCAAAGCTTTACCTTCAACCTCAGATCAACAACTCACCGCCCCACCTATGGGGCGCTTTCATCCGCCTAATTCATCTCGATCCCGTCCTCGCTCTGGCACATCATCTACAAACTCTACTTATCGCCCTCACTCTACTGTCAGAGACTCTCCACCTTTCGACTATCAATACGTACACGCACCTCCCAATCAACGACATGCCTCCGATCCTTCAGGGAGACCTTCATCGTCATCGTCCCGTGATACCAGGGATCCTTTCCTATACCAGACCGCGGGTCCGCGCGCGCCGTATCCTGATGGCGCTGTGGGCTCTTCCGATAGCGTCATACCTCGTAAAGCTGTTCCTGCTGCAGCTAGGAGTAGTTCAAGACGCCCTGGCCGGGAGGAAGAACAAGAGGATGAGACAACTAGCGACGATGGACCTACCGGTGCACGGGTTACGAGGAATAGTAGTCGGGGTGAAATGGTTGTTGCGCATACTTCTTCTTCACCGGAGTCTGAACGGCCTAAGTCTAAGAAGTCTTTGCCGCCTAATCAGGCTACTGCTAAGAAGAAGCCAACTACGAGTAGTACTAGTAGAAAGGGAAAGAGGAAATGAGTCAATCAGAGTCCTCCCTAGCATCCTAATGAGAGAAGCATACACCTATGTAATACGAAAACATTGCTATAGAATGGTTTTAATAATGCACGCGCTGGCTTCTTTGGTGTGATTTTTAATAACCACATTCACGTATTTTGAAGATGAATTTCGTAAATTTTGTGAAATATGTAGAATATGTAAAATATGAGTATTCCTAAATCTAACATTAGGGTATCGTATCGATTCCTTTTTAACCATTCTTTATAGACATCAATCGTAACCCCAACTCTAGCATAAGGGAATGATGAGAAGTGAAACGACATTTGAACATTCAATGGCGCCGCCAAACGCCCATCCAGAATCCACATTACCATTTCGTTCTTCCCATCACCCCGTCGTAACCCCGCCTTTCCAATTATATACCCCCGTCCCTCTCATTATTTAAAATTTAGGAAAAGAAATCGCGGATACCATTCAGGAATCCACCTCCTCCACGACTCTCACTGTGGTATTCACGTCGCCTCTCCCACTCGTACCCGCCGTCGCGGGCACGCTGGACGGAAATGCTCTCGTTGCGGCCGATACCACCGGCCATACGCACGGCCTCACCCATGAGACCAACGCTGTCACCCGAACCAGCACGTGCTGCCACGCCGAGCATACGCTCGATGCTCGGAGGTAGCCGCAGGCCGAAGCGGGCTAGGAGCGCGGTCAGAGCACCGCCGGTGATGAGCGGCATGATGACCAGCATGAACACCTTGAAGGGGTGGCGCTTGGCATAGTACATGAGGTCGCGGAGGAGCCGCTTGAGCTTCTTGAGGGTACGCTGGAGAAACGACGACCGTGGTTGCCGGCGATAGTACGAGTTAGACCGGCCTGTGGGTTGCGTCGTTGTCAGTCTACATACATGGTAACGTTGGGGTCGCTTCTGGTTCATGGTGCTGGACACGTAGCCCGTGGACAGACAGAGCTGGCGTGATCCCCACGTATATGCATATGATACGTTATATAACCGGGGCCGTCGAACGAGGCAAGCGAGCGCACAGAAAGGGGAAATCGGCGAAAAAGGAGAGAAGAAAAGAAAACTCACCAAGACTGAAGAAACTCCGCGTGCTGCCGTTGCCCAGGTTGAAGAAGGAGCTCCGCGAGCTGTTGTGCTTGTGGTAGTGGCTGGCGCTGCTGCTGTGATGAGTGCCGCTGCCATCGACGCCGAAGAAGGATCCCAGGCCAGAGTGCCGCTTGCTGCTGCGGTGCGAGCGAGATGAGTCCCGGGACTTGGACGTCTTGTGCTGGCCGGAGCGCGACCTGCGTGTCGAGCTCGAGACGACGGATTCACCGTCCCAATTGTCGAAGAGGCCCATGTTGCGTCGTATATACAAAAGGTAGATGAATAGATAATATATATATAGATGAGCTTGTCTCACTCGAGTGTGTCCAAGCTGGTAAGACGTTTGAGTAAGACGTTTGACGTTGAACGTTGAACGTTGCCCTGGAGTTCGAGTCTCACAGAGCTTCTTGAATTGATTGACACGGCGGGGCAGATCGATGAGAGCTGAAGAAGCTAAAAAGAGTATTTCTCACAGCGAACTGCCGATAAGTACTAGTAGATCGTGAAAGATCAACGATCGTATTCTAGTCGGACGATCCGTCTGTTGAGATGTACGCACCGGCCAGTCTGCGAACAGCCAAATGGAGCTCAAGGTGACTACCCACTGCGGAGGCCACGCGATGCTGGAATGGACGAAAAAAGCTTTACCTGCTTACGAAGGCATCGTGAAGTTGGGACTGCGAATGAGAAGAGACGGATCGACCGTTCACCGACAATTGAAGTGGCTGGACAGACCCCTGAAAGATCGTCCTACTCTAAAACTGCCCTAAAGCGAGGGCTATTCTGGATCCGCTATAGTTTATTTTGGTTCCGAGCGCAAATTTACGGGGTCTGCCAAGTCTCACCTGCGGGCTGGAACTTTTTAGGCTGCTGGTGTAGCATACCCCCACCCCCCCTGCCTCTGTACCAAAATAATGCCTGACTGGTTCAAGCCACCGTGGCTAGAACTTTTTCTTGTTAATTGCTCCCTGTTTGGGCAACTCACCTTGCTTGGGCGCCACACCGATGACGTCTCTTATTGGATGTTACACCATATTCCATCCACTATCTTGAGCTCCCAATGCAAGCCTGATTCAAGACGATGACTTGTCCTTGACCTGGTAGACCGACTATTTTACTAGTATTCTTATCTTTTTACCTCCTTTACTTCACTTACACCACTTACACTTCATTATACTTATCCATACGACTTTGAAGTGTTCAATATGGCCGACAGAGCCCCTCCTGATTACTGTTCGTCATCGACCTCTTCCAGCTATTACGGCCCCACTAACATGGATGGACTATAGACAGAATCCTCGAGATCTCTGAGACCGCGAGTACGCAACAAATTCGTGATGCTTATAAACGGTATGTTTTTCCCTACCAAATAATCTCTATATATATCCTTTATACTATAGGGCATGAATTTTCATTGTACTAACAATCTCCCCAACGACTAGGGCAGCCCTCAAAACCCACCCGGACAGAGTCTCCGCGGACTCGCCTGAGCGCGCAGCCCGGACACGCAAGTTCCAGCTAGTAAACGATGCCTACTATACGCTCTCCGACTCCTCACGGCGGCGCGAGTACGATGCCCAGCGGAGGATTTTCTTCGGTCGACGAAGCAGCTACCGCAGCACTTACACCGACCCGTTCGACGACCCAGAGGAATCCGTGCCCCCCGAGAGCGGCGGCGGCGGCGGAGCGCAGAACGCATTCTCGTGGGCGTGGAACTTCTTCACAGGCGGAAACACCAACTCGCAGCCGAACGCGCGGCAGGAGCGGCAACGGGCCGAGGACGCGCAGTTCGAGGACGTGTTCGAGGAGATGCTGCGCGAGGAGGGGCTCGCGGAGGAGGGCAGCAACAACCCCACCTCCAAGTTCTGGAGCATACTGGGCATGGCGAGCGGCACCGTCATCGGCTTCATCGTCGCCAACATGCCGGGCGCGGTGGCGGGGGCCGTGGCGGGCAACAGGTTGGGCGCTGTGAGGGATGCTAAGGGCAAGAGCGTGTATGCGGTTTTTCAGGATCTGCCGCCGGATGACCGCGCGAGGCTGCTGGCACAGCTTGCTACGAGGGTGTTTAGTCATGCCGTTGGTGGCATGTGAATTACGGGGCACGTGGTGCTGTTATACGAATTTCATGACTGATGGCTGATGGCCCCGGACCCTAAGTAGATTAGGGAGGTAGGCAACATGGTTAGGCTGCATTCTTGTTATGGAAACGCGCATGGAGTTTGGGCTTGCGTTTAGAGGAAGGCAATGGATGGGGGTAGGCTTGCTAGAAATTCACTGAGACTGGCTAGTAGCATAAGGTCAAGGGTAACGGAAGGTACTTCATACACGATAGAATTCAGACGACAATCAATCTATTAATATCCCTATCAAAATAATATATCTTCTCGGAACCGGTAGTATATGCCTGGTGTCATTCTAGACGGCTCGAGGCACGTCGCTAGGCGAGATTGTTATATTAACACACCACCTCGAGCTAGACTATTCTATCTACACTTCTTTGGTGGTAGATTCATACTCTAGCTCCTTGTTGAAGCCCTACGTATCTAATAGGAACGGCATAGTTTGATTTGGATGTAGTTTATCATTAGGTACACGATGGGTAGAATCCGAGTCCGAGGATATGGAAACTCGGACGACTATAGAGGTCCTAGGACACCTAAATAATGATTGATTGCCTAAATGTTTTATATGCCAATCAGACATCGTTTATCTATGTATTTCCTATTTAAGTCACCTAATGCACTCATTACGATCTTGAATATGTAGATGTTTCAATGTTCTCTTTAATACATGCAGTAATTGCGAGTATCAAAGTACCTACACGTAAATAGCACTATTCCGTTTGTGGGTCGCTATCCCGTCGTACCTGACAGGGGGTTCCCGCCATTCCCCCACCATAACTGGTCGTCGTCAAATCTTCAACTCACAACTGCCTAACTCTTCCTAAGGACAACTTCCGTCACTTGGTAGCAAAAATGGCCAAGCCTATAGAGATCCAGTCGCCCGAGCAGTTCAACGAATTGCTGAAGAATTCCCGCATTGTGGTGGCTGACTGTAAGTGCTTCTTGGGGGTCTTCACAACTCATGCACCCATCCACGTAGCCCCGCCGTCGTCATCGTCACATTCTTTTTACGACGCGAAGCTGACAAATTACTCCAACGCGCAGTCTACGCGAACTGGTGCGGACCATGCAAGCAGATCGCCCCCTTCTTCGAACAGCTCACGAGACAGCTTTCACGACCCAAAGTTGCGACTTTCGTCAAGGTCAACACCGAAGCTGAAGGAGCTAAGGCCGTCGCGGCCGAATTCGCTGTCACATCTCTACCTACGTTCATCATTTTCCGTGATGGCTCGGTTGTCGAAAAAGTCAAAGGAGCCAACTCGACGCAGCTTCAGTCCATTGTCGAGAAGCTAAACAACGATATTGAGAACGCCTCGCAGGGAGGAAGCAGTAGTGGCTCCGGAGGCATTGCTTGGAGGGGAGCTGATCTACCTCGAGGCTACACTGACGTCTCGGATGCTATCGACGTGCGTGGATTAGAACTGCTAAATGCCGACGAAACCCACTTCTCTGTTCGAACACTCTTCAACAAGGACAAGCCTTCGGCGTTATCTAAGGACAAGGCCACGAGTAATGAGAAGGACTGGGTAGAGAGTGACACGGACGAACAGCTGCTTCTCTTTACGCCATTTAATTCGGCCATTAAGCTCCACACGATACAGGTACATATGCATATTTTCGAGTCCTTACAAACAGTCGTGCATAAAGCTAACGCATATCTGCTAGATCACTTCACTGCCACCTACTGACGAGGATGACGACGACGTACCCATGAGACCCAAGACCATCAAACTCTTTACGAACCGACCGCACAACCTTGGTTTCGACGAAGCCGAGGATATCGACCCGACTCAGACTATCGAGATTAGCGAGAATGACTGGAACTCCAACGGTACCGCAAGTCTGGGGCTGCGATTTGTCCGGTTCCAGAACGTCACGAGCCTCGTAATCTTTGTCGTGGACGGAGATGGCGATGGTGAGAAGGTGCGATTGGACCGAATAAGATTTATTGGCGAGTCTGGCGAGAAAAGAGAGATGGGTAAGCTTGAGAAGATTGGAGACGACCAGTGAGTAAGCTCGCAGTAAGAAGCATTGTAGAGAAGAGCGTCAATCGCGGCTATGATCACGGGCAACGAGGCAACGAATGGAATGTTCTTATAGAGTCGGGATACCTTAAGACCGCAGCTATATAGATGATATCAATCAATAGCCGCACTGCTCAGTCGATAACCACCCATTCCAACTACAGCTACAACCACAATTACAAGCCTGATAAACAGGTAATCATTGTCATACGTGCGTCCATGTACGTGCTAATACTCCTAGGCATGGAACTACTGCTCCCTCTTCTGCATGATTTGTTTGCTGATAAGCTTCATCACGCTGCATATGTAGTTGGCCAACTCGTTGTGAGCTGACCTCACCCCAGCTCTCACTAGCTCGCACATTATTTCCCCATTAGCAGCGTTGACAAATTCAAATCTAGTATTGGATAATAGCTTTGCCACTACATCCAGCTGTTACTCAAAATTTCAATCATGTTGGAGCCTGCATCCCGCATATTTCACGGCAACGCCTCAGCAGACATCGTACTGCAGCTAATCATAGGCCAACCAACACAGCCTTGGTACCGAGTAGAAAGATGGTATGTCCAGCATCCTCACTGCGGCTCGAAGAAGCAAACAAGGCTTCATAGATTTCGAACCGACTTCAGAAGTGAGGTCGCCGGCTTGCAATTATAATCGCTCTGTGGCATGACTGACGCTACGCATCCATGGGGAAATTCCACTGAAGGAAGAAGGGATTCGAGCAACACGGGTAATGTTATGTCATGCCAGCCGCACGAAGAAAGAAAAGGAAAAGAAAATTTCAAAATTTGTCGCATCGCGCTGCGCGTTTTTGTATTTGCTCTGCTAGCGTCCTTGGCAGCTGGGAGCTAGGGCTGCAGATGACAGATGAAGTGTCAAATTTAGGTAAGGTACCTAGGTACATGTGTAATCAATAGAATGCGCGCTAGAGCGATAGCCGCTTCAGAGAATGGTCGGCGATAAAAGCCACCCAGGCGCTTGACGTGACTTTGCGGTTTATCCGGTCTCCTTTTGCTGTCCAAATTTTCCGACGTTTCAATTGCAGGTGCTCGCTCCACTTGTTGCACTGCAGGTGCAGAACATTGAAACGAGCAGAGGATCGAGACATCTTCCCGATGGCAGATACAACGGAGTGGCATTGGGCTCACACGGAGCAGAGTACCTACATATGTATCAGTATCTATCGCCGCACGCTAATGAGCTACACGTAAAAACTTATCACATCTCCAGCAACCGAACCCATTCACAACATTGAAGCCAGGTACATTTATAGTACTATCAGTAAAGACATCCGATAACCATAGGTCATTCATACCTTTGTCCAACGAAAACGAAACAATCGTCGAAGAGAGGGTATTTATTCTCTAACGGCTTAAGAAGAAGACTCCATTATGTAATAAAATAAGACTATCCAATGTATACAGTTTTATAAGGTTTAAACCACATCCGCTATAGAAGGACCTCGGGACTTACTCCAGGTACGACCTTGGAATGTGCGAGGTACACTGTGAGGGGTATCCAAGATCTAACACGGCCGAAGGAACATTGAACCCCTTCTACTTTACATCAATATATAGGATTCTTTTTCTTTTTCCTCTTCCTCCCTAAGCCCACCTTGAAACCGCCACAACCAAACAACCTGGACACACTATCTACTCGGTCCCCTCTTCAGAAGTCTGGAAGCCTAAGGTTACTAGCTGTCCTTGGATTTACTAGCTTCGGAAAGATCATGCTGGTAATATACCCGACCACTTGGATTCCTTCCATACCAAATGCCCCATCCCGCTTCTGTCGCTCGTCCCGTCTATACCATGGTGCAAGGTGCATCCCCAATCCAAGTGGGAGGGGTTTACGTACGCCTATCCGTCCCAAAGGTATCCTTGGACGAACAGGACGGCTTAGGTATACAACTTCTCATCAGACAGGGCTTTCGCGCTGCTAGCTAATGCATTCTATCCATTGGCAAGGAATAGCAGAACACGGCAAGCATTGGCAAGCCTTGTCTACAGGCAATCTCTCTCATATTGACCCCCATCTCCCTTCATGCAACGTCACGCAGCAGCACTATCCCATCAGCACGGGGCCCTTGTTAAAAGTTCGTCAGAAGCCGCACACACAGTAGCAGCACTAGCGACCACCTAAAGCGACGTCAGCTGCTCTAGCCTCCGTCTAAAATATGAAGGTCTTGCTGCGTGATATCTGCACGTGTACCACGGTGACAGGGTTCCAGTGTTGTTCTAATGTTGCACCAAGAAAGGCGAACCAGCACTGGAAAAGCATCGAACGTGGTATGCAGTATTAATATACAACTTAATTGTTCCATTTATAGACCATTCCGACCATCGCATGCCTCGACTCCCTATTCGTCTACTATGTAGCATGTAAGCTCTCTATCTATTGTCTCTGAAACCTTATAGTTATCGTAGCAGTCTTATTAACCCGGGGCCTTTATAGGATTCTTCAGCACGCTTCAGCTTCCCTTTTCAGGAGCTGCTTCGCTACGTTGGTTGTACGTCAGCTCCGACTTATAAACTGATTGTACCACGACTGCTCACCCCTGTGTCTGTTTCTGGAAGGTTTCCGCCGCTCAAGTGTCCTTTCAAAGGCGTTAGGTCATCGCCATTCATCTTTTTGCTCACAAGTCCGTTGCATACCCGCATGACGGACAATAACTATGTGTGCTGCCCCCAACCTTTCCTATCCAAGTAAAGGAACGAATGGCTTGCAAGCCACTCTTTTCCCTTACGCGGATTTATTGTCTCTCATATTCTGGAGACGCTTGCCTCACTTGCTCCATGTGATCACGCATTTTCCCGCCTTTTTTCTGTATTTTCAGGTACATGGCTGCACCGTAACATTAGTCGACTCTTAATGTCATGATCTTACATCATTCTCCCTACTGGTCTGCTCCTGCTAGATTTTTCATGTGTAAAATCTACTCCTATTTATTCCTCTTGGATCAAGCAGCTTATCTTCCATCATCCTTGGAAATCGTCCTCAAATTTATTTTACATTAAAGTGGCAGAGCTGATAGCGCGAGGCGTAGCTATTAAAATCGCTGGCATATTTCGTATTACTTTAAAGGCCTTCCCAAGTCAACCTGGTAATTTCGACATCAACAACTTACATAGCGACTTAAAATCAACGCCACTTCCTGTCGGGATTCGCGAAGCGCAATATTGAGTACCCAGCTAGATATTTATTTTAGTCGAAGGATCTTCAGAGTAAGAGGAGGCCTCGGGACAAGCGATTAGCAGATCAAACGTCTGAAGGCGCCCTGAGGCTGTGACTAGCAGGAGTTCGTATTGGCTTCTGCCAGTAAAGCAACATCTGTATTAAGTTTTCGGCTTCTACGGGTTTTAAGTAACTCGACAACAAACTCAAAAGCAACGGACAGTCGTATTTAGAGGTGGAGTATTGGAATCTGTTGACAATTCTTACGCATTCAACGCATTGAGGCTGCCAACAAAACGATCGACACTCGGAGCTGGAAAATGGACTCTCAGCCGCCGAGCTTCCCGCAATTTGCCAAATTGCCATTAGAATTGCGGGATATGATATGGGGATATGCGCTTCCCGAGCCAAGAGTTTTCGAGGTCCTCGATTCGCCGTCTTCGCAGCAATCTCAAAACACGCCCTCGGGCCGTTTGATGTTTGCTGATATCCGCAACGAACCACCACCCTCAATTGCGCGAGTCTGCCGTGATGCTCGACAAGCAGTCTTGCGTCGCTATAAACCGATCGCTTTTTCCGGAACGGTCAAGCACTTGGACCTCCGGCGAGATATCATCCTGCTCGATTCCTACTTACAAGTGAAGCGACTCTTGAAGGTGATCCGCCTCCTGAGCCAGATTGAGCCCATCCGCCGAAGCGCTACCCGACTAGCCCTCGGCACATCGTGGGGTCTGCATACAGGGTTACACTTGCGCATGTTTCACCGCAGCGTCCAGACGAAGCGTAACATGGCTCGGTTCCTCGAGTACGTGTCCAAGTTTCGGCAGCTCGAAACCATCATCCTCGTCGTGTACCAACGCTCGGCATTCGGGCTCCGGCTCAAATGTTGCGGTCCGAGTCCAATTCCGGTTCCGGGTTCGGAGCACCGGCATCAACATCAACATCAACATCAGCATCAGCACCAGCATCAGCACCAGCATCAGCGCAGCCTGCTACCTTGGCGCCACTACGACCTGTATGAGTCGTACCACTTTAACTTCAACGTCAACTTCAACTTTGAGAACTACTGGCTACGCCGGCCGTACCAGAGCAGGCTCGTAAGGTATGAGCCCGAGGATGACAGGATGGAGACGGAGAAGTTACAACAGCAGTCGGCGCTGCCAAGACATCACTCGAAACAGTGCATGCACGACCCGCAACCCCGCGGCTATCAGGTACATGATTTGAAAGGCACCTTCGAGGGCTGGCTGAAGAAGTTCGCGGAAGATGAGACTTTAGGAGGGCCGTCGTTGAAGGTGCCAGGGCTGGAGACAGCTACACTGACTTGGATTTATACTGGAGTGAGGAATGAAGGGGGTTACTGAGGGCATGGGACAGGCGAGATAGGGCTATTAGATTTACTGTGAATACACATTACACCATTGTTCGTTTCATGGACCGTTTTTGCGGTTTCCATGTTATATTTTGTTCTGACCTCTTAGGTGTACTACGAGTGCTCAAATGGATTGCTATTGATTCCTATCCGGGGCAGCCACAGTTCTTTTACTTCTCCTACCTCTACGGCCTAGCTACTAACCTACCGTAGTAACAGGCAGTTGAATAGGTAGGAAGAAGAACCTATTTACAACATGGATGCTTTTCCAAAGGCAATCAGGTCGCCCTGCCACACCTCTGGGCTTTCTGTGCTTCTTAGTTTACTCGTTGTTACAGCATTGTCTTCAAATATTTGACGAATACCTTCTTACCTATAAATCCTTTTTTCTATGTTGCCAGCAACGCAACAACTTTATTTTTGCCAGTCGGCAACGAAAAGCAGACGAAATTGAGTTTCGTATATGCGCCGTGATGGTTTAGGATATGCAACATAATCTATTAGGACTGCGTCCGCAGAACTCAATCCTAGAGTCATCTAACTTATTAAATGACATAAAACAAAAACTACTCGCTAATACATCTAATTACATTCACAAAAACTTTATTATGAGATTAGTCGCAGTGCCGCTGCTACAATAAACAGAAGAAATTCGGCTTTGACAACCGAATTTACAGTTAAAAAAACATGGACTTAGACTTCATCTGATCTAGGTTGTTTACCCCGACTGCACCTCCCTTAAAAGAGACAGACCTAGAGATTTCGTACCGTGGTTCGGCTTGGCTGCCTGCCCAGGGTTTGCGTCTTGCGGGAAGGATACGGCGCGGCAGGGCGGTTACCTGGTAGGTAACCCACTCTCTTGCATCAGCCCGTATCCACGATCCCCAGCCAACAACTTAACTCAAGGTGCTTAGGTACGTACTCGTTACTCGTTACTAATGTCGACAGCAAGGGTTGCTTCCCTCGCTCGCGCCACGGGGCTTCAAAACTGTGCGGAGGGCCCACGTTGGTTTTAGGTAAAGAGATGGGAAAATATGGCTTTTGAGCGAGCTGAGTCTGCTTGGCCTTGGTAGAATATTTGGAGGGTATGAAATGTACCTAATTATCAGACTAAGTTAATATTCACTCAAGAAAATAACCGTCTATATTTATACATTGGGTAGTTACCTACCAATCGATATAGTATCATGAGACCAGAACGATTGCCTCATAAGTCAGTTACAAGGAGTATGTATCTACAAGCCTCAAAATGCGAGCTACCTATTGTTGGCGTCTCACTTTAAGCTTTATCTCGTATTCGCCCGAGACTCGTCGTAACGAGGTAATCAGTAAAAAGATGCCGCCGTATCCGCCAGTAAGGAGGGAAGACATTGTGGAATTTCTAGAGGCATAATTCTGATGACAAGGTCAACACATTGATAACCACTATGTACACTGTAATTATACGTAGGTACCCCAAGATAGGTATGCATCTTGGGATGTGGCACATAGGATAATAACAACTCTTTTCTTCACCGTCCCTACAACTCCACAACACACATTGAACCCGCCGTTGACACACACGCAAACGTTAGGTACATAACCCTTACGCAAAGACTACCTCTAATCTAGCCCTCCCAGACATACTCCTGCGGAACAGCGCCATCGATCTGGCTCCTAAGCGCAAACCCGTAGTCCCCTGCATTCGGCGTCCGGAGCAGGGTGTGGATATGGAACTTGGCGGGCTCGGAATTCGCCAGGAAGACGCCGGAGTGGTGGTCGAACTCGACGAGCACGACGGGGCTCTGGATCCTGTAGTAGAAGGGGTCGTCGTCGCCGCACCCGCCGATCCACGAGAAGTACGTCTCGGGGAACCAATCCGCGCAGTCCTGCAGCTTGAGCTCGCGCGCCCTCTCGGGCAGGTACAGCAGGTACTGGCGCAGGATGGCGCGCACGAGGTCCTGCTGCGGCGGCGGCAGCGAGCCCACGACCACCCCCTCGTACGGCACGACGCGGTTGTCCCGGTACGCGCCGCACAGGTGCCGCTGGTCGTCGTGGTTCCAGCGCCCCTTCGGCATGCGCTCGTCCCGCATCTTCTCGTACACCCGCGCCGCGCGCTTCTCCTCCTCCCCCAGGCTCTGCATCAGCTGCAGCCCCAGCCGCTCCTCCTCGTGCAGGATGCGCGTGCCGGCCCACGGGCCCGCGTCGATCAGGTTGGGCTCCGCGCCCGTGAACCACGGCGAGACGACGATCTGGGTCCCGTGCAGGAACACGGCGAGACACAGGTGGTGGCCGTAGAACGAGAAGCCCCAGGGCCACGCCTTCTCCTCGTCGGCGTTCGAGGGGACGCGCCCGAACAGCACGAAGTTGTAGCTGTGCTCGTTCATGACGCGCGGGGCGCGCACCAGCTCGCCCAGGAAGTGGTTGATGCGCATTGCGGCGCGGGCCTTGGCGTAGCCCTCGGGGCTAAGCGTGGCCTCGAGGAGTGCCAGGACGGAGGTCCGCAGCTCCGGGGCGATCTCGTCGAGGCGGATGCCCTTGTCGCTGAGCAGGAACTCTGGGTTCGACCACGACCGCCACTCGGGCGAGTCGATGTGCAGGATGGTTTTGGAGGCCTGCTCGGGGCTGAGCTGCGATATGACGGTGTTGGCTGCGGCGGCGATGGCGTTGATGGGGACGCCTTCGTCGCGCAGCTTGAAGAGGTTGGGTCGGACGGTGCCTGTGGTTGGGTAAGTCGTGGGCTCATTGGGCTCATTTCACGTTTGCTCCCTTTTAATCCCCTTCCGCGCCATGCTCATCGCACCCCCCCTTCGTGATAATAAAGGTTATGGTGGTGATTACAAACATACCGTCATTAGTCACACCCTTATACGGTTCCTCGAACAACCTCCGCCAGTGAACATATAATCCATACAGCCACGGCGGCCTGTGATGTTCCAGCAGCTCTTTAGCATGGCCATACGCATCGTTCTTTGCGATTGTTTGGAACCGTGGTGTATCCAAGTCCGGCAGATATTGCCGGAATTGGCCATGCTGGGCGTCTTGCTTCTCCGTGGACGTCATCTCCGGCGCCGATGCTACTGCCAAGCTAGGTAGCTATCTATTCTAGGGAACCCGAGGGAATGTAAGAGCTAGAGCTTTTAATCGTAAGCAAACCGGCTATCTAGTAGACTGCCTGTATGAGCTCTGGACCAGGAGTCCCCGCGGTAGCTTTCGCCGTTCACGAATTTGATTATTTAATTCCTTAAAAGTATTGTGTGAAGTTCTACAATATATTCAAAGTACCGATCCCAACTAGTCGGGACCATCCGTCACTAACATTGAAGTAAACGATCGAACGGTTCATCGGTTCCCCTGGTGGATCCGACGCGAATCCAGCGCGGGGAAATATATCGGCTCTTGTACAGCGGCAGCGGGAGCGCTTTGCCGGCATCATTTATTTCCTGGGCTGCCGGGGTTGACAACATACTTGCCCCTAGTAATCTAGCACGTAGGAAATCATGAATAGAGACTGTAATTCTTGGTCTGTTATAGAAGTGGCGAATCCCGCTGCGAGCGGTCATCTCTCGTCTTTTCCTCGTTTCAATTATCTAGTAAATACCGCCTGGTTCGTACAGATACAGGTTCTAGCTGCCTCTTTTTCGTAACCACACACACACACCCTGACTCCGACTTGCACACGAGTATCTCATACCGAATTGATGCAAAACCCTATCAATACGCCGCTTTACCTTGCTCGCCGCCGTCAAGAACACCAGTATATGCAATGCAAACCCTTCCGTTTTTTGTGCCCCCGTTTCCGTTGTAGGTTTTGTGTTTGCGTATTGTCGACACCAATTTGGTGTTCGACCGACATCGAAATTTGTAATATACAGTTAGAATGTCTTAAACCGAATTTCCAATACGTATTTGGCGTCGGCAGAGTATAACTAAATGGATTTCGCGTGGGTGAATCAACGCTTCCGAGTGTCTTTGCCCTTCTTGCTCTTGCTCTTCTTTTTATCCTTGGGGAGCTCTAAGGCCGTGCCTTCGAGTTGCTTGCTCATTGTGGCAAGCATGTACTCGTCGATATTATGCATCCTCTCACCCCAGGCATTGTTTTCGATTTCCTCGAGTGCCTTATCCACTTCTGCTGATTCCGAGTATAAACCAAGATTTGACCTCCCGATGCCTGGTGCAAGTGATCCGTCTCGTGTCGTGGGCGTGCCCAGTCTAGCACTTGAGGTACCCGACGCACTGGCTGTCGCCGGCTTTTCAGCGAAGTCAGCCTCGTCTTCCTGGATCTCTTTCTCGGCAACATGGGCAGCGTTGACGTCTTCTCGGTCTTCGGCCTGCTCGAGCACCCGACCGACGTTACGTTGGTCAGTGTTCTCTACACCGCCTAGAACACGATCCATGGCATCGCCGACTACATCGCCCTCATCTGGTGTGCCGCCAATAACGTCACGGACAGAGAGTTTATTGAAATAGTCGGTTGTAAAGCCACCTTCTTGGATCACGACATCGTCCAGCATTTGTTTCTGACTCGCTTTACGCAAGATATTCGCCTCAATCGTGTGCTCGCTAACAAGCCGGTAAATATGGACGTCTCTCGTCTGACCAATGCGATGACATCGATCTTGGCATTGCTTATCCATGGCGGGGTTCCAGTCTTGATCATAGAAGATGACGGTGTCAGCTCCAGTTAGATTAATGCCAAGACCTCCCGATCGAGTGGATAATATGAAGCAGAGGATTCTTGTGTCGTGATTGAAGCGATCGGTCAGGATCTGTCGTTGCTCTACTTTTGTAGCACCATCGAGTCGCAGATATTTGTGTCCGTGGATGTTGAGGAACTGTTCAAGAATATCGAGCACCTTTGTCATCTGTGTGAAGATCAAGGCACGATGACCGCCTGATTGCAATTTCCGCAAAAGACGGTCAAGTGCTTGAAGCTTGCCACAGTCATATTGAAGGAGCCTCTTATCAGGGAATTGAATGCTGAGCCTCATGCGAGCTTCATGCCATGGATCAATCGGCGCTTCTTTCTGCATGAATGGAGCGTAACGTACTGGAGCCGATAGCTTTAGGTTCGTTTCATTGAAAACCTCGACGCCTCTTGAACCCAGGATAAATCGATCAACATCTCGAGTGATGACAGCCGGAGTGACGCACGCGAACTTAGAGATGATAGTCTTCATCGACGCGGCACGCTGGTCCAATGTAGGAACCATGGATCTAAGCGCTGGAGAATCTTCTTCAAACCAGCTCATGATCTTTTGTGGAATCTTTGGGCGCGGTTTGTGTGGTCGGTCATTTACGCCAAGAGTTAGGAAATCCGTGAGCTGCTTGCCATATATTGGCTGTTGCTGTCTTCTGAGAGCATTCAGGTAGACACAGTGTTGCAACTCCTCGAAACGTCCCCATCGCGCTGCACTTTCTAGGTACACTATGTTGGACTCCACGGTTGCAGGATCTAGGTTCGTGTAGGCGGCTTGAGCTCGCGCTTTCTGAGCTTCACGAAGTTCCATGAGAGCGCGGTGGGAGCTTAGTTGAGAAACTCGTTCACATATGGTTTTTGATAAGCCCTCATATTGTGTTGGAATAAAATTGAGGAAATTTAGGCTGACAACGCTCATGGGATTTTCAGTGAGTAACTTGTTTCGCACGACGCCCTCGGTTGCTTCAAAGTTGGCGAGAACCGATCTGCGTTGCCGGAAGGATGTCATGATTGGACGCTCAACGAAAAGGTCGGGATGATTGCAAACCTTGCGAAGCTGCATCAGACAATTGATGACTGAAATATAATTGCCAGAAGAGAGTGCTTCCCTGGTATCCGTACGGGCTAGGAACCCATCATACAACTCGCGTTGTCTACGTGACAGTCGACAGAATTCGACATGTTCGTACTTGGCTGGCATCTGCTTCTCGACGTCTGCTTTTAGTCGTCGTAGGAGATATGGCCTGAGGACCTTGTGCAGCTTTGCAATAATTGCACGGGCCTCGTCGTCCATCTGCTCCCGACCGCTCTCCAATATCTGTGATTCAGGCTTGTGAAACCAGTCCTGGAATTCCGCCAAATCTGCGAACCCACCAACGCCATTTTCAGATGGCATCAAGAAGAATAGTAGCGACCATAGTTCGGTCAGATTGTTTTGTAACGGTGTGCCTGTGAGCAAGAGTCGCGCTCGAGTATTGAATGTGAGCAAGGTCTGCCAGCGTTTGGATTTGAAATTTTTGATGTTATGAGCCTCATCCAAAATCATATAATGCCATTGTCTGCGCTTGAAGACCTGTTGATCTTGCAAGACGATTTGGTATGATGTGATGCACACATTCCACATGTCATCGGTCTTCCATCCTTGGCGCTTTCGTTTGCGCTCATCAATGCTACCGTAGTAAGACAGGACCTTGAATCCTGGGCACCACTTTTTGAACTCCATTTCCCAATTCAACATGACGCTGGTCGGGACAATGACGAGATGTGGACCCCATACTTCATGGTGACAGGCAAGGTGAGCTAAAAGGGCAATGGTTTGTATCGTCTTGCCAAGACCCATTTCGTCTGCGAGAATACCATTTGTCTGATTTCTGTATAAACCCGCGAGCCAATCCAAGCCATAATGCTGATATTCACGCAATGTGCCTCGGAGTAGGAAAGGGACCTCAGTCCTTGGGACTTGGTACTGAGGTGAACTAGATCTACTCGCACCAGACTTGACGACGGATGAGGTGGTGTCAACCTCTGAAGGTTTAGTATCGGATGTCCGAGGTGACTGACTTCGATCACGGCTAGGATTTGTGATTGCGTCCGTATCTGGGCTTGCCTGTGGTTGGTCCGACGGCGCGGTTGCGATTTCAACACTTGGCACTGCTGTGAGTGGCTGCTGAGCTGTCTTGCTTGGCACTTTTGTTTTGGCATCCTCTTTAACCTGCTCAACAGCCTCAATGATTTCCATTTCGACGTCTTGAGCTTGCAGAGGTTCCGGTACCGTAGCGAGGGCATCGGGATTATTAGCTTCGTACGGGTTCGCTGGTGGTGCGGCCGTCACAAGTGCGGTACTAGTTGGGTTCGCGGGTGATTTATTCTGACTAAGGATAGACGTCTCAGTAGAGTCCTTGGTCCCGTTCACCAATTTTGATGGGGGTTGATCTCGTAAATCTGAAGCCTTTAGTGCTATACCGTCCTTAGTGTCCTCAGATTTGGCCAAATCAGATGGGGATTCCCCATTAACTGATGTAGCTTCTGGGACATCTACCATCTCGACATCACGTTGAGGTGATGAGGGCTCTTTCGACACTGTCTCCTGCTTCATCTTTTGCAATTCAGATTTACCAAAAAAGAGGCTAAGTAGTCCGGAAGGCTCCTCGTCATCGTCGGAATTTTCCTCCTCGCCCCCAGACTGGCCATCTTCATCGCTGTTCATACTCTCATCACTTGACCCCAGATCATCGTCCATGTCTATGGACTCATCTGTGGTTTCGCCTTCGTCGTCTAACTGTGTCGAGGTTTGGTCATTACCACTGTCAAGGCTAGTTGGTTTGTCCACTGGGAGATCAGGAATATTTGCATATTTTTGTCTCAGTTGTTCTTGTGTGAGAGCTTCATCTGAAATATTTGACTTTGTATCATCGTCGTCATCGGATGAGGACATATTGTCTTCGTTCTCATCTCCATCGGAGCCCTCGTTCGAGGTGGACTCTTCGTCGGAAATCAGATCGTCGTCTTCGTCGTCGGCTTCTTCGTCTGTCCCTTCTGATTCTCCGTCGTCATCGTCAGATACAAGCTCTGAATCGAAATGCGCTCGTCGGGCCTGTAACTTGAGCTCTGACATATTGACAGCCTCGTTCAGCGCAGCCTTGACACGCTTTTGTTCAGCAGCCTCCCACTCTTCCAGACGGCGACGATTAACCTCGGTCTTAACATTCTCCCATGTTCCGCCAATTGCCTTAACAACAGTTTTATAACGACCAATCCATGCAGTCCTGGCCTCAGCTTCGATTTGTTCAGCTGTCTTAGGTTGTCGCCGTATCCACTCGTCTCGGCATGCCTCGGCTAGTCGCTTTGCTGTAGCCTTGTGCCTTTGCTGTTCCATCAGCATCAGCTTTCGGAAATTCGCCATCTGTTTGACGAGGTGGTCCATGTGCGCCCATTGCCGTGGAGGCTCCTCGGCCGGTTCCGGGACGAAGAGTGTAGACCGTTCCTCACTGAGTAATCCACCCGGTTCGGCTTCGGCCTCGATCCGCATGATAATTCTAGCGTCCTTCTCAGCATCCTCTTGTGTATATAGATCTCCTTCATCGGCAAGGTCAAGCCAGCCGCCATCTTTTACATCTATTGCTGGCGCACGTTCAACGAAATCGCGGAAATCAGATGATATCTTGGCACGTGCGACCGTCTGTCCTGGGAAGACGTTCACCTGAGCTGGATGGACAGTTGGAATTGTAGGAGCCTTCACCCGTAACCTAATCTTAGTTGTGCGTAGGTTCGGACTATCGTTCGTAGGCTGGTTCGAATCGCGCATAGGAGTATCGGCACCATCATGATGAGTTCCAGAGCTACGTCGTATTCTCGTAGACCGTCTTGGTGGTGTTGTCTGAGGCGGCGGTGTGGGCGTGTGTCTTCGAATTTTAGGGGAAGGTTTGGAGCCATTAGCCAAAGATTTCCTTGTGTTCGGCTTGGCACTCGGTATAGGAGCTTTAGAAGAAGTCCCTTTCGTAGTCGACGCGTGCTTTTGTGTTCCATTCACCTGGTTGTTGGGTGTAGAACGCTTCTCTTTAGCGGGAGTAGCAGGTTGAGTACTGTGGAGAGCGCCTCTGGTGACTCTCCTGTTGCCTTGCGGCTGCAACTCCAAAGGCACCGGGTTGGTGCGTCCAGATCTGCGTTTGCCATTTTCGGTGAATGTTGTGGGCCCATCAGCCTCTATCTTCTTCCATGGAGGTGATTCTATCTTAAGGCGACGAGCTGCACTATGAGGTGTCGTTTCACGGATTCGGCGGCGTTTGGCAGGCCTCTCATCGGTGTCGCCATTTTGAACGGGGGTTCCAACAATGGATTTACTCGCGTCGGTGCCATTCGACTCAGGCTTTGTTGGGGGCAATTGGGCTGCAGTAGAATCTTCTGCTTTTATTTCGCGACGAGAGGGACCATCTAGCGGTACAGATTCATTCTCAGTGATTAGTTGAGACGTTTCGCCGTTTGCAGGGGTTGAGTTGTTGGGATTTGCGGTGTCGTGTGAAGGTGCAGACTTGGGCGACGCGGTAGCCGTCATAGCTGTCCAGGGGTATTGGGAGAAGAAAAAGACGCGGGTCTCGGTGAAATTGACATTTGACGTGGTGAAAAGTACGTCGAGAGATAGAGAATTAGTAATAGAATATCATGACGAAGTTTGGACATGCACAGGGCATTCATGCGATAACTGTGATGAATTCTATACCAGAATTGTCATTCATCAGCAGTTTGATGATGATTCAAAAATTTCGTCGGGTCTCCGCCTTGCCTTGGACAGGAATAGCAAGCTTGGTCCGAGTTACCCAAAAGCAAAAATGAGATAAGTTGGTCCGTGCTGTAATTCCCCCATGTTCCACCTTACGTAATCTATCGATCTATCGATATGGGGTCAATTAAACGAAGGTGCAGCCGTAAATACCAAGCATAAAACATTATTACTAAGCCTACATCGTCAATGGTCGGCTATTCGACCATTCTAGCTCTCAAATCTACGAGCTTGAAGGTACCTCGAACAAGACACAATTCGATAGCATTGAGGTATCCGACTGGCAGGCCTACGGTACGTTCCAATTGACTAAACAATTACCCTCTCAATTTATATTTGGCTAACATAGACCCTCTAGATGCTTCCCCAACGAATCGTGAGGGCTTCGGCTCTCCGATCTGTCTCGCTGGCGGCGCGAAGACTGCCTATCATCCAACAGCGCACATTTATCCCGCCATCAATCAACGACCCGGCTATCATCGAGGAGAAATATCCAGATAGACAGGAGCTTACAGATGAACAAGATCCGAACATGGTCAGTTCCATTCTAGAAATTCGGTGGCGACGTGCCAATAGCTGATGGATATAGAACGGTGGCTACGTCAACCCCCCGCGAGTCAAGCGACAATTCCGCGATCCGTACGGAGATTGGTGGGACAAGCAGGAACGACGTAACTATGGCGAGCCTGTTCACGAAGATCATGACATCCTAGGCATGTTCTCTCCGTATGAATATACCTGGATTTCACCTGGCAAGGGATTGCTACAAATTGGCGCATTCATTGCTACCTTTGTAGGAGTATGCTGGGTGGTTGGACGTCTATACCCTGACAAACCATCTTACCCGCGGGAATTCGAAGGTGGTCTCGAACGAGAATTAGGTGGTCCCGGTGCTCTAAGGGTAGGTTAATACTGATCAAGTCCAGTACCTTACCATAATCATGATACTGACAGCACTTCTAGGCAAGAGCTCCTGGTGACCCAGAACCATACCAGGTTGAGGAGATAGAAGAAGATTAAGAAGACTCTTGTACAGCAAATAATTCAACTTATCCCATTTGTACAATTGGACCTACCGTGCCAATACGCAACAAGATCGTGCCTATCATTCCTAAGAGTCTTAAATAATGGGAATATGCAGCTTATAAGACGATTGTGACCTCCAAACCTTAACTTCATCACTTCAATATTCTGAATGTTATAGAGCACTAATGCATGGTGACATATCAAGGCTCACTCATTCGTCATATAGGTAGGTATGTACTTCTATCAGCCATGGCTGCATAAATATTGATCTATTTGAAGCATAAATCTAAGGTTGGTAGTAGGTATCGTGCTTACATTATATACCCGGAACGGAAGGTTGAGGCCCACCCCCGACTAATAGAGGCAACTAGGTTCGATCCATGGATGCTTATCTACCTTTAATGCAGTGTGCATTAGGTACTGATGAGGATGGGAATGTGCGACCGAGCTGGCCTTAATCGGGAGGCAGCAACTAATAGCAAATGGACTCTTCACATGAAAGCGGATCAACTTCAATAATCCAACTCTTCAAATGTTCTCCAATCTTCACAATATCCAACCGCTACAATTCACCTCACCAAGCATCGCCAACTTCATATTCCCTGATGATACCTCATCCAAGAGGGCTGGCTCTGCTTCAAGTTTTGTTCACTGTATCCACCAGATATTCTTTGAGATTTTTCTACTTCTCTGTTCAATATCGTCACTCTCGGTGAAGATGCGTTTTGAGGACTGGGATGTGTTACTATTCCCAAGGGACTCCAAAATCCCCTTGAAGGAGTTTAAGACCAACTGCCATGTGGTTCATGATAATGGTAAGTACCTAGTCTTATACTTACTAGGGAGATACCTTTAAGATCTCGGAATAGTTCTAGTCCCGGCAAGATTCTGCCATATTTCCCCCTGTCAAATCTATCCATACAAGGACTAACTCAAGCTTGTTAAGAATTCGCGTACACGCACGGATCATACGGCCTGCCGACCATGACTTGTTTCATGCCAGGACTGTCCCCTGGCACTCAATTCAACATCTCACTCCACTCCTGGAAGACGCCTGATATCAGTCAGTTCACAAGAAACTATAGCAAACACCCCGAATTAGTCAAGTTCGAGGCACGAGTCTTAATCGATGGTCGTTTAGTTGCGTATGCTTACAATCCACGACCTCTTGAGTTCGGGCAAGCTCTAACAGAGCCTTTCCCAGTTCATCCTCGTTCAACCGCACCGGACCATGGCCCCAGTTGATCAATCACAGCTTTGGTGAGCCACCTACACTGTCTATAGGACTTCAGCAGCTTACAGTAATAGAGTTCACCAAGAATGGAGATCTCGAAACGCTCAGATTCCCCCCATTCCGCAGTGAAGTGCTTCGACAAAGTTACTGGAGCCCCGCGGATGAAGTCGGACGGATCAAAATCGTGATTAGCGAAGGCTTCCCGAGAGATTCACTGACTGTTCCAATCGAACGAGTCAAGAACATTGTTGCATTCTCGTTCCAACATGCTCCGCTTGGTAGGGAACCAATTTGCTCCTCCTGACGCCCTACAATGCCCTCTACTAACATATATTCCTGATAGACATTCTCGAGAGCTCCGGAATTGCCTGGCCAAATCCTAGCATGTGGAGGCGCACTCCTTTCAACCCCACTATGCCAGTCCCATCGCGCCAACATGAAGATGGTGCGGAAGCTCACCTCCATTCTCCACGTCGTCGAACGACGAGTTTCATGAAAGGTTCATCCAGTTCATCCGTGTATACCTCTGATCCCCCAGGATTGACACAATCCAATACCAACAATTTGCTCAGCTCTATGCCTAACACTGAGGCATTGTTGCAGCGTAGCGGAGTTGGATCTAACTCAGCCTGGGCAGATCCCTTCTCCGCTCAAAAGTCTGATGCGACTGCTTGCTTTGACTGGACAAACAGCAACTTTGGCCCTATTGGATATAGTCAAGCTACTAACAGCAGCAAGTCTAACTACAACCCTGCTTCCAACCGCAGGGCCACTGGTATCAGTAAGGTATCACATTCCGATGTGAGCATGCCTGATTACGGGTTGGGCAATCCAAGCAATACCCACGGCATGGCAGATCATCAGTTTCTTAGCCTCACGACACCCCATCTTGGAGATATGGAAACCAATACTCACGATCCCAAAGTACCAACAAACACTCCAACGGCTATGGTTGGGTCAAACTTCATTGACGATCTCAACATTGACATGAGCAAGATTGGCACTCCTGGAAGTATGTCAGCCCACTACCTTGGTCCTATCATTACCTCTCTGCGAGCTCATGGGAATGTTTAATATTGGGGGTTGAAGCTGACAAGTGGTGCATAACAGGCACGTCAATAAATGAATTTTTCAACCCTAACAACACTAATTTCTCATCCGAACTTGCAACGTCCCTCACGCATTCGCTGCTGAACCAGCCACATCCACTCCCCGTCCAGACAGGAAGCATTGTCCCGCCTGCCCCTGAAGTGAAGTCACGAAAGGAGAATCGTATTCACCAAGACTCTCCAGTTGAAGGCGCATCAAGTATCGATCATCTTGAGATGCGAAAGGTATCGCAATCGTCGTTCAGCAACATTGACAAGGAACCCCAAGATACCAGTGCGAACGACTCTCCTCCCAGCCAGAGCACGTTTTCAGGAGTGTTTTCACGCCGATCTACATCAGGAGGAGACTTTAGTAATGATCTCACCAATGTTGCTAACGGATTTACCCGCCCGAATATGGACTCTCACACAGGTAGTGATTCAAACCCGGATGCCTGTATTGCGAGCGCGTCTGAAAAAGGCATCAAGCGCACCCGCCACTTTACGCCTAGTAGTGGCAAAGCGATTGATTGTGATGTAGAATCGCTATCTAAGAGCCCCCGTCTCCGACTAGAACTTGAAGGCCATTTCGGGGAACACGTGTAATGGATGCGGAATGTCGCTAAGCATTACACCCCAATGGCAACATATTTACTTCTTTTGGGATCATTGAATATTCATCTGACTATTGGACGCATCGGAAGGAAATGGTATCTGGCATCCCCTTCATAAATTAGCATTGGAACGGGTCTATTATTTATTCCCTGTCGGAAGAGCATCACTGACCCACTGTATTCGAAACATGACGGGGTGGGTTTCTGTCATACAGCAGCAGCCTCACATTGGTTTGCGGATTATTCTTGGCCTGGCGAAAGGTTCTCGTATAGGGTTTTTAATGTTTTGTAGGGAAAACGAAGCAAGGCTAGTGTTTGGCCGAGAAGTATTGATATGTAGATTAAGTCGACTTCAGTACATAAGGCAAAGACCAATACAAAGGGAATATTAGTTTCTAATTTCTGACAACCTTCTTATTTGTGTCATGCCTTGCTAATCTATCAGCTGGTGCGATGGACGAAGTTGATGACGACAGCATTATTTCTCATACTTACAGCTCTTATGTCACTCATCATTACAGAGTCTAAAGCTGAAGAAGACATTTGTATTGATTGTTTCCCAGTTGAAGAAGCTTCAACTAAATCGAAGAATTAGGCGATGTTCATTTTGATTTCGAGAGATCCGATTGAAGACCTGTACATTCGTGTTAGGTACCTCCGGATATGTGGCACTCATAGTAGCCTACAACGATACTGGATGGCTTCTAGTGGCTTGTCCGATCTTGCCGCCTGACCCTTTACGTACGACTCTCCTCGTTTCACTGGGCGTATGTATGCAATGTACACCAACCAATTCGGATCACTAACCTGAACAAGTTTAACGGATTTCGGTGAAGGATCCTAGCTGCTTATAGGAGGAGGTAGGTAGCCGCTCAGCAAGGATTCTCCAGCACCTGAAAAAGCCCCAGGGCAGCCACAACAAAATGAGTCAATTTAGAGGTCCGTATATGGGGCTGAATGGCTTCGTATGCTTCAGTCGCCTGATTATTAGTAGGTAAATACTAGAAGACTGTCAAGTCTCTTGAGAAGATAGAACCGAGATGATTCTCATGTTAAGTTAGAATTAAACTAAGCTATCGTCAAATTTAATAAAGGCCAATTCAAGCTCACGGCTCTTTGCCCCCCAGTGCTCGTGCGAATCATTACCTACCTAGGTAGTACTTTATGTAAGAGGGGAAAATGGACTACTACGAGCCCTTCGAGATAATCCTCGCCGACACGAACGAGGAGTCGGCGCACTTCCGGCTGCAAAACGAGCCCGGCGAGAAACAGCGCGAATACATCACAGGCTACGACCGCAAGGGCGCGCTCCGCGTCCTCGGCAAGCTAACCGACGTAGTCCACGGCCGCTCCTCCTCCTCCTCCGCCGAAGACGACGGCGTGCCCTGCACCCTCGCCGTCTTCGAGTTCGCGGCCCTGGGCCAGAAGCCCTCGCGCCGCCGCTACCGCGAAGTCCAGATCGAGATCGTGTTCGCGGCGCACGGCACCGAGGGCCGACCGCGGGTCCGCGCCAACCCCGCTGACCTGTCGCGGTGGGATCCCCACGTCAGGGGCCTCGCGCCGCACGGCCACAAGAGCCTGCTGCAGACGACGCACAAGGCGGGCCGCAGGCACGCCTTCGAGGTGTCCGCGGAGGCGGGCATGGACCCGTTGGCGACGGCCGGCGCGAGCTACACTTACGAGATCAGCGACGAGGTGGTGCGCGGCGATTGCATGGTGGTGGAGGGCACGGAGGCGTTTGTGAATCGCGCGGCGGGCAAGCCGAACGCGGCGCGGTTCACGCTGCGCGAGAACGGGAGCCAGAGGAGTGGGGTGCCGCGGTATTTGCGCGTCGCGGTGCTGCTTGAGCGGCGGGCTGGCGACGAGGGGTTGTTCCTTGCGACGGTGAATGTGCGGGCTCATGTTTCGGTGTTTGCCGATGCGGGAGAGAGGGTGAGGAAGGTTATGGGCCGCATACCGTTGGATGATGCTGTTGTTTTTGATCCCAAGGTGCCGCCTACGACAGAGAAGTATCCTGTAGATGATCTGGCCTCGGTGTCGTTGAGCGATGAGTGCTCGATTGAGAGTGGGCATGATAGTAGTGATATAGCTGGGACTGACTCTGATGGGTGATACTGTTTTATAGACGACGAGATGTCCTTCCACATACGATTTCAATGCCGTTCAAATTTCACTTTAGTAGATGATCATCGCAACTTCATTGAGTCCAAGTTTACGACTGCTTAGCTATATGTAGGTAATTTTCCGTTGATAAATCTGCCTCTGGTCCCCCCATCTATCAAAAACAGGTTGCCCAGAACTTCTCATCTTAACTCTCTCAATCCCTCCAATGTCAAGCTCATGTATCGCAAATCAGATCGTTGCATTCTCCCCCCATTGTTGCCTACTATGCATCTCATTCCAGGCCTCAGCTTCACTACCCGGCGGTGTTTCTATCTCGTGCGTCTCTTGGTCAAACCTTTGGAACACATGCTCCTTGGGATGCGTCTCTTCGGCGGTCCAGTAACACTTGAAGCAAAACCAATACTTGGGACAGGTGCCGCAGCGATATCCCGTCCCATATATTGACTATAAAAAGTAGTTAGCATAAACTTCTGGTCCGAACGGTCAAGTATCGTATAACTTACGCAGAAGCAAGAATCACAATTATCATCAGTGACCTTCTCCGCGGCCTTAGAAGGCAGCTCTTCATTATCACTTGCATCATCGTCCAGTTGATCTTCCGTAAGATTACCATACATCATTCCATGGTATATTGCAACATGTCGGGGCGTCCACCTATCGTGCGTTTTTGCTTTCTCGTTGGCCCCACGACTAATCAGATCATCCACGAAGAAGACACTACCCTTCCGGCATGCCCAATGCAGTGGCGTCCAACCGTGGCGATCGGGAACGTTGATCAAGTCGGGACAATCCTTTAATATTATCGTCACTGTGTCCTCCCAGCCGCCGGCTGCTGCATGGTGAAGGGCGTTTCGGCCCTGTTTGTCTACGCTCCTGAAGGTGGACTTTTCTGTTATAAATGATCTGATCCGTTCTTCGTCGGACTTTCGTGCGGCCGCGAGGTGCAGAGGGAGCCGTCCTAAGTCATCCGGGGTATCCCGAGAGACTCCAGGCAGGTTCAATATCTTCTCGAAAACATCCTGATGCCTTGTCTCGCTGGTCGCGTTCAAGACCGTGCCGTAAGTGCCGCTCGAGATGGTTGGATCGGCCCCATGGGCAAGGAGTAACTCAACCATCTCCTTCTGAACACTGTCTACGCACCAGTCCAGCGCGATGTGGAGAGGTGTATCGCGGTAGTCATCCACTTTGTTGAGATCGACTGGCGTGATCTTATTATCTAAGAGGAGCTGTACGGCATTTATACGGTCGAACGCAACGGCGATGCCGATAGCTGAACCAAACTTTGAGTCAAATTTTGCCGTGATTGCGTTTGGGTCTGCACCATATTCAAGTAAAATTTGCAAGGTGTCGAGTCTTGAACCATACGCGGCCGCGGCGAGAGCCTCATTGATTTCCGAGGAGAATGCATCTTCGCTGATTCGAGGCTTTAGATGCTCCAGATAGATTTTAACTGAGTTGAGCGAGCAGTCGTTAGCTAGACTGCCGAGGAAAGACAGTCCATTCTTGAATATACTAGATCCAGGATTTCTAAAATCCGCTGGCAAGACTGCTTCTGCTCCGCGCTCCAGTAGCATGCGGAAACATTCATCGTCGGCCATCGCTGCACGTATCACTGGAGAATTAGAGTCAATAAAGCTTCCCACTACACTAAAATTTAGGAGGTTCCTTGGAGCTAGAAAGTCTGTTATGAGGAAGTTCAAACAGCAGAAATTGTTCTGCAGTAAGACTGAAAAGGAGGCGATTCGGAAATATTGAACCATACTCACAGGGTCTCTTGCCAGACGCTGCTTCTATCTCTGTATCGGCACCGGCATCTAGAAGCAACTTCAAGCACTCGACAGCACCTCTCCTTGCCGCGTCTGCGAGAGCGGTGATATTATCGTTATCTGTACGATTGATGTCTGGAAACCTTAATAGTAGAAGCTGAGTCACTCTTGAGTTGGAGCTCCATGCCGAGAATTGTAATGCCGTATTGCCGTAGTCATCTTGGTGGTTAATATCGGCTTCAGCGTCGAGCAGTGCAGTCACAATCTTATGGTAGCCGAATCGTGCTGCATGGGACAAGGAGATAGAGAGACTCTCTTTCGAACATAGTGGAATCATTTGTTTCACTGCACGAGTTATACCCCATTCAGCTGCCACTGCAATTGGAGGCATTTCGTCTTCATCGAGGTAGTCAACAGAAGCGCCCCTCTCAACCAGCTCCTCGATCAGATTTTGCATGCCCCAAGAACAAGCATCGTGTAGAGGTTGCCTGCCATCAGAACGTGTGTAATCGACCTGCGAACCATTGTCCAGCAAGAAACGAGCCATGTCTAGGTCGCCCATCATTGTAGCTCGGCATAAAGCATTATAGCCTTCATCTTCGGCAGCGTGTACATCCGCCCCGAGTTCAATTAGAGACTTCGCTAAGTCTAGGTTGCCAGTGACGGCCGCATAGATCAGGGCGGTCTTTTTCTTAGTACCACCCTGCGCGTTGACGATGGTAAGCACCTGTTCAGCATCCGAACTGTTGGCCTCCTTGTAAGCCGGAAACTTCTTTTTGAGGTCTTCAACGAGTGTGATGACAACCTTTCTGTACCGGGGCCTTCCGGAATATCTTACTGCAATATGTAGTGGCGTGTTTCCGTTTGCATCCACCACGAACCGTGCTCCGTGCTCAACTAATAGCTTACAAATGGAAGGAAAACCATGTGAGCATGCGACATGCAGCGGGGTTACGCCGTTATCAGAGCGAAGATTTGCATCTGCGCCAGCGTTGAGCAATAAGTCAACAATTTCTATGAGGCCAAATTGGCAAGCAACGTGAAGTGGAGTGTCGTGGTCGTCCAAGAATCCCTCCGTACCCTCTATGTTGACGTCAATGCCAGCCTCTAGAAGTAGCTGAACCATCTTCACACTGCCAGTTGTTACAGCGGTACGCAGGAGCGTCAGATTCCTTGTCCCAGCCCCAAGTGGAATTTCTTGGTAGTCCAAGAGCGTCTTTACAATGTCAACAAAGTTCCAGCAAACAGCATATGTCAATGCCTTGAGTGACATTTCTCTAAGATTGACCTGCTCGTGAAGCTTCCCAAGGGCGTTGAGTAGTAGAGGAAGATCCTTGCGCGCAACGATGAACAGTAGTATATCGGATGCATTGCTAAATAAGGTATGCTTATCGAATTGGAATAGCCTGTCCAAGACTTGTGGATGGCGAATAAGGATGTCCGTCACATTCATTTGCGGAAAATTAGAAACAATCCAGTCAGGGACAGTTTCGCTTGTCGAGGGATCAGGGGGATACATCAGATCAATATACGCGCTGTTCGGTTCGCGGTCTACCAGTTGTACTGTCATTTCGAATGCATCGAGCTCACTCAGATTGAGTCTTTCTCTCAAATTGAGGGGCATGAACTTTTCAGGAGCTCGGAAACCTAACCTGTGTTGAGACCTGCTATTATTCCGTAAACTGAGTATGTCTTTCAAGCGGCGTGGTTCAACCAGCCAAGGCCCGGACTGTTGACTCATTGACCCATCCCTTTTGGCAGATAGATAATGGTCATACCAATACAAAGCAGCGTATGCAGTAAATCTCAAGCTTGGATCGTCGATCCGACTATCTCGAAGTTGTCCTGGTAGGGCTCTGGTGGAGTACGTCCAGTCTACGATGGTTCTCATCGGGGACGGCTCCGCATTACCTAATTTGTCCAGCAGAAGAGAAAGATAATTATAGGAAGTCAGCGCAATTTTCGTGTGACAATCGCCGAGATGGTACCAGGCATCGTCCGGGCTCCGCTGAAGGAAAGACTTAAGATTGTCATGCGCCACATATATCTTCTTAGACTCGACTCGTACAATCCCTGGAAGAATTTCCCGGATATGGAATCCGGCTTGACAGTCCAGATTTTGTACAAGTTGTTCGACGTTTTGACAATCTACTGCGGCTACGGCCACCGCAAGCTCGTTTAAGGTCATTGGTCTAAAGGAAAAGCATACAAATCCGAGTACGTCACGCACCCATGTTCGGAAATGCTTCGGGACCTGCTCAAATATTGCGCAATATGCCATGTGCGTCGAGGAAAATGAGTCGGCGAGATTGGCTAAGATGGCTGGGACCGGTGGATGGACGAGGGACAAGGCATCCATATAAATGCTCAGTAGCTTGTGATTAGATGGCTGCTTATTGAATAATTGCAAGGTAGTCTCCTTGACATTGGAAATCGATGGCCTCGAGCGTATGATGTCATCTAGTTGCGACTTGATATCTTTCTCAACGGAGGACCTTAGGGTATCTTGTCCCAGCTTGACTCTGGAAAGTATCTTTGACGGTGGGAAGTCGACATTGGCAGCCGAATTACCGATAATGACGACTTTCCAAGAGGTTTCGTCCAACTCATTCATGAATTGTAGTTGCTTGACTAGTTCTAGCAGAAGTCGATGTTGCTCAGGGGCGCCAGTTGTATGAATGAGCCAGAAACCCTGGCAGTCAGATGTATGAGAGAACACCAGCTTTAAACACTCACAGAGAGTTCGGACCTTCAGTTCAGGATCTGAAATTTCCATAGCATAGAAAACTCGTACATCGGAGATCTCTGGCCGAAGGGATGATCCGGGGCGCTGCTTCAAGATTTGGACAAGGCAGGATGATAACAGCCCGGCTATTTCAGTCAAGGAATTTGGCTGAGTAGCAGTGATCGTGGTACAGGCGATCACGCCCCCGGGGTATGGCGGTATGTTTCGGAGAATGGCATCACGAAAGCAAGAGAGGAACTGTTTCCCGTCAACCTCAACTTCGAGTTCTAGCGAAATAAGTTGTCCCTGGTCATCGGATATGGAAGGGACCAGCTCTTTCGAGTGAATAATGTAATCCGCAAGGTTATTCAGGTATCCTGGTTTCTGGAAGTGTGTTTCAATCCTGTCTGCTTCGACAGATAAAAACGCGACAAGTTGGCAGAAAGCCCAATGGGAATCTTAACAGAGGTAAGTAACTATAAAAGCGGTACTAGAACAAGAAACTCACATATTAGAGTATCCGAAACCCGATCCATCAGGAAGTCTTCCCCGGGAGAATCGTGCACGAAGCTGTGGAGTTCGTAATGCGTTAGGTTAACTCCTATGTTCGTAACATTGAAACCCCGAAGCTCTGCGCAAGACTTGTGAACGATCTAGCTGATTATTTAGCGACCACAGCGGATTAGGAAGAGAATCTCGGCCTACCGGGAACTCAGGACTAGATTCGGGCAAGTCCTGAAAGTAATTGACAATCTTGAATTCATCCGAGATATTATCGAAGTCTAGCTGGAGCCGCTCGAGATAACATGATAACTGATGTATGCGGTCCGGGAGCCAACACCCCATTACTCCACGATACATATCTTCAATGATTGTATATATTGTCGTTTCCCAACTGAATATCTTAGAACTATGGTGGGGAGTCCCGAAGAAAACCTACCGTAGATTATGAGTATACTAGTATACCTAGTGACATAAACTTCACGAGAATAGCTTACTAAGAGTGAAACTTTGTAGTATATTTGACGATATTTCACGTGCGTTAGGGCCGTTAAGAGAGCCTATGATTGACTGTTAGAAACACCCTACAACGAGGGTAACAATAAGCGTCGTACGAACCTTCTTTACCAGCATCCCGCTGAGATCAGCGGTTATAAATCCAATAGAAAGTTCAGACAGGCTCTAGTAAACAGAGGTTAGATGAAGGGGGTACTATAAATTAGCTTAGGGAAGGGGGACGCACAACTCCTATATCATTTGGGGCCGCTAGGATGAAGTTTAGTAGTTCATCAACTATTTCATCCAAGTTGTTTATGGACCCTTTCTCGCCAAGGAACCTCCCTGGCTTGAATTTAAAGGTTGTAATATGTGCCTTCGACTCCAATATACTGTTAGTATGTATCACGGGCTCGTCGCCACTGAGACCTGGGACACATATCATTAAGATATTGGGTCGTGGACGGGCTGGCGGGGGGCTCTCTTGTGAAGCTTCACTTCCAGCCTGAGAACCCGACTCATTCTCAGTACTACTAAGGAGGCCCGCCTCTTCTTTCGCGACGACATCTTGATTCTCTTTAGATTCCATACTAGGCCCATTTTTGACGACAGGCCCTGCTTCGTCACTTAGATTCTCCATACCCACACCCTTCTATATAACGAGGCGACGGGTAGATTGGTAGTAAAATGTCATGAGTGACGACTTATGCAGAGCTTCGGTAGTTAAGCACAAGGCTTCTCCGTATGCCTATTCTGAACTGGGAGAATGGTGGCTATTTTGCGGGTAAAATTAGTATTCAGATGTGAAGACATTAAGTGACATCTTAGGAGTACGGAGACTCCAAAGGTTCGACTTTCAATACAGAAGGGATTTCGAGGTCATTAGAAGGGCGACACAGTAGAACTAGACCTGGATCTCTAAATAGCTCAATATGAAGATTGGAATACTAACTATGATCAACTTGACCTGTTAGTTTTGCTCCCCATAGGGTATTCTGGACAATAGAATTGTCAGACTTTATTCAGCCGCAATTGCGTGAAGATTAACGATAAGGCAGTAGGGCAGCCCAGACGGCTTAGGCAGCTCCAGGTACATCATTTGGCCCCCAACTCTTCTGCGACCGAAATTGGGTCGCAACCGCCGACGAGATCGGTCCTGCCTGCTCGATTTGTACCTAGCAGCAGTAGCCCACTACAAACTTTAGTGCCATGCTGACCACCTTAGCCCCCCAATAACCCATGTCTGTCACACCACCAAATGCGTTAATAATCCTGCAGCGTCAGCGAAGGAGCCGGGGATTGCAACCGAGAAGAGGCAACGAGAAGGAAGATGAAGAGAAGGATGTAGATTCAGTACCTGCCTTACCACATACCTAGGTGGTTCAGCCGCTTTCCCCCTCGTAACTCGTCTTCTAGAGATAAACTTCCGCGTTGATTCACATTACTATTCACGTATCTGGGGCTACTATCATACTATTGTGATGTACGAGGTATAAGAAAAATGTTAATGTGAAATTTCAGCCAATTCAGCGTCCAAACAACCCCCAGAATCATGGACAATCAAGATGAACCTACTAAGTCTGCGCCCGAAGACTTTACCATGATAAATAATACTGGCGATAGGATTTTTATTCCCTTTTCCGAGGCTGAATTAGACGATACACATGGTTCAGAGGATGATGAAGACTACGATGATGAGGATGAAGGCGATGAAGAAATAGACGACGGTGAGCCGGATTTTATTGTTGGCGAGTCGAATACTATTGACATCCGGGGCGAACGTACCAAGCTCCTCACCGATGTCAGCAAAGAGACCAGGTTCGACGACGCCGATGTTCAGAAAAGGTATCGCGCCCGAGTGCGCTTATGCCTCAAGGATGAGAAAAATGTAGAAGAACCAACGTTGCTTCATTTCATTGTCCTCAACTTCCTAATCTTCCATGAGAACCACGAGGCAATGAACTTCATCGTCAAGTTAGCCTTGGAAGAAGCGCCTGAAGACCTAGCATTGCAGACAAAAGGACCGCTTGAAACCCCGCTGCACGTGGCGGTTAAGCGAAAAGAAGAGCGCCTCGCACAATTAATGTGCGACTTAGCTCCGAATGTTGCTGCAAAGGCTATATCGCTTCAGAACGAGAACGGCGAGACTTGCCTGCACCTTGCAATTAAGGAAAATCTAGACGTGGTCCCGTACTTGATTACCAAGGCGCACGTCTCGACATTTCGCCAGCAGCGAAGCCAGAAGTTACGGGACGGTGCTGGGAATACGCCTCTGCACGATGCTGTTCATTATTCCCGCTATATTACAGAGGCTGCGACATGCCCGTTGGAGAAAATCTCGAAATGCCGGCGGTGTCGGGAAGCTGAAAAGAAGCTTGGGAGCAGCTGCGACAAACTTCGTACAATCGTTGAATCTATAGTTCAGAAAGATGCAGAGGCACTTGCGACTCTCAATGCCCTTGGGCAATCCCCCTATGTCTACCACTTGGCAACCCGCCAGGAGGTTAGAGCATCTTCTGAGATAGCAAAGCCAAGTCCCACAAGCACCAACCAAGACCACTTACCCAGGAACCCAAAAGTCGAAATCAGTAAAGGCGCAACAACCATCAAGACTGAGAAGCCAAAGACAGACATCAAGTCGGGGGTCGTAGCCTCTCATGAGGAGACTAAGCGTTCAAAGAATCCTAAGTCGGAAAGCCCCGACACCGCACGTAAAGTTCGTACTGTCAGACCAGGCCCCAAAATTTCCAAATCCCATCTACCCTTACCCAAGTCCGACAAGCTAGCAGAAAAGACCAAGATCGAGGACTATCTTCGAGAAATGGCATTTGCTCAAGGAAGTTTTGAGAAAGCTTGCAGGTGTCTCTTCGGGGATCGGGGAATTGACTCTAAAGTTCGGACAGTCTTTCGTCCACAACTTCGTGTTTCAGACCATACGCCGAAAGACCACGAGTTTCTTGAGTTTGGTAAAATGCTTGCCTATGTCGAACTCGACATACGGCCAAGACCAATACAAGAAACTGGCTCGGTAGCTGAAGACGAATTAGAGACCTGGGAGGAAGATTCTAAAGCTCTATGTGCTACATTTAAATGGTTAAGAAAGAAAAATGTGAACCAAATAGTCAAGCTAGTGGTTAAAGACAACCCGAACCGCAATTGCAGTGATGAAACTATTGAGACATGTCTCGATGAGTTCGATGTTCGCTATCTAGATTGGAATAAAGCCGATATGTGCGTTGATACTATTCGAAGAAAGGCACCAAACGTGGTACATTTATGGCTTCACTCCAGTGGAAGCAATGCAGGTAAGTGGTCACCCTTCCCTGAGCGACTTTAAGAAAAACTATTAACCCCTATTCCTTTTAGTCCTATGGTCTTGGTCTGATAGCAGTGGTCTCCGAAGCTTATCCAAGGTAATATCCTAGTTGCTTTAACATAAAGGGGGCTAACATTCGAGATTCCAAGTTAACCCAAGTCCACCTAAACGCCAGAAAAGGATTAGAAAGTTACAAGCGGAACGAAGCGAATATACATAGCTTCAAAGAACGCTTGAGACAGCCAATAAATGGTCTTGGTCCCTCGAAGATAAAAGTCATAGAATCAATTGAGAAGCCACCGAAAGTTCGGCCTCATCATCGTCTTGACAATAGTTTCGATGTTAGGTCGCAAGAGTATGTCTATCCCATTCTCAGTCATAGACCTCACAAAGTGTTACTAGCTAACTGCTGCAGTCGCCACCAATGGATGAATAATATTAGAGATTTTGCCGCAGAGCTCCGTACAGAACTTGGAGTTAATTATCCGCACCGCAGGCCAAAGGTTGCTATCATCGACGATGGTGTTAACCCCGAAAGTGAGTTCCTAGGACAGAGGATCGCTCATGGCTGGCCTCCCGACGAGCCTAAGTCGAATTCTGAACCGTTCTACGCCTCGACTCGGGGCCATGGAACGCAAATGGCCAAACTTATTTGCCACGCTTGCCCATTCGCTCAGCTCTACGTAGCTAAACTGGACGGCTGGAAAGACCCAGATCTCCCCCATCCGCAATTCACAGCCAAGGACGCAGCCGAGGCGGTCAAGTGGGCTATCCGGGAAAATGTAGATATAATCAGCATGTCGTGGAACATCGAGCGTAACCGTTCTAATGAAGCGGACATCGATGCTCTAGCATCACAGATCAAGACTGCGGCGAACCGCAATATTATTATGTACTGCGCAGCGCAAGACAAGGGCCAGTTGGGCAATTCTGAAGTCGAAGTCTACCCAGCGGGAACCGACACGACGAAACTAAAGATCGTAGGTGCCGCTGATCCCACAGGCCATCCACTCAACATTGTCAACACAGACAAAGTACACTATCTCTTCCCCGGCGAAGTCGTATTAGAGAACGACGGGAAGACAATTACTGGAAGCAGTGCGGCGACGGCGTTAGCTGCAGGGACCGCCGCTATGATTCTATTCTGTTACGAGTTAGGTTATGGCAAGATGGAAACCATTGCTAAACCAGCACGAATGTCACAATTATTTAACAGCTTAAAGTCCTCGACTAAATTCGTGGATGTTGAGCCTATTTTGAAGCCAGGAAACAGTCCCGAGTTTGTCGTCAAAGAGTGCAAGGCGCGGGTTAAAGAGATTAGGGACGAAGAGAACCAAGCCATACGCATAGGCGCAGATCAACGGACCTCCGGCACCCTAGATGTCAGTGGATCAGCGACTTCGTTTGGGCCTCCTATTAGGAGGACCACTGGCCCATTAATTGTCTCCGGAGGACGGTAGGCACGCTAAAAGGCCGGAGGAGAGCTGTCGAACACGATGATGCTCGCTTTTGATATTGTAAGTTAAGGACATTCGACCCCATGCTTCTTGAAAAAGAGTTCCTTTTAGTGCTTCGGGCGCATCCACAACTTCGATGCTCAATCGGTGCGCTGTTCCGACAATAATAAGACCGTCCTCAACTCTGGCCTAGTAGGATGGGATCCTTGAAATTGCCAGTCGAACTCGGCTTTACATACCTCTTATTAGCCATTTTCGGATACGATCGATGTTGAGACGATCGCATAACTAAGCGTATATCAGGCGGCTTCGAAATGAGATGAACCTGTCGATTTATCCATGTTCAACCTATGCTTGAGACTTCAAATGAGTGGCTGGTCTACACCTGCAAAATGCACTTTGGGATGATGCTTTGCTTCATGGAGTCATGAGACGGCTTGGCGCCAAAACACAAGGACTAAACCTGCTCAGTCTCGATGATGCTTAATTTTATCGTACGCAAGTTAATTTAGTTGTAAATCTGCAGGATTGCTCTCTTGAAACCCATCTTCGTTTGATGCAGAAGATCAGATTCTTGGCGGAGTTCAATTGATTCTATTCACGACCGTACAAGCAAAGCGTCGTCGCTCGTCCTACATTCATCCCGCCTCAACTGGGGTTGGCGTGTGATCGACGACGAATGCGACGAAGCACTGCAAGCGGTACCATCATTTTTGATCTGCGACTTTCATCCCAACTTAAACCCAGCGTCCGATCTAATCGCATATTTAAGAAGATGTCTTGACCGATTCCCTCAATCCTTTACCGCGAATCTCATCTCATCTAACTATACCTTCGCTACGAGTTGACCTCGAATTTTAACAACTACAAGTTCTGCGAACTTCTTCCATTCTCTTGTATATACATACCTTCACTCACTATACTCCATCTAACACTCATTCCACCAACCATCCAGCACCATGCAGACCAAAACCCTCATCCTCGCCCTCTTCACGGCCTCCGCCTCCGCCGCCGCCCTCAAAGCACGCCAAAACAACGCCAACGGCGCAGCCGACTTCGGCCAGTGCACGCCAACCATGTCCTTCGAGCTGGGGCGTCCCGGCCGCAAAGCCGACGAAGGCACGTTCCTGCCGACAGACCCGCTGGTGGCCGAGGGGCAGCAGGACGCGCTCAACCCGAGCATCATCATGAACCGGATCTGCGACCAGCTGACCAACGTGTGCGAGGCGAATGAGGCGGCCGTTGCCGCGTGCGAGGACGCGCAGGCCAGCACCGAGGCGCTGGGCACGAAGGACGCGACTACGGCTGATGCGTTTAATGCGGCTTTGGGCTTTTAATCTGAGGATTTAGGTGCTTAAAGGAACAGTTAGGAATGGGAAAGGGAAGGGGAAGGGGGAGGAGGAGAAGGGAGGGGAGGTATGGTCTTGCGATATAGCGAGACTCTTGAATATCAGATCATATACTACCGGGTACTAGGACGCTACCATTGAGAGGATATGGCGGGTGGACTTATACTTAACGACGTGGCGGAGAGACGAATAATTGAATATATATAAAAATACACACCATTCATATAATTATCGGGTCTTGCCTTAGCCATCCACGTCAATTGCTAAGCTGGTATAATAAAGCCTAGTTTTTAGGTATTTAGGTTTTCTACTCAACGGGCAATTCCTCAATCTCTAGCATTTAGCTTCGCTACTATACAGCAACTCGTTCCATCAAGCTGCTCTCAAAATCGCCCAGTTATATAGCACTAATTAGCCCAGATAAATCGCACATATATATGTCGCAAATAGATATTCTTCGTACACGTCGTCCTATCACTAGGAGTCCAGATGGTGCGGCACAACAATTCACTCCGTTCCTCTCCGCAAATCTCTTTCGGATCTAAGATCCAAGGGTATCAGGCAATACTCGCACTAGATGAGCATCCACTCTACCATAGCGCCCTATCGCGGCCCTCAAACGCAAAGTTGAGTACGACTCCTACGAACAGAGCGGTACACAGGACAGTCGGCCCCAATTTATCGTAATACTTAATAACTCTGCGTTCACGTATACCCTTGCTTCGGTATAGGTAAATGCCGACGGAGTAGCAAAGCGACATGATGGCCAAGAGAGTGAACACGCCGGATACGAGGAACGATAGCCTAGTCGGCTTGCTGCCGAAGTTAAGCAACGTGACGGCGATCGTGCCGATGTAAATCGAGAACTCGAGCTAAAGACGATGGTCAGTAAGAACGAAATATGATTTACTGATTCCTGAGAGAGGGGAAGAAAGAATAAACATACCCAGCTAAGATAAGTCCTCTCCGCAGCGAAATAGACCTTAGGCTCAACTCTAACCGGCACGTAAATCTTCTTGCCCTTCGGGGCCTTGATCTTCTTTATCTGGATGTTTTGATCGCCGAAAAACATCTGGGTTCGGTTACTGCGAGGCACCGTTGTAGCCCGAGGTCGGGGCGCAATAGTTACTAAGGCTGACCACGCCCTACGGCCGGCCGCCTTTGTATACTTCTTGGCTAGAGCTGAGTAGTACGTCCACCCACCAACTCTCCTTGCTTCCTCAAGTGCGTCTTCTTCGTCTTCCTCGTTATCTGAGTCATACAAGGGGTAGTCTTGGTTAGTAACCGTACCCTCCACGGTTTGGCCCTCGATGTCCCCAATAACAAGACCTTGAGCACCGCGCGACAAGCCATTTCCATTGCCGGAAGTTCCCGCAGATCCTCCGTCAGTACTGTCCTCGGCGTCCGAATCGATATCATCGTCGTCATCATCTGAAGTCGTGCCGCTCGTGTGCGAGTGCGTGGGCCGGTGGATGCCAAAGTCATGTGTTACTGGTTTGCGAATGTCCACGTCCATCTGCGGCATCCAGTAAGGAAGCAATTTGATCCGGTCGGGAAACAGGGAGGCAGTGCCATGAATGAACTTGGAGAATTTGGGAACAGCTTCCACGAGGTGACTCGAGATGAGTTGGCGAACCCACTCCGGAGGTTCCTGGCCATGCTGTGTTTGGAGCTTCACTTCCAAGACGGCATAGGGGAAACGAACAATGTCCCCAGGAGGCAGTTGTGAGAATGGATAATCAATACCGATGTCCATTCGCCTCCAGTTGTCACCAGACCTCTTGACACCATCCAAGTTGTCCTCTCTTATCATTGTAAGCTCAGTGTCGAGAGAAATTCGAACACGGGCATCAGCAGGAAGCTGAAATGCAGTCCGGTTGTAAAACGATCTGCAAACGGGCTTATACCCGTTCTTCAAGACCGAGTATTGAATTTCTTTTGCAAGAGTCTCGTCCTCGGCGATGGCCTTTTCAGGTTTCTTACCCTCCCTACGAGCCTTCTCAAAAAGGGCTGCTGGGAGTAGATCGCCCCTTAAGTAAGCATTGACATTCTTTTCCTTCATGGAGAAGCGAGCCTTGACAGACTTTTCTCCGGTCCAGTCTTCACGGTGCGTTTTACGCTCCACGAAGATAGTGTCGGATTGCATGCCACCATACCATCTCAAACGGATAGCCTCAGCACCCTCGGTTTTCTTCAAGCGGCCTTCGTACAACTCCCATGTCTCCGGGTTGTCAAAATAGATAGAAGAGATGGCAGAATCCTGCGGTTCGAATTCCTTGCTAGCATTAAATACTAACACGGGAAGATGTTTCAAGATAATAAGCTTTAACTCGGTGACGTTGTCTGGATGTACCCAGTATTTGGTCGTCTGGCGAACGAAGCTGCCCTGGGAACCACCAGCCGCGCTATCACCCTTCACCGGGTTTCCACGTGTCCTAACAACGTTGTACATGTTGGATAGTTTCACGACCTCGGCGTCGAAATCTTCATTGTAGAAGGGCTTGTTCTTTAACGCAGCATCGAAGGAGGGTCGGAGATGCCAATTTGTCATTTTCTGTTACACAAGTTAGATCCTTTGGAGTCGATGTACCAGGCTGGGGTACAAACATCGTGTTTCTTGATGATCTTGTAAAAGCCCGTATAATTCAACTGGACATATTTAGCAAGATCGTGAACGTCGGCAATGATGTCGCTAAGGTCTTCTTCAAGTAGTATAAACTCTTCCTCGGAAGGTCCTTGCTCTGTCAACCCTCGCTCGGTAACCTTAGCCACGACCTCTTTGACCTCTCGTTCGCTGACGGCTATGCGGCGTTGAATTTCCGACTGCTTAACCTTGGTCTTAGTATAGACCTTATCAAGCTCAGCATACAGTCTGGCAATGAACCGTTGTTCATCTTCTTCAGTCCACCTATTTCTCTGTTGACCCTTAGCTTTAGCCTTGCCCTTCTTGCTCCCTGAGGTGTTATCGTCGACGTCTACGAGAGGCCCCGAGGAGGCCTTAAGCTCGGCTTTGAGTCCATCGTAGTCGATATAGTACCATTGGTACTCGCGAATGATACTAGAGCGCAGCTGCTCGCCGAACTTCATGACGATTAAACCCGGGCGAGCGCGCCAATTCTTGTTGCTATCAGGATGTCGAGTGGAGCGCCAGGAGAGCTTCTTTGTTTTCAAGTCTTCAATAATTAGCATGGGGAAACATAGGGAGCATTCGATATCGGTAGCATGACATAAGATATACGAAAATAGTCAACAGAGGGGAGAGGATGTTACCAACCGTCCAATGCCTGCAGAGAATCGACTTGGTTATATCGCGTGGCTGCCAAGGTCACAACAAGAGCAGAAAAAAGGAAATCGATTATTAATGACAAAGTGGAATAAAAAGCAATGAATTGTACAACGAGATGAAAAATACACCTGCAATATGTGAGAGATATGTACTATGTAATGAAAAATGCAGTATAGTATAAAAATATGTAGCAGAAGTGCGAAGCGATTGGAAAGCTGCACGATCGATCAACCCGATCAAGCAATGTGAAGCTTGGAAAACAGCTGGAGACCAGCCTCTCGTCATGGTACACTACAGGTATAGAGCCCCCACTCGCTGCACCTCCACAGTAACGGACTCTTCAGTTGCCATTGTCCAATCAATTAAGGTTCGATTAGCACGTGTTAGCCTCCTATCATGCCAGACTTAGGCCTGATTTTTAGCGGCTCCATTGCCATACCTTAGCGCCAGTGAGCACTGAAGGAACCATGGAAATTGAAAAAAATACAGTTCCAATTGAACTAATCCTAAACTGTGTTATAGAATGGAATTGATTCCGCTACCCCACCTACCGAATGTTCGTACCTGGCTATCGGTACCCTGAGTTTTTGCTACCCCACCATCGACAGCTATAGACAGGTACGACAGTGAGAGCTTCCGGCTTGTCACTACACTCTAATATGGCAGCCAAGGACGACAGCGTCGACGCGCGCATCCCGGCCTTGTGTCCAGCCCCGATCTCCCAGATCCTCTATACCGCCTGGCATCATGACCTAGCCGGACTGAAGCCGCTCCTAAAGGAGCCCGAAAGCGCCCGAGTCCAGGAACCCACGACAGGCGAGAGCCCGCTGCACGCCGCGATCCGTGCCTGCGCGCCAGCGAACCAAGGCGCGTTAGCGGACGACGATGTCGAGGAGCGCGCGAAGGCCGTGGTGCACGAGCTGCTCATGAGCGGCGCCATATGGAACAGCCTCGATAACAATGATGAGACGCCTGGGTGTGTGGCTGCACGTCTTGGGCTCCAGGGCTTGTATACTCTGTGTGTCGAGGCGGGCGTGCGGGCTGAGCTTTTATTTGGTTTGCTGGACGGGTATGAGGAGTTAGAGTCTGACGACGGTGAGGATGAGGATGAGGGAGAAAGCGAGGTTCAAGACGGAGGGGAAGCGAAAGAAGGTGAAAATGCAAACGGTAATGCTGAACCTGACGGCGCAGCAGAAGACGTCGAAGTCGTGGTAGAATCAGAGCAGACCTTCGTACCGAAACGTGCTGGCGGGCCTGACGTAAACAGCAAGGACTATCTGCGCTCAGACCTAACCTACAGCGACGGGAAGCTCATAGATTCCGCTCAGAATGGTGTGATGAGTATGTATCTGGGAACCAAAATTCCCCTGAAACCCAGAGACAGGGTCTTAAATACTTGGAACCCATTTACTAACCCCTATTCCGAACAGTGGCCTGGGAAACATCCATCATGCGCGCCTCCGTCGACGCTCTACTACCTGGTCTAGCCGTCGGCCGTCGGATCCTAAACATCGGTTTCGGCATGGGCATCATCGACTCCATGTTCGCTGAGACGCACCCCTCAAAACACCACATCATCGAGGCACACCCCGCCGTTCTCGAGCACATCAACAGTCCAGGCTCCAAATTCGGCAAAGAGTGGGAAGCTAGCGGCCCCAGTGGCGGCGCCTACAAGGTCCATTCTGGAAAGTGGCAAGAAGTGGTTCCCAAACTGCTCGAGCAGGGCGAGACGTACGATGCCATCTACTTCGATACGTTTGGTGAGGACTATAACCAGCTGCGTATGTTCTTCACCGAGTATGTTCCCGGATTACTAGAAGAGCAAGGCAGGTTTGGTTTTTTCAATGGCTTGGGTGCGGATCGAAAAATCTGCTACGATGTTTATACGCAAGTAGTCGAGATGCATCTTAGTGATGCAGGTTTAGATGTAGAATGGCAAGAGTTAGGAGTAGATATGAAGGACTTGGAAAAAGAAGGTGAAGGAGACTGGGAAGGCGTCAGGAGGCGATATTGGACTCTAGACAGTGAGTCAATCCACGGTTTAATCTCGCAACGTTTGTTTTGTTTTACCAAGCTAACCTGTGACAGAGTATCGACTTCCGACCTGCACCTTAATGGGATAACTCCTTATCACATCTTGTTTCTAGTCCCGTAGCCAGACACCAATTGTTTCTCGGATGTGTTTGGACGTTCTTCTCTATGTCTATCCATCTATGGGACATACCACTAATTTTTCCGCACGTGAACGCCGTTTTCTCTTTGAGTGCCCTCATCACTTATTTGAAGTTTTCAGGGTGCAGGATACCGGCAAGATTCCCCTTCTGCACTCTCTTAAGCGTAAGAGCAGCAATAACAGCGGCACCTACACCACTTCCATCTTCGGCAGCCAGGATCTCGACGGGGTCTTCCTCTCTGGGATTCTTCTTAGCCGGCCAGTCGAGAATCTCCCGGAGGGCTTGCGCGCCCCGAGCCTTGAAATGCGGGTACTTGTTGAATACGGAACCGTCAGCGCCTACGTGGCAGGTTTTGATATTCTTCTTGGTGCAGATAGCAGCAACTCCGCAGGCTGACAATCGAGCCGCACGTGTGCCAATCAGTTCGGCGGCCCGGCGGCTGAGCTCAAGTTCGGGACGAGTGCAGGTTAAGTGGAGCTTCTCTTGGAATAAGTCTGCAGTCTCTTGCAAGTTCTCAAATGGGTCACTGAGGGACGTCAGCACAATAGAAAAGGGACTCTTTCAAGCTCATTCATAACTTACTCCTCAATGGCCGAGAGGAAGGACGAATCAAGAGTATACGGCTTCCGCAGGTACTTAATATCCTGTCCCTCGAAGATGTGGACGTCCTTGTTGTCGTGCAGATCAACCAAGATCAACCGGAATATTTCGCCCAAGTAAAGACCAGCGATGCATTTCTCAAAAGCTTGCTGGCCTGGTCGAGGAGATTCCTTGTCGATGATGATATCGTAGGGAGTTCGTGGGAGAACTTTGTGTTCATTGTCGAAGGCACCCCACTCGCAGTTGATAGCCATTGGCAAGTTCGGGTCCAGGTTCATGTGGGCCAGTTTGGGAATAGAGCCGCAGTTCTCCATATACGCCGCATTGCAGCCAGTTCCGAAAATACACCCAATAGCCATCTTTGGGTCAGTGTAGGCAGAAGCAATAAGAGTACCAGTGGTGTCGTTAATCAAAGCTGAAACTTTGATTGGAACGCCCTACACATCTGTCAACACTGCTTTCAATTAGGATCAATCCTAAGCAGAACTTACCTGTTGTTCTAAGGCAGCTTCCAGCATCGGCACAACGTTGTGCCCTTCAACACCGCTGATGTCAAATCCCTTGGTCCAACGCTGTAGAATACCCTCATCAATGTAGTTTTGAGTGGCGGGATATGAGAAAGTAAAACCAAGTGGGATCTTTCCCTCCGATGCGGGAACTTCACCATGGTGGGTTTCGATGAATTGCTTCAAGCAATCGGCGATGTATTCCCAAAGCTCCTCAGACTCGCCAGTTTTAAGCTCCTCGGGCATGCGGTACTTGGACTGGATGATATCGAACTCTGACTTGTTTTCCGTCAAGGTAATCTCACAAACACGCAGGTTAGTGCCGCCCATATCCAAGGCCAAGTAAGTGCCTGTCTCGTATCCATCCGGGAAATCCATAACCCAAGTTGGGTTCATTGGCTACACAATCCGTTAATCAACTACTTTCGTTTGTTAGCGATTCGGATCCGGAGCTTACAATGCTACCACCTTCCACGCTTAAACCTATTAAACTATTAATATCGCTTGCTTTACAACAAGAGTCGATTTACCTACCCTTCTCCAGCTCGGAAACGAAATGTTTGGTAATTTGCTTAAGCTTAGCGGTATCAACAGTGAATAGCTCTTCCAATCTTTGAATTTCGGCGAGGAGGTCCTTTGGCACATCGGCCATCGATCCTGTAACATATAATATTAGTAAAACTCATAAGTATTATTTGAAATATGCTAATAACCATTGATGCCATTGTACGAGTTGCCATGCTGGTGGTGGTGATATGTATGGAGGCGCGTTGAAGGACCAGCCGCAGTTGGCCTCTGGCCAGATTTCGTGTCCATTTTCAGGTAACGATGTCCGATGTGAGGGGAGTTTCAAAATTCAAAGGGAACTCGAATGAAGATAGGTGAGAGTAAAGGTAAGGTGAAAAAGTCAAGTAGGGTAATATGATCGGGTAGTTTGAGACTAGCGACTCATACAACACCCAGTCGCTTGTCAAGCTTCTGAATTTTCGTGGTCCCAATTTCTTCCAAGTGTTTGCCATGTGCGAAAGAGCAGCTTTGCTCACAGACTGCTGACGCTAGATACGTGCAACAGGTCACGCAAATTAAGTTTATCAAACTCAAGGGAAGGAAAGCACAATCCACAAGCAAGAGGGATATCCCGGTTGGCAATCCAAGTACGCAAATCTTAGCTCTTTCATCCGACCTTGAAAGACCACAAGACTAATGAAGAAGTAAAGACGATAATTATACATACCCTTTCGGGACGGTGGCTTGCGAGGACCAAGACCGACCATTTTGATAATAGATATTTGCTAATATATGGAACAGATGTTGACAATTAGTTCTACGTATAACGGTCTAACCTCGAGTGTTAGTGTAAGAAACATATAATAGAACAGAGAAACGGAAAGGAGAAAATCATGTTAAGCAAACAACCCTGGTCGTGCCATGTCCTCATATATAATGAGGGTTTTCAGGGCTGTCTCGAAGCAAGGGCAAATGAGAGGGCCTAGACACGGCTCAAAATAATGAACTTACTCAGCTCAGCCAGATCTCGACATAAAAATGGAATGAGGATGCGGATAAGACAATGAAAAAGAATACCAGGTAGGTAGCTTAGATGTAAGTAGTACGCAAAGTAGGAGCTTCAGATCTTTTGAATGATGAGGGGAATTAAGGTTGACGAAAGTGCCCCTCCATCCTCGGCCCACAAATTTGCTTTCAATTGGTTCATTGCTAATCTTGGTAACTTTTATTGGTTCTCATGAGCTTGGCTGGTTGGGTCTAGTGGATCTGTCCCGCACTAAAATACCTTACTGCAAGTACTCCGTAGCTCCGTTCCTGTGTACCCAACTCCATTATATTCCAACAATTTCATAACGCCAAAAGTGTGATTATTCCGTACATGTATCACTAGAAATTCCAAGCAATCTCCCACATCCTCCTCACATGGCCCTTGCTACCTATCAAGGAGCTTATCCCAAGGTTTGTCAGAACAGCGGTGTGCTCTGTTTCTAGCGTAGATCCTATCCGCCCTACTAATACACGGAGAAGGATTGCAAATGTAGGTACTGACATTTACAGATTACTACATACATTCATAGGTACATGGCACAGCTACGGACATATGAGGATGGAACTCCGTAAAGTACCTGTTTGAGCTGAGATTTCAATTTGAAGCTGCAGGCCCTGTCACCCCGCATTCAACATCGAAAGTTTGTCGTGCCCTTTTAAAACTTAGGGTTGTGCCGTCGTGGGGTGGTTACGTACCAAGTACAGATAAGGCTCATGGTAGAGGGATTTGAGCGATTTTGCTGAGTTTGAATTAGGAGATACGCTATGGTAATCACATGTCGGTGATCCGATAATAAGGGACTGTTTCTAATACGACTCCATAAGAAGCTTCATGAAGCTGCAAGCTTGATTGACGTTTCGAAAGCCTAAAGCAATCACAGCTTTAATTTATCAAGGTGAGGTCACAATGCCGACAGGTCCAGACAATCGGTCCCCATCAAAGAAAATATGGGGTGCCGTACCTGCCGTGTGAGCCTAACCCGAGTTGGATTAGTGTAATCTACTGTTGCACGCGGATCAACGTACTTCCTCAACCCCGGGTCGGACGGGTCAAACGCGCATTGGCAACGTAAGCTCTAACTTTTTGAAAGGTGGCCGGGTACCTCTAAACTGGGAGAAAGCCACATGTAGCTGTAGCTGTCTAAGTCAAGACTACAACGTCGTTGATCATTTGCATTGGCGCTACTCATTTTTCATGAGTAGCCCATTCGGTCTTTCTTCGCCATGAAGTTCACTGCAGTTGCAGCTGCCTGCCTCTCTTTATCGTCCCAGGCCCTAGGCGAAACCAACGTTGCCGGACCCTCGTCGTCGAAGGTCACACTCCCAGCTACCTTCAAGCCGCCGCAGGTCTTCAAGAATGCCAACCTTGTACATGTCATCTCTCTGGAAAAGAGCTACGCCAAAGAGTCTATCAATGTCTTAATCGAGAACGCATCTTCTGATCCTCAAGATGAATACTTCCTCCCATTCACGAGCGACCAAATGGAGAGAATTGGTGGCTTTGAGGTGAAGGACCGAAAAGATGCCAGTGTATCAGGATTCGTCGTAGAAGCTGTTGAATTCGATCAATTAAGGTAAAGGACATTTTCATACATATTATCATGTCCTCGTTGCTAATGAAGCAACAGCGATACCCAGTACTATCGTATTCGACTGCCTGTACCCTTGCCGGCCAAGGGTCAACAGACCCTAGGCATCTCGTTCTACTATCTCAACTCATTCGCACCCCTACCTGCCGCGATCCAGCAATCCGAGAAGCAATACCTCGTCTATGAATTCTCAGCGTATTGCCAGTCGGCATACCCCACTTTGAAGCAGAAAACGGAAGTCAAGCTACCCTCTTCCGATATTCCCGACTACACCAAGATTGCTGGTAGCGGCGAGACAAAGGAATTTCCGCAGAAGCAAGGTTCGAAGCTTATTTACGGTCCTTTCCCCGAGATTCCAGCTGGCGCAGTATCTCCAGTGAAGGTTCGCTACGAATTCACGAAACCTATCACTCACGTGTCGCTATATGAACGGGATATCGAAGTTAGTCATTGGGGCGGAAACGTTGCATTCGAGGAGCGATATACTCTCTACAACTACGGTGCAAACCTCTCGGCTCAATTCAATAGGGTTAAATGGGCCCAGTCCCAGTATTTCAACCCTCAATCTTATGCCTTGAAGGAACTTAAGGTCCCTCTCCGTGTTGGAAGTAAGGATGCGTACTTCACAGACGCTATTGGCAATGTTTCGACGTCGCGCTTCCGATCTAACAGGCGGGAGGCAGTCTTGGAGCTCAAGCCTCGATACCCTGTGTTTGGTGGCTGGAAGTATCCCTTCACGATTGGCTGGAATGCCGACTCCAAGACGTTCTTAAGGAAGAAGTCTGGTGACAGCTATCTGTTGAACGTGCCTTTTATTGAGGGACCTAAGCAGCCCGAAGGTGTCGCGTTCGAACAGATTCAAGTCCGTATACTATTACCAGAGGGTGCTGAGTAAGTGGTTCTCCAATGCTTTTTATGGGGCCCCTGCTGACTGTCTCGCAGAAACGTCAAATTCTACACGTCGATCCCTCAATCTGCTATCACCGACTATACGGTTGATCTGCAAAGGACTTATCTAGATACTATCGGCCGCACAGTGTTGACGATCAAAGCAAGGAACTTGGTGGATGACTTCCGAGACCGCGATCTAATCGTCTATTACGATTATTCGCTGGCCGCAAGCCTTCGCAAGCCATTGATCATATTTTCAAGCATGATGGCGGTATTTGTTGGGATGTGGGCTATCTCGAAGGTGGACGTGAGATTCTCGACGAAATAAGGGCGTTTGGTTCTTTTTGGGACTAAGTACATATATGCTTGTACATTACATGTTTTCCAAAAGCTTTGATGGTAGCCTAGGAAAGCTCTTAGACTTGCCCAGGGGCGTAGGTTTGGTATGAATGAATACAAAATGAACTGAATCTTCGAGTTAAACAAGGGATCGCTAAATGCCTATTAAAAGCAGTGATTTAGCCACATATCTCTTAAGCAGTGATACCAGCACGCTGTTCGTCAAAATTAAGCACTTGACACTCTCGTTTGGAAGAACGGGGTATTTCCGCCGATTAGGACTATAGGGTCTTTCAGGGTCCTACGTCGTGGTGGCACTATACGATGAAGCTAAATTAGCTTGGCGGCAGGATCATGGCTGCAGGCTGACGTAGACACAACATCATAGGTTATCTTTTTTAAGCCAACTCCGGAGCAAGATTGCAGAAGTGAACAGCCGGTAAACAGCATCATAACACCCTCCAAGCTTGTGAAGATAATAATTTTTCTTCCACGATGGGAAATATTGTCACAAGCTAAATATGCCATAGTAGCGTTTCAATGCACACCTGCAAGCGCGCCTAATGTGGGATAGAACATGATACTACCTACAACCTACGATGCATAGGTGGGTAAGTATATGTACTACAGCGTATTTTTGTAACCGACACGACATGGAGTAGAGGAGCATATTAAAGTTCCGGTTCTCGACACGAGAGATCCTGGATAAGATATCATGTCACGAAGCTGCACAAAATGCGAGGACCCAGCTCGTGTTATAGGTTGCCTTCTCAGGATCGTCTCGTTCGTGTAGGTTTCAAGTTTGTTGAGTTAAAGAACCCGGATACACGGAATTCTTGGCGAATTTCTGCACTCCCACCACACACCACTTTTCAAGATCTTCCCATAGGCTGCGTGTGTGGCGCAAAAAGTCGAGGCTTCTGCAGTTCTCGTACCACCAAGTCGTTGGTAAATCGATATTAACTTGCAGGGATTGCAGCATGGAAAGATGGGATGTAGGCGAGGATCCTTTTTATGAGGATCTTGAGAACACCCCAGCGCCCGATGATCAAGATGGGTTCTTCAGCTTGGATGTAAGCGACGAAGGACACACCGAAAACTACCCTCCTCGTGACCTTTTCTTGGGTCAGCAAGGCTGAATTCTTGACTGTACATGTTGGGATAAATACCTATGTGGCTTCCGCTTCGCTTTTTATGCGCCAGTCCTCTATTCTATTCCATTCTATCGATATTCGCGGATTAGGCTCGACTCAATTCTAGAAGATAAGCCGCATAAACCACCACATACATCTCTCTGCCTTACTACCTACCAACACCATTTTAACGAGGCTTTCAACAAGCTTTAACTTTTGGTATAAGTGAATCATACCATAAGAACGCGGAAGGTTATATCTTACAACGACTACCAACTACTATCTACCTGTCTTCATCGACGAAGACCAAGATGTGCTTCCGCGCCGAGCCCTCGCGCAAATACTATTATCACGAGGAGTACATTCCCGTGAGACAAGCCCATCATCATCATCACCACTCGTCTGCGCCACGGGCTAGCTACCACTCGCACCACAGCCACCATAGCCACCACAGCCCCCGTGTCAGCACAACTAGCTACCGGCGCAGCGCACCCGTGGTCTACGAGAGAACCAGCCAAACGAGAAGCATACCGCTGAGAAGTGCCGTCATTACCAAATGACGATCTATCAACCATTCTACGCAACTAGAATTACGCATATAAGGAGACTCAAAAAGTTGGATTGGAGGATAAAGGGTTTATTATACAAATGTTTAATTCTATGTTTAATTTCCGATTCTTAAAGTAATATGAAAAATGAGCCCTTAACGGTCTCTGGTATAGAACATTGAAGCTCTTGAAGAGGGATTAGGAGGTACAAACTATTATAGTGTATAGTACTAGCGAGGCAGGTTTCCTGGCGCTTGGACCAAGCGGGGATCGGCTTGCAGCTCCAGAGGGCAGTTTTAGAGAAATGACATCATGATAGTTCCTTAGCTCTGCTTCGTCGTCATCGCTCTTCTCGAGGCTCGACGCTACCTTCGCAGCGGCACCTTTGTGCAAATGTGATGTGATTACCTAGTGTGTGCGTATGGTCGAAGAGGGGTTGGTATGAGACATGACATTCTTATAGTTTTCAGAATTTGATGAAATATTTGTTATTTGTTAGTTAGATGTGATAACTCGAGCAAGTAAATAGATCTAGCTCGCTCTCATTTGTTTGATCCCTAACAAATCCCTGCTCAAGTATATCGGATCTACACGATACAAATCGCCCCACCCGGATAGGTAACATCAGATACCTACCTACCTACTATACTCGGGAAACACCAAAATTGGAGCTCAACTAGAGCAGTCTTGTAAGTTAGCAGAAAGCCGATGAAAGCCTCCCGCCGTTGCTAGATAGAATGGCCAATATAAAACATATTGTGCCTTCCGTTATTACTCAAAGACCCATGGAGGTTACTCAGTGTCGGGAAACACCGAGGAGGAAATCACCTATGTATATGTACTTGGAACATATTAGGACCTTAAGTACGAAAAGAAGGGAAGTCGCCAGCTAACTAGCTCACAGTTGTCATATTAAAAGACGGAGGATCAAGCCAATACATATAACCTTACCTTGAACACATCATGTAGGTCAAGATGGATTTCCAATTCTTCAGCAGCAATTCGAAGGGCGTCTCCGAGCTTGAGAAGATGTCGCAGCTCAGTCGCAAGGACAGCAGTCGATCGCTAGGATCGACATACCTGTAATCCTTCTACCACGTCCCCACCTGAGCACTCAGGAGGTTAAGTGAGACTGATACTCAGACATCCGTTCTAGGAACCGGTCCCTCTCCATCCGCTCCAACAAGGGCGGCGCCGCCAGCTCTCCAGCACCGGCCCGCAAGAAGGGGTTCTCGTTCGCGTCGCTGCGCGGCTCGATCCAACCCGAGCTCTCCCGTCGTCTATACCAGCTGATTAAATCGACCAACAACCTAGTCTCGGCGCACGAGGCAGCGGGGCGCGAGCGCGAGACCATCGCGAAGCAGCTGTCGGAATGGGGCGAGCAGACGGGCGACGATGCGGTGTCAGACATTAGCGACAAGGTCGGGGTCGTGCTGTCGGAGCTGGGCGCGCAGGAGGACGCGTATGCGCACGGCCTGGACGAGGCCCGCGCCGTCCTCAAGACCATCCGTAACACGGAGAAGAGCGTCCAGCCCAGCCGCGACGCCAAGGCCAAGATCGCCGACGAGATCCAGAAGCTCAAGCTCAAGGAGCCCCAGAGCCCCCGCCTCGCCATTCTCGAGCAGGAGCTCGTTAGGGCTGAGGCGGAGAATTTGGTTGCTGAGGCGCAGTTGACGAATATTGTATGCATGCTTTTGTAGCCTTGATGGTTTTGATTCTTCGGTAGATGTACTAATGATAGGGAATAGACCCGTAGCAAGCTAAAGATAGCATACGAAGCCGAGTTCGCGGCCGTTATCGAGCGCGCTGAGAAACAAATCATCCTCGCCAAGCACGGCCGGCGCCTCCTAGACCTGCTGGACGACTCCCCCGTCACGCCCGGCGACGCAAGGCGACCCTATGAGAATGGTTCTGCGGCACGCCAGGTTCTAAACGACGCTGAAGACGATCTCAAGAGCTGGGAGAAGAATGCCAACACTAACAACTACGACTCGGTTTTTGGAGGCGATGATGCGACGGGCGTTGGCGTCGCCGTTAGTGACGCTCATGGTGGAAGTGGTACGAGTGAAGGTAGAGGTGGACACGAGGCTCCTGGCACGACTGGGGGCGTTCAGCATTCGTCTGCTGGCGGTGGTGAGCATGGTCCAACGGGTGCCGAGGTGTCGCATGCGAGTCCCACGTCAACTTCGAACTATACCGAGAGCGAGGACAGAAGGGCTTAAGGTACACCTAAGATACCTACCTAGTACTCTAAGTCCTATCGAATATGTCGCAATGGAAGGGCTGAGGGGGTCTTCTGGGTGGGCATTCAATAGAATGGTTAGCTGTATGGAGAAGTGAGCTGTTTAGTTGGTATTTATATTCTTCCTGCTCAGGCTGGTTTGTGTTGGGATTCGAGTCTCTTCGTTCACGAGGAACATGTATTAGGTTGGCCACCAGTTGGGGTTAGGTGAAGATATCCCGGATTATAGGTGTTAGGATGACTGCGAGATTGTAATGGACTATTATTCTACATTTAGAATTACTCAGGACTGATTTAATTGTCCTTTCTCGTCACATGTGAAGTAGATGCATTTATGTAATTATACGGTATAACTTCGGAAATGTAAACCCTTGCTAAACCTCCCCAAGTCGAAAGCCCCTCTAAAAGTGACGATCATCGTTCGAGATTCAACGCCTTTTGAAAGGCGCACCCTCAAACAAAATGGACTGTGCTGTCCTATCTGGACGCCAATTGCGACGGCCCCTCTCGAATCTATGTAGGAGTTGTAGCCGCCGACTTCTGCCTCGATTATCTCGATCGTACGCTAGTACTAGCTCTCAGCAATCGGATATCTATGATGTTGTCTGCGTCGGCGGCGGACCAGCCGGCCTAAGTCTGCTCACCGCGCTCAGTACGCCTCCCCCTCTACCTTCAAGCCAATTCTCCCACACGAGCTAACTCCTAGTTCGCAGGATCAAATCCGACAACCTCCGGTCTACGAGTCGCCCTCGTCGAAGCTCAGGACTTAAGCAAAATCCGAAATTGGAAGCTACCGCCCGATCGCTTTTCGAATCGCTGCAGTTCCCTAACGCCCGCCTCCGCGCAGTTTCTCGATAGAATTGGCGCGTGGAGCCATGTGCAAAGAGAACGAGTGCAGCCGTACCACGAGATGCAGGTCTGGGACGGCGTCACGGATGCCAGGATCGAGTTCGAGTGGGCGCCCAGTGCCGGCGGCGGGAAGACGATAGCATACATGAACGAGAACCTGAACTTGACGTCTGGATTATTGCGCAGGCTCGACGAGTTAGGAGGCGTGACGGTATACGATGGGGCTAGGGTCGAGAATATCACGTTGGGCGAGGAGACGGAGGAGCTGGATTTCCGGGAGTGGCCCATCGTACATCTTGCGGGCGGAAAGCAGTTGGCGGCGCGACTTCTTGTGGGCGCCGACGGAGCCAACAGCCCCGTGCGAGCATTTGCCGGCATCGAGGCTAAAGGATGGGACTACGACCGACATGGAGTTGTAGCGACGCTGGAGCTCGAAGGACCTGGTTGGGGCGGAGATGCTATGAAGATCGCGTACCAGAGATTCCTACCCACAGGCCCTGTCGCCATGTTGCCTCTACCAGGAAACTATTCGACGCTCGTATGGTCTACGACGCCTTCGAACGCAGCACTATTGAAGAGTCTGTCCCCAAAGGACTTTATTGCTCTCGTCAACGCGGCCTTCCGACTTAGCCCGGTAGACCTCGAGTTCATGCACACGATAAGCTCCGGGCAGGAAGACGAGTTATCGTGGAGGTTGCAACACACGCAGTTCAACTACCAGGCGGTACCACAGACGGTTGTAGGTGTTCAGGAAGGTACCGTGGCGTCGTTCCCGCTGAAACTACGGCATGCGGATACGTACATTGGCGAGCGTGTGGCGCTCGTGGGGGATGCGGCCCATACGATACACCCGCTTGCTGGTCAGGGTCTCAACCAGGGTCAGGGCGATGTCGAGAGTCTGTCTAAGACGATTGAGTACGCGGTGTCGCATGGACAGGATATCGGGACGCGCATGTCACTTGAGCAGTACAACTCGGAGCGGTATGGTCCCAACCATGTGCTTTTGGGTGTCTGCGATAAGCTGCATAAGGTCTACTCCGTGGGAAGCGGACCACTGGTCCCCTTGAGGTCGTTGGGGCTCAATGCGATCAATGCTATGGGACCTGTCAAGGACTTCTTCATGAACCAGGCTGCAGGAAATGGTATTAAGTTGTTCTAAAGATGACGAAATATTATGGACTGTATTGCTAGTAAATGCGCTGTGTATATTATGTACCACTAGAACAGCTCGAAACACGCGATAGATAATGCAGAAAGACGCGTCTAAACGGTTGGGAATTGTAATCTACGTAGAAATCGGGATCTTCGACCCTCTAATCCTGCACGAAACCAGCGTGACTGACTGATACAGCCACGAACTTACGATTTGATTGACTTCCAGCATTTGGGAGTGAGAGCTCCATTGTGATATCAGACAGGGTAATTTAGAAATGTAATGCTGGGTATCATCTTCCTCATGGCGACGCGTCAAGGCGACGATCATAACGAAAACGAAGTTAGATAGCAAAAATTACACCCTCTACGATCCCAGAGGATAATAGAAGAGGATCAGCTCCGCGCTGTGCAATGCAGGCCTCTCCCCTTGAGAATCTTCATTCATGAGCGAGGATTCTCAGAGCAAGGTAAGTATGAAGAGAAAAGAAGGAAATTTTCGAAAGAGAGGGAGGAAGCTCAGTTATTTATACCAAAGGAAGCGGGACAGAGTGGGGCCAGGCAGCAGAGCTAGTGGGGTCGGAAAATCACACAAAGTGGGGTGTGCCTAAAAGAGTTCCAGTGTGTGAAGTAAGTGCCCCCACATGTATGGAGGTACGGTGTACTACTGTACATTGTTACCTGGTAACGGCCGATATGTTACTGATAAGATAAGATAAACATTTTTCTTTCTCGAGTCGCATTTTTTTCCTCGAGAGTACATACAATCCCGCCATCCATTCACCCCACTGCGACATTCAACTCGCAAATCACCCATCATGGCACCTTCGTTGGGACGGCGACAGCCTCCCAGCTCAGAAGACCTAGATGAGCGTAACGTAAGTTGCAATCCGACCTTTAATTCAAACGACTCAATCTAATGTTTCAACTAGATCGTAGGCATCAATAGCGAGACAGTCACGAACACCGTCTCAAACGACTACCCAGACAACTACGCAAACGAAGAGCACGCTTGGGACAAGGAGACCTTCCGACAGAGCTTCAAGGTCCAATGGCACCAGAACCAGCAATTCGAGGCGCAATTCTCTCTCATTGGTATCGACGCTTCCATAGCCAATGCCTTCCGTCGCATTCTCATCGCTGAGATACCCACGATGGCCATCGACACCGTATTTATTAATAATAATACCTCGGTCATCCAGGATGAAGTGTTCGCACACCGTCTCGGTCTAATTCCCTTTACAGGCGGCAAGAAGGGCCTTCGAGAGTGGATGGGTTTCTGGCGCAAGCCCAGGGATGGCGAGGCTACGTACGATACCACATTTGACAACAATACCATAGCTCTCAAGCTCCAGGCGAAGTGCACCCACAACCCGAACGCGCCACCGAACTCGAAGGACCCCAAGGAACTGTATCACAATGCACACCTCTACGCCAAGGACATCGAAGTATCGCTGATCGGGGCACAGCCTAAGTTCTTCTCTGGCGAGGACGCGATCCGGCCCTGTAACCCCGACATTCTGATCGCGAAGCTACGGCCTGGCCAGGAGGTTGACATGGAGATGCACATGCACAAGGGTTTCGGTTGGGACCACGCCAAGTGGTCGCCTGTAGCCACTGCAAGTTACCGCCTCATGCCCACCATCAAGATCACGCAGCCGATTCTAGGAGAAGATGCCAAGAAGTTCGCAGACTGCTTCATGCCGGGCGTTATCGGACTTGAGCCAGTGACGAGAAAAGAGGCGCGAACCAAGGGTAGTGGGTACGAAGGCCATGAGGGTGAGCTTAAGGCGGTAGTCAAGGATCCGATGCGAGACACAGTCAGCCGTGAGGTGATGCGACATCATGAGTTCGACGGCAAGGTAAAGCTAGGACGAAGGCGCGACCACTTCATCTTCTCTATCGAAAGCACTGGCCAGTGGGATAGCGACGAGTTGTTCCTTGAGGCCGTCAAGACACTCAAGAAGAAGTGCCAGGTGCTGAAGCCGCAGGTCACGAATATGGTCTACACATACTAGGTTCTCGATCGAGAAAGCTGGCATTGAGTTTCATACTAGAAGTCTATAGGGGGGTAGACCATTGGGCTTGTAGCACTACTTTGCATGTAAAGGAGTTCTTCTATTCATGACACCGACGACGGCGTTTGCAGGAAAATGAATTGGAACGGTTGATTTTTCTCGGGGAAAATAGAGTAAAGTAATAGAAAAGTCTTATAGGATAATTTACAGCCTGTTGGGTTCCAATTATCTTTCTAGCCAAGTTATTTGTAGCCACTCCTGAAGCCATTGACAACCCTGCTAGTGGTATCGTAGCGTATGAGTCTACCGACCTCGAACTTTACTGACCACATCAGAAGTTCAGCGTTACCATCGCTATTTAAGGTTTCTCGCTCATGAGCCCTGGTTGGTATCGCATCTACCCACAACGACAATATGAGTTGTATCTGTCTCCAACGTCCACATAAAGCCAGCCCTGGCTTTATTCTATATACTACTCTTCGTGATACCGCCTAAGCCATAACGAGGAAGCCGAATTGCCAAGTACAAGAATAAGTGATTAAGGGGTAGGATTAGAATGGAGGAAGATTATAGTTTGTCGTGCCCTCGGAGATAGTCTTAGGCTTACTCACATGATGCCAGGCATAATATAACCTGACAGCCGCGACAGTTTGCGTGGTCGACTCTCGGAATGCTAGGAGTTCATAAAGCCAAGCATTAATCAAAACTCTCTGATAGCTTCACTTGTGGTAAGCCAAAAATGGCATATTCCATAAAATTCATCGAATTACTCGCCTCACCTTGAACTCAGCGTCCGTTTGCTGATGTCAAATAATTATAGCTAATCGGGGTTATCGATCGTGGCGTCTTAAAATAACACAAAGACTCTATTGGATATAAGAAACAGACAGGTCCCAATGGGAGCCTCCTAGAAACTAGTTACATCGGAGATAGGTGAATTCACACCTATATACGCCCTCCTAGGTATCTAGCCCCTTATTCTATCGACTGAAGAATTACCCGGCTCTCGCCAATCTATAATTCCTCGCTCGCCACTTGTCAACTCAGGACATCTCAGTCTGAGGCCCCCTTTTATTGGACTAGTCGTCACTGACTTCACCAATACTCGCCTTGGAGCACTACATCCATTTTATATCAACCCCAAAAGACTTTATCATCATGATATCGTTAATAAAAAGGGCAATGATGCCAACCATGGCAACAGTAAGTAACATTACGCCTACTCTATCTCGTAATATAATCCCAATACATATAATCAGTTTAGCAATCTATATACCGTTAGGTTCTTACCTCATTTTCTGCGAGACTATGAAGAAAGCCTCAGAGAGGCTCAGGGTTTCGAATTAGCAGTTCTCAGTAGACCAACAGAGTAAGTCATCCAAGTTACTTGTTTCCCTGCCAGTATGTCCTGAGAGTTTCCCCTTGGATATCCTAGAATTACCCATATTAACTAGTCCTCCAACCGAATAACACTATCAATTACTAACATGCGGTTCTATAGCGCTGAGACCGACCGGCTCCTACATGGATTTGTGGAACTCGATGAATTCCATCGTCGAAGGGAGCGCCGGCGCGTAGCGGGCGAGCTCGAGACGCAATACAAGGAGATACGAAAACTTCTCGCAGGGCAATAGACAGAATGGTCGGGTACTGGATGGATACGGTACTTAGTTTGAGGTTCAGGGTGAGATGAAGACATTTGTATTGACATATTTGGATAAACTTGGGGGTGAACTGGGTTCTTTGTTGATAATTCGTTGACAACTGTGGAATACGATCACAAGGTGAACGTCTGATGAAGCTAACGTTATACGCGGAATCATATAATATACCCAATTCTAGCTGTTTGGTATTTCATTCTGCGCAAATTGTCATGCTCTTTCTCAATCGAAACTCTAGCAGAAAGGCTATTCCGCTATCCCTTATGAGCATTGTAAATTCAGTTGCGAAATGCGCTAACCTCTGTAAAAACTCCCATCGTGCTGTGACATAGGGACAAGCAGAGCGTTGTACTGTCTTATCAACTGGGCTAGCCTGAGGCAAATCATTTAGACTCATTTTGATAGGGCTTCCTATAGGCAATCTCACGAACACCAAATGCTAGAGTTTCTTATTAGAGATTGCGCGAAAGGACAACGTGGGTGGAGCATGCTTGCCTAATGAGTTGTCTAGTAAGAACGCCTATATGCGTAGAGGTATATAGATCGTTTATGATTTGACCGTCCATGATCCATGTGACATGAGGCACGGTAATTGCAGAACCGTATATTGCTGTTCGGCTTCCATGCTCACCCGACTACTCTGAGGCTCCATTACCATTTCAAAGGTGGCCTGATGAGGTCCGACTCTTCGTTTCGGTGGGAACACCGAGTTTTCACACAAGCAGGTCGAAACTGTGTGTCGCTAATAATACGACCTTGTACTCGGGCTCCGATATTCGTCATGTGTGCCCGGAAATGCGCCGACCGGCGTCGCGACAACAGCCCTCTCGTCGTCCGAACTCGGCTGTTCGTCATCGAAATCATCTGATCGATCTGGAGGGGCACGCATTGCTTCGAGAGATTCCCTCCCGAGTTCTGGGAGCTGGTAAGGCTTGATTGTGTGTATATCTCTTCCTGATGGGAGTGTAGCCAACAGCGTTCCCGGCGCTGGGATAGCTTGAGTGAGCATCTTTCTAGGCATTAGTCATAAATACATCCATTTCATTCAATTGCGACTCACTGTATCATTGATTTTTGTCCATTTGGCATCCAACATCTCGATTACCCGAGTTTCTTCTAACTTGCCTGCATCTGCACCCCAATTCGTCCCTCTTTCGACTTTTTTGTCTTCCCTTCTCTCCGACCAATCTTTCTTCATTCGGCCGAGGCTGAGGCCTTTTTTAGTCTCCTTCGACTCGAAACCGAGCTCTTGAAGACCACATCGTAACCAGCCTAGAGCATTCCCAGTTTGACCGGATAGTTCAGCATCTATACCGAAGAATCGGCAGGCTTTTGCCCGGCTGGTCTTTCTGAAGTCCTCTAGATATCGTAGGAGCCCCTCATTGAGCTTCGAGGCTCCTCTTCCCGATGATTGGCATAACGAAGATGCTTGAGCTGCGTGATCTGCGGCTGCAAGACACAGTCGGGCAAATAGGTGAGCCCGGACCTTGGGTATCTCAGGAGCCTTATACATCCACTCGCGGTCGTTATCGTTGCGGTCTTGTGCAACGACAGCCGGGTACGGATCATCCTTGAGAACGGCAAGCAACGTGGCCTCGGCTAAAGCAAGTAAGGACATCGCACGGGCAGTGGACTGGGTAATATCGGCACAGGGGGGAGCAGTAGTAAGCCCCTCGGCCCGTCGAGCAAGATAGTCATGCACCGAAGCTGCATCTAGCAAGTGTCTTGTAGCGGTGGTAATTGCTGTAGTGCGTTCTTGTGTACCCAGTGGCACACCTGTGGTAACATACAGTGGGTGCAATGAAGAACGAGCAAGGAGAGTGTGAGTATACCCCACGGTGGAGAGAATGAAAAATAATTCATATTCTAGAGATTGGACTTTGACCCGAGCTATTTCCTTTCCAGGTACGGCATGATCTGAAAGAGTAGGGCGCCATTCAATGGTAGGGGTAGAAGTCAGGACTACACTGACTTCCTCCCCAGAGACAGCCTTGTTACTCAAGCCAGCATCGATCGCGAGGAGATATGGAAGATAGCTATTTATGTTGGAGAGTATCGAAGGTAGATTTGGGCCTTGAGATGTGGCAGGAAGTCGCTTATGCTTCTTCAATGAGTCTTTCACGACGCCTCTGTGTGTACTTGCGTTTAAAGTCAGTGAGGGGTGTGATTCGCATATGAAGCTTGAAGAGAAGGAGAATGACGATGTGGTAGGCAGTGTGAATGGAAAAGGCATTTTGAATGATTTTTATGTTTAAATTGTAACGCTTTAGATAGACAAGATTAGAATTAGCATGATTGATTTTCCATACGGAAATGTATCTTGCGTGTTTTTGTGAATGAAGATCTCCAAAGCCAAGTCCCTTGGCCTGATGAACTTGAGTTGTTCATGCCATCAATGGGCATTTTGTTATACCGCGTAGTGTAGTAATGATGTAACAAAACAGCCATCTATTTCCCTTGTGAAACCCAAATATGCTTCAATCGGGATGCGATAAGCCCCCCCCACGGCGTCCTTATCGTCAGCCACAGCTGCCACAACATGGCTTGCTTGCAGCATTTAATATCCCGACTCTTTTCAGACCCCTGTTGTGACGCGTTAACGAATGCACACCCTTGTACTAAAAAAGTACTTGTATGAAGATAATGTGGATTGCACCAAACTGTCAGCTCGACTTCGTCAATGTTCAATGTCACCTGGTCAAACCATTGCGCAGCTCACTCTAATGAATATAGCAGTGAGATCGCGCCCGACAATTAAACGGTGAAGACAATGGCTTCAGCCTCGCCATCGCCGCACAAGCCGCGGCGCAAGACAAAAAAGACGGCGCATCTCGACGTTCCTCTCCATGTCAAGCCTGAAGCTCTGATCCGAACTCCTTCATTCCCTCTGGCAGCTTTCCTCTGGCCAGCCAGGAGCTCTCTTTCACAATGGGAGGTACTACCACTCATTCTTATGGTTGTCGGCCTGTTTAGGTGGGCTGCTGGGCTCTGGGGATATTCAGGTCGGTCATGGCTTTGCTCGATGCACCTCGGTTTATGCTAGACATGGCTAACATGGCTTCCTATTGTAGGCTTCCAAAGACCACCTATGTTTGGCGATTACGAAGCACAGAGGCATTGGATGGAGATAACGACGCATCTACCCATATCACAATGGTATTTCCACGACCTACAATGGTGGGGTCTCGACTATCCCCCCTTGACCGCGTACCACAGCTGGCTGCTCGGTAAGGTCGGCTCTCTCATTGACCCATCGTGGTTCGCGCTTTATACCTCACGAGGCTTGGAAGACCCGACGCTGAAGGTCTTCATGAGGGCGACGGTTATCGTTTCCGAATACTTGATATACATACCTGCTGCAGTAATATTCGTCAGGAGATATAGCAGACTCTTCGGAGTTGCTCAATGGACTGCGTCGGTAGCTCTTGTCGCCATACTCATGCAGCCAGCAACTATTCTTATCGACCATGTTCACTTCCAGTATAACACGGTGATGCTTGGCTTCGTCTTAGCAAGCATGTCTAGTATGTTGGCAGGACGATATATGTGGGCTTCCATTTTCTTCGTCGCAGCACTGGGATTCAAGCAAATGGCGTTGTATTACGCACCAGCTGTATTTGCATTCCTTTTGGGAAGCTGTACGTTTCCTCGCATCAACATTGGACGGCTCATGGGAATTGCAGCTGTTACCCTTGCGTCCTTTGTAGTTCTCGTTTTACCTATTATTTTAGGCGCACTGCACGATGCTAGCCGAGGCATTGACTCGCGACCTGATCTTGATGGGCCTCGCCCTCCACTACCCATTTTCAACTTCCTCTCAGACTATTTAGATACGGAAGCTTCGTACTATCCAGTAGTTGAGCAGATAGTTCAAATGGTTCATCGAGTCTTCCCTTTCGCAAGGGGCCTATTTGAGGACAAAGTTGCCAACTTCTGGTGCGCGGCAAACGTACTTATCAAGTTGCGGAAGTATCCGACTGAGCTTCTACAAAGAATCTCTCTCCTAGCGACTCTAGCCTCGATTGCTCCGCCTTGTGCAATCATTTTTTTCAAACCTCGCAAGGAGCTTCTCCCGTACGCCTTCAGTGCAACTGCTTGGGGTTTCTTCTTGTTTAGCTATCAAGTTCATGAGAAGAGTGCGCTTCTTCCACTTCTCCCAATGACCGTGCTCCTTGCTAGGAAGAAGGGACTAGGGAAGGAGATTAGATCATGGGTCGGATTCGGCAATCTTGTTGGCGTATGGACCATGTTTCCACTGCTACAGAGAGTCCATTTACGGGTGCCTTACGCGGTCTTAACACTACTATGGGCGTATCTACTGGGTCTGCCTCCTGTGTCGACTAGTGCATACTTTGAGGATGACCAGAATATCTGGACCCAGTGGCTAACAGCTATTGTCCATGGTCTTTTCTACGTTGCCATGGGCGCCTGGCATGTCCTAGACTTATCTGTGGCCCCGCCTCCTGATAAACCTGATCTTTGGGTTGTCACCAATGTCGGTATTGGTGCTGCTGGCTTCGCTCTGTGTTACTTGTGGTGCCTATGGAAGTTAGTTCAAGAGAGCGGAATAATCCCTCGGGGATCTCCGGGATCCAAAGTCAAAACGACATGAGCTTCCTTCGAGCCCGTGCTCTGACACATACCTTGTAATATACCTACATACGAAGAATTACGAATAAAAACAATTCTGTACAGCTAGCATTGCGGATACCCGACGCCGATAGACATTTACGTGTTCGCGCATCTTGGGCTGCAGATTTTACGAGTCTTGCCAACATTCTACTTCCTCACTTGAAGCTTTAGAACTACTTCTAGTGTAAACGCCCTTCCTCTTAGGACACCACGTGATTTCTAGAAAGCCTTGGATATGTCACGTGAAACCCATCGAGTCACATGACTCCCCTTTTCATCTCTTCTCTCGTCTCTCGTTATCATATGAGAAATAACCATAGGATATCTGACACCAGACTTCTTAGGTATTTCCCTCTTGAATTGGTTCGGGAAACGGATACTTATGGAGAGACGTTTCAGCCCTGAAAGCCAATTTATTCAGGAATAATACATCGTACGTAAAGTACAAGCAGAGAATCAGCGGTACTAAATGAATGACGGAAGCTCAACTAAGGTTCTGGAACCTGGAATATTCCATTTGACTAGATTCCAACGTCGTACTCACTTCTCTCATCAATTCCCGAGGCCATAGTGTTCTTTGATCAAGTCCGCCGCACGCTCCGCAACTGCATATACTGTGGTTTGAGGGTTACCCCTGGTTGCCATCGGTATGGCACTTGAGTCTACTACTCGTAAGCTCTCAACACCATAGACCTTCAACTTTGGATCAACCACGCCGCCTCTTTCGCGTGGAAGCATGGCGCATGAGCTCGTAGGATGCCAGCAGCTGAGGGTAGCCTTTTTGATATACTGCTTCACTTGGTCAAGATCACTCAGATTACTAGGTGCTCCGGCGCTCCGCCGCCCGTTTGGTTTGATATACCTACTCAGTGGCTCGGTATGCACTATTTTATCAATGTATGTCAGATGGCGAGCCAATACCTCGACATCTAATGGATGTTGGAGATAGCGAGGGTCAATGATTGGTTTCTGGGCTGGATCCGACGAAGCAATGTGTACACTACCGCGCGAGAGGGGGAACAAGAGGGCGGCGCAGAAGGTGAGGAAATTTCCGTCGCTACTGGCCGTTTGTACTATATCTGCACCGGCACCCTCGGGAATAAAGTTGCCACATGAGGCGTAGAGGAAAATGTTGCCGGTCCCCTCAGTACGCTTAGCGAGCATAGAGTGGACAAAGGCGGTGTGGTAAGGGGAAAAGGGACCTGAAAGGTCGCTGGGAACCTGCATGTTTAATGCGGCTTTCAGTGTCTCCTCTGCGTCAGCCGCAAGGAAATCGGCTACTGGGAGCAGTGAGCCAATAAAGTTACCCCCAACAGCCAGAGGGCCGGTCTTGTTGGCCGCTATGACAATGCGGGTTAGTATTCTCTTCTGTCGATACTGGTATCAGGGGGTTCAATACCGTATTCTTGCATTGCCGCAGCAATTGCTTCAGGATCTTGTCGGCTTAGGTCGTCCATTGTTTTAACTCCTTCGGCGGCCTCAAAACTTACGCAAGCGGTGGGATGATCTTGTAAATTCTCGCCCACATTTGGGTTATCCACCACTATTGGAATACCAAGCGGCTCGAGGCGCTCGCGTGATCCTATCCCTGAAAGCTCAAGTAGCTTCGGTGTACCAAAGGCTCCGGCTGCTAGAATGACCTCATTATTTGCCCTTGCGATTATTCTGCGATCATCCTTCTGAAATTGAACGCCTATCGCTCTTGGAAGGTCTCCCGACATATCAAACACAATCTTGTCGACAAGAGCACCTGTTATAACATGAAGGTTTGGTCTGGACTTCGCAGGCTCGTAATAAGCCGTCGCAGAGTCACTCCGAGTGCGCGATGAGGGATCGACAGACATGGCGTTTATATACCCCCCAGTCATATCTCCAGAAAAGGGATCCCCAGATGGCGGAAACCCAAGTCTCGTTAGCGTATCGACCCAAGCAGCCGGTAGAGGGTCGCTGGCTTCATCGGGAAAAGAGACCTGGACGGGGCCGTCTTTAGCCCGTATCGTATCGTCAATGTAACTGAGACGCAAATGATCGTATACAGCCGGTGTAGGACATGAGAGCGTATGAGACTTCCTATAGTATGGGGCTAGGGTTTGCCAGTCCCAGCCATGGTTGCCAAACTCGCCCCAGGCGTCAATAGCAGCTTTTGAATTAGCTACGAAAGCTTGGCCATTGATGGCACTAGAGCCTCCTAGGAGTTTGCCCTGAGAAAGGGGGATGACTTTGCCGTCAAGCCCTTTCTGTTCAAAGTATTATTAGCGGCCTTGACGGTCTACGGAATGAGTAGTAGCTTGTGCTGCTTGTATTCACCTGAGGTGTGCTGCGGTAATTCCAATCGAAGGCATCTGAACCCAGAACTGAAAGCCATAAAGCAGGAGTGCGGATGCGAGGGTCTTCTGTACGATCATCGCCAGCTTCAAGAACCACGACTGAAGTATTAGGATCTTCGGACAAACGAGCGGCAACAACCAAGCCAGCTAGTCCACCACCGACAATGACAAAATCATTCGTAAAATCCATTTTGAATTTTTGGTAAGTCAAGAAGAGCAGTCAATGAAGAATCATTCAGAGAAGAAAGCTACCTTCTTATTAAAGTGATGAAAAGGGGGAGGTTGAATGTAAGGGGCTATGCCAAGCCTGGTTGGTGAAATCTATAGATTACCAACCTCACGAACATGCATATGAAGTAGGTAGTTAGGCACTATGCTTACACTGAATAACGTATGACGGCCGAGGGGAAGTGATACGAGTCAATTGGCAGCCGTGCGGGATAGACTGCAGAGGTAGTGATAGCGGCCCAGAATGGTAACGGTTGGTCGCCTGCTGTGACAATAATGTATGTTGGTGGGTAAGCGAGTTATATGTACCTAGGGATGCACGTATATCACCTTAGCTCTGTGTGATATCACAATATTGTGCGCTGAACTTCTCTGATATCAATTGTTGGCTACCTACTAGGACATCTAGCTCCTACGTTAGGAGGTAGGTGTTGTTAGCACTCTCATCAGTCAAAGTGCAAAGACGTTCCCATAGCCAATATCTCGTAGGCTTTTTTGAGGGTATAATATTCAATCATCAAGTTTCATGCTGTCCTCGGGCCGATTATATAGGTAGATATATTGTCCCTGATCTCTTTAAATGAATGTAAGGGGAGTTTCTATCAAACCTTTGCACCACACCTGACCTTGGACTCTTGATCCTGTAAACACAGATATCTTTTATCCCAATATCGCTAACGGCGGCAATCATCATTAGAGTATGCTGGTGGCCGTGAGCCAGCGACAATGCTAACCGCTCAAACCTCTTGATTCTGGGTGCCAGATGGTGATACGTCAGGGATTCTCTTTGCGGAGATGGATATCTTGAACAAGAGAGCTTGGAAACTGAAGTCGAACCCTTTGTTAGATCTTTCCTCCGCTAGACGAGAGTCATAACAATGATTGGGAAGTGTAGATAGAGTCGACCTCGATGTATTTGTCCATTTGCTGTCAAAAAATGGATGCCATATCCTCTTCGGTATTCCCTGTTTTAGAACGAGTCTGTAAGGCGAGCTAGGATCTGTAGCCAACAACTCTTTAGCCTGCGCCGGCATCAGCTTGGTATGTTGGTCATCGTCTTGGAGGCCGGGAAAGCCCAGGAAGCAAACTGGATGACTGGAAGAGTCGAACCCCACGTCCATCTGTGCGAGAGGATAGAGTATCCCTTTTTCAGCTTATGAAGCTCTAAATCCGACACCTCATGGAACTTCAAAGTTGTTATGTTCATAAAACGCATATTGCGAAGGCTTACGCCAAAAACAATCGATCTGGGTCCTCTTCAGTAGGTGTATGAGTAGGTAGGTTGTGGGAAAAACGGGAAAGGTAAGTCATGACGAGCCTTGCTCTCATGTTGGATTGAGCGAGGACAGCGATCGTGCGCGTCCCATACATCCTTGGGGGGGCATAAGTGAGCCTCGCGGCCACTGTGGACGCCCAGCTTACGAGTAGCTTTATGGACTGGGTTTCCATCATTGGAACTAAGACCTCGTAGGATTGATGATTCTAGCTTGAGCGCAAGTTTTGCAGATTCAGATAGAAATGGCACAGAGCTGGACTGCGGATATCAGTTCAATAACTTCACAACACAAACAAAATTAAGCATATCATTCGACAAATAATATTTTTTCAATTATTAAAAATCCTTGACACACATGGTTTATAGAGCGTGGGCGTTTAAAGCAACACTTTGCGATCTATATGACAAAATGCTGGGCTGGTCGGCCTGAGAATGGCTAAGCCGGCATCCAAATTCATTGTTATAGCCAGGAGTGTACTGGATGCCTATGTTAATTACCTAGGTAGTCTATTGCGAGATAGGCAAAAGGTGACATGTCGATTTGATGGCGTTGTGCACTTTGCTAGTTGGTCTGTTGTAACACGCGGGCAATGTGCCAGTGCGATATTTATAACCTTGTTCCCGGCATTTCCGAGGCACTCTTCTCGTAATTCTTCTGTATCTTATGTACCTACCTTACGTAACTCCATCTCCTCAACATACACGCCTCTCTATCAGAGTATCAGGTAACTTGCCGCACAAACTATGGCGACCTCAGCTACACACCCACTATTGTCGTACCGGCCCTTGAACCTCCTTTTTAAACTACTATACGTTGGAACAATTGTTGTTCGTTTGCCCTTCTGGATCATCTCAGCCGCGATCCCTTCTCTCAGACCACACCCGAAATGGACCGCGAAGCAGGCTTTCATGGTCCGCGTCGCGTATGCGGTGTTGGACATAGATGCTCGCATCGGGATTACGGAACAGCTTTCCCTCGAAAAGCAAAAAGAAGGAGACCGGTTCCAAGTGATCAAACCGTCTTCCGAAGACGTCTACAAGGGACCCTTAGCATCGGATATCAAACCTGATGTAATAGGAGGAACTTGGTTTCCTCAGCCCCCCGTAGGAGACTTGGCATCGAAGCTGGTTGTGCTTCATTTTCATGGCGGCGCTTTCGTCCAAGGAAACGGGAGAACTGAGCAGTGCGGGTTCTTGGCAAAGACAATGGTCACACAAGGTGGCGCGGATTTTGTTTTTTCAGTCCAATACCGTCTTTCCGGATATTCGGGACTGAACCCTTTCCCGGCTGCGTTACAAGATGCTCTTACGAGTTACCTGTTCCTCCTTAATGACTTGAAAATTCCAGCACGTCAAATCGTCGTCTCTGGTGACAGTGCAGGCGGAAATCTCGTAATAGCCTTTCTACGGTACATCCAAGAGTTCGGTGTCCAGCTGAATATTTCCCCGCCTAGATGCGCCGCCCTGCTGTCCCCCTGGGTGGCTCCCCTCGACCATGACTTTACAGGGAACCCGAACCGTGTCTCGGATTTCCTTCCAGCCTCTTTTCTCATCTGGGGAGCACGTACATATGCTGGACACCTGCCCAACGCCGCGTCTCACCCATACGTCACACCCCTGGGCAACCCATTCGCGACCACCGTGCCAATTCTGGTCAACAGTGGCACAGCAGAGATTTTCTTTGACGCTAACATGCGCTGGACGGATGAAATGAGGGGGATAACGAACAACGTAGTTGAATTGCATCGTGAGGATGCTGCTGTTCACGATACATCCTTATCGGGCCAGTTGCTCGGGTTCGAGGAGAGTCCCCGAGGCGTTGCCGAGAGAATAGGAGTTTTCATTCGTCAATACTAGTTCGGATTTTATGCCTACAGGAATATGTATCACTGGGTTTTAGCTAGCACAAAGCCGTATTTTCCGATTTTACAAACTCGTTCTAGGTCCAAGAGGGTTTCACTTGAATCACTAGGGCAGACGGCGGCTTACCGAAATGGGACACAATCTTCTTGTAGTACAAAATGGGTTTATATATTACATGCATGATTAGCATATCATTGGCGAAGAAAGGGTTGGGGGCGGGGTGTATGCTATCAGGAGACGGTCCTATTACGAATTCAGAGACTTGCCAAAGGCGCGATCCGAGGAATGGAGACCTGAGATAGCGTAGGCAAAGAATAGTTCCGTGCATTAGTTCCCCTTACCCAACAATGTTGTCTTCACCTTCCCGCAATGTCCGCATCGGGTCCTCATTATGACACATGTGACTTCGGTGAAATATACCTACTTAGGTACATAAATACCTTAGGTACCTACCTGCTATGTTTACAAAGGTTCGTGAAGTGCCAATATATAGAAAACCCTTCGGATCTCTAGCCGATTCACAGTTCAGCCTAGTAGTATTGAAAGCTATTTCTCATTAGCCCAGATGGATCTCACTGGCTATGCTTTGGTTTTTGGCGGTGGTAAGCACGTATCGTATTTTATTTCCCACGGCGTTCGATTTGAAGTCGGATGACAAGCTAATCCAATCCAGGGAGTGGGATCTCTAGGGCTACTAGCATGATATTTGCGAAATACGGCGCACGAGGGTTAATGGTGGCGGACATAAACCTCGAGTCTGCGACCAAAGTTGCCAATGAAAGCAAGGCAGTTGCTACACATCCTAATTTCCGTGCAGAAGCAGTCCAGGTTGATGTCACGGTGCCGGACTCGGTGCAGCACGCCACTGAAGCAACGGTCCGGGCTTTTGGGCGCATAGATTATTGCGTTAATGGCGCCGGTGTGAGTTTACTATGATAGCCACCCCCTAATCTTCAAATCTAAAAAGATTTTAATGTCTATTTCTTCTCATTTAGGTCGTTGGCGAGACTTCCGATCTCATAGACCACAATACCGATCAATTTCAACGTGTTATGGATGTTAACGTCCGAGGAAGTTTTCTCGCGATGAAAGCCGTCTCAGCAGTTATGGCTTCCCAGGAGCCTTTCCTCATTGACCCAGATAACCCGGTGCGTGGAATTTCGCGTGGATCTATTGTCAACATAGGTTCCGTGGCTTCTTTCGTGGCGCTACCCCAGGCAATTGGGTATATCACGTCGAAGCATGCTGTTCTTGGTTTGACGAGAACCGCTGGTAAATATTTTGCCATTATTAGTTTATCACATTATTATATAATCACCAAGGTCTCATGCTAATCTACGAAATAGCTTTGGACAATATCAAGCATAATATCCGAGTCAATTGTGTCTGTCCCTCATGGGTAGACACCCCAATGATTGAAGAGCTACTTGCAAGGGTTCCACCATTCAAGGAAATAATACGAGCTCAACTGCCGATGGGGCGGATGGCTCTCCCCGAGGAGGTTGCTGATGTGATAGCTTTCCTTTGCAGCCCAAAGTCAAGCTGGGTTAATGGTAGTAACTTCACCGTTGATGGAGCTATGACCTTGTGTCCATCTTGCCCTATCCCTCCTGAGGTGAGCGCTGGAAACATATAATAATGAAGCACAATACCTCATAGGGCTATCGACATATTAGCTTTCACACAATGATAAACTCAAGATGAAAGTCGCGTTAATCAAACACCGATTTCTATTGTTCACATATGATTTCATCGCAAGGCATTATAAGTATAGGTGCCTAGTATGAAGTGATGACCCATTGCCATATGAGCTCCTTTACTGCTGTGTACCAGAATACTAAGGGTAATAGGGGCAAAGTACCTATAGACATGGCCATGTTGGCTTTAGTCTAACAATGGAGGGCAAGATATGGGTGAGTATTTATCTCCTAATTGTAACTATTCTATTGAACTCATTATTCTCTGGTTCTCCTACTAACCAGCACTAATTATATCTGCAGCTCTCTCGGCGACAGCGTAAACAGAGCTCTGGATATTTCCTCTCGGAATCAGCGGGAAGACACTAGCATCGGCAATTCTCAGGCCGTCAACCCCATATACTCTCAGTTTCGAGTCAACCACGCCACCAGCTTCTCGAGGAATCATGGCTGCTGTTCCGCGCACATGGTAATTCGGTGTGCATCTGTTCTTAACAGCTTCCTTAGCCTGGTCCAACGTTTCAACCCTCCGTCCATTGTTATCCAGACGCCGTCCATCTTCCTTGAAAAGCTCTCGCAGCGGTGAGGTATCGCGGATTTTCTCAAGAAGTAGGACGTGTCGCGCGTGTAACTCCAAGTCTAACGTGTGAGTCATGGCTCGTGGGTCAACGGCGGGTGGTGAGTGTGGGTCGGCTGATTGTATGTGAATTGATCCGCGACTAAAGGGGTGGCTTAGAATAGCTATAATGGACACATAGAAGCCTTCGGTACCGAGGCCGAAGATATGAGAAGGGTTATCTCCCGGGAAAGGGTTGAGCTGAAACGGCGTGAGTATGAATTGCACCGAACAATCACCTGGGGCACAAATCTGCTCACGAAGTACTCTGGGCTCAACTTCTTCTTGGTGGAGATCTGAAAGGAGTTTGGCCATGGATATAGGCGTCATGTCTTGGTCTTGGAGCGGGAAAAAGGCCGATGCGAGCGGGTTGACAGACAGGGGACCTGCTTTAGCCTCTTGATAAGCACTCATAGCCACTTCGACGACGCTTGGATTGCGCATCTGATCGCCGGACGTCATTGGGTCAGCGGCTTCCCAGGAGAACGGTACGAAACCGTGGTCCTGGAAGTTTTCACCTACGTTTGGATTGTCTAGAAGACACTGAATCCCCTACTTTGCAAGTATATCCTTACTGCCAATTCCTGAGAGCTCTAGCAGTTGAGGCGACTTGGCTGCGCCTGCGGTCTGAATCACCTTGCGCTTGGCAGAAACCTGCCGCCTCTGGCCGTATTTTCCAACGAATGTGACACCGGTGGCTCGAACATTGTTGCACTCGCTCGTCTGTCGGGTGAACAGGGTTTTCTCGACAAGTGCCTCGGTGATGACCCGAAGATTTGATCGCTGAGCAACCTCATTCGAGATGTACGTGTTTCCGGCATGACTCCTCTGGACACGCCAGTGATAGGATCGCTGTCGATGGGCTTACATAGAGTAGACCAGGCCTGTGGCTAAGCTTGGACAAAGGGAGGAAAGTCTTCCTCGCTACCGTATGAAACTTGAACGGCTCCGTCTGTGCCATGAGCGCCGTTCAAGTAATCAAGCATGAACTCCTTGAGCTTCGCTTGAGGCTCCGTAAAAGTGTGAAACTTGCGGGGGTAACTCCCCATAGTCTCCCATACCCAGCCTGGGTTTCCTAGCCTTTCCCATGTATTGAAGCCCGACTTTGACAGGTAGATACCTAACCATCCCTAGGCTGATACTTTAGATCGAGTCGACTTAGCAAGTAGTTTAAGAGCACTGAGATATTCTGGTATAGATTAGGTAGGTACTTACGCCGAAGATCCACCTAAAGTTTTACCCAGAGGCTGCGCCAGCCTGCGTTTGTTCAGTCCGACCTGTCAGCCATTGCATGTTAGACGTTCGTTCGAACACCATCCAATATACTCGACTGTACATACCTGGGGCTCTGTAGTGATGCACCAATCATAGTCAGGATCGAAATACATCGCTGGGGCAAGGCCTTGAATAGCGATCTCCGGGTCTTCTAGGGGATTTGCGCCCGCTTCTAGGACTATGACGCAAACATCCTTGTCCTCAGCCAGCCTCGAAGCAACCACAAGCCCGGATGTCCCACCTCCGACCACGACGTAGTCGTATTCTGCGCCTACGTCCGAAGTTAAAGCCGTAATGGTAGCCATAGCCAATAGACACGGAAATTTTCGATAATAAAAATAGAAAAGGGTGTAAGGATGTTTATAAAGACAAATACGACGATGTGTAGAATCAGGACACTGGACAGTCTCTCGTAAGCTGTAGGGGAGAACATTGCGCTCTAGTCTGCGGAGTTACTTCAATCCGGGGGTAATTTTGGGGTGGCACAATGAGGATGATTGCGGTCGACGAATCAGCCTCGTAGTTACATTCAGGATAATCTTGTTTCCCTTGTTCCTGGGGTGATACTACATAGAGGTTGCCACGGACAATATTGCTAGATACTGTCAGAACTACACCTCTATGTTATCCTTCGATATCATCTTTTAACCTAAGTCCTTCTTATTCGCTGTGAAACAGTACTGTTTCATGAACTATGCCGGCTTTGTTTGATTATTGGTTGCTTCGTTGGTTGGTATACGCAACGCCAGGTCAGGGGGAACAAACAAACCACAGTACCCCCACGAACCTATGTAGTGAGGCCAGGAAAATTACCTCTATTTAATCTCTATCACCTACATAATAAAAATAAAGTATCACAACCTTAAAATCTAATCCATTAGCACACACAATAATACTTTAACTATCCCCGGGGATGACTTCAGTATAAGGGATCACGTCAGGAAACGGTCATGTCAGAGATGTCCTTCGGCTCTAGACCCCTGAAGAAACCAGCTCGGAATGTCGTGGATGTAATAATCATATGTAAAGCCTTTGGTAAACCTTAGAGGCGCTGTACTGCGTCCTACTTTACTGACAGATCTGTCTGAAGGTCCTCCATATGTGATTTATTTCAACGATTTAGAGACCCTTTTTTTCTATCTTGGAAATACTACATCAGTGCGATTTGTAGGTATCACCTGACGAAATGACGTATTACCACCCGGATACAACGAAAACTGGCGGCCCTTTGGTTGTATCCACGTTATTCGGCATCATCGCCTTCATCTCTTGTGTGGCACGGGCGTATTCCGTGAAGGCGAGGAGTGATAGCTTCCGGCTACAAGAACTGTATCTTTTTACTGCTCTGGTTTGTCTGCACTCATGTCTATTAGTAGAGCATTTCTCACAAAATCCCAAGTTGTTGACATTCACGTCTCTCGGCATTCAGTGGGCTTGTAAGTCACCTTTCGCCAGCCTTGCGTGGTTGAACCCGGAATAGTCACGGCTGAAGCTGTAATAGGCGTTGTGCGAGGTGGGACCGGCAGACACATAACCGATGTCGAACCGTTGGATACAGTTCTTACTCTTAAGGTATGCTCCCTCCATTTGGACCCCTTTTCTATCAAGTACTAAATCAGCTTCCTTGCCTAGCTTATCATCCCATTCGAGGCACTATATGCTGTTACCATGATGCTAGTCAAGTGGTCTATTCTACTCTTTTATCACCGCGTGCTTGGGGCCAACAGATCCTTTTTTCAGTGGTTCGCCCGTGCAAATATGGCCATTGTATTTTTATGGATGGTTTCGGTTTTTCTCGAGGCATTCCTCCTCTGTCGACCTCTCGCATATAACTGGGACACATCTATCGAAGGCACCTGTGTCGATCGTAATATCATGTATGTTATCGGTGGTGCTGTAAATATGGCTACAGACTTCGTAGTCTTGCTAATGCCCGTTCCAATAATTTGGAACTTAAAAATGCCAACATCGCAACGTCTCGCTCTCTTGGCTACCTTTAGCCTTGGCCTCTTGTTAGTATTTAATATTCTTAGTACCTATTGAGCTTGAAACGAAGACTAATAGTCATAGCATCACCGCAATCTCCATAATCCGCCTCAAGTCTCTCATGGAAATTTCCTTTATCGACCCTACATGGACGTTGCCAATGGCCATTTTCTGGACAGTCCTCGAGCCCGAGCTAGCAATCCTTGTTGCTAATTTCCCATTCTTGAGACTATACCTTTCTAAGTTACTTCCAAAGAAATGGGCGTTATGTCTTTCCTCGTGGCGTAGTCACAGGGAAGGCGAGAACTTCGAACGTCTTCCGACCGATGAAGCAATAGCGTTACAAACAATCGGTGGCGGATTGATAGGGTCGAATGCTATCGCCAGAGTTTCAAAGCCTGAGAGTAGTGGGTTACCGGCGAGTATCTGGAGCGATTCAGAGAGAGGATTGACGCGCAGACGTTCAAGTACATACTATGTTCCCGGTTAGCTAGGAGACGGTGAATCATGACTTAGGTACTAAGTAGGTATTTTTTTTACAATATAACATCGATGGAGATACATCCGCTAGAAGATAAAAACCCAAGTTAGATTCCTAATATAGTAGCAATACGCTTCATAAATTCTTTTTCGGGATCCTCTATCCTCTTTTGGACACCTTTAGAAAAATCTTTAAGAGGTATTATTGCTCTCGATCAGGCTCATCACCTCCACCAATTTCCTAGTTAATACATCACATATCTATGATCTCGGGTTTAACTATCCGCTTAAGGTTACACACCATTCAGCCCTTTTCTTCCGTAGCTTCCATGTACGATAACAAAGCCCTCTTCTTGGCCTACCTTCGAGCGGATACCGAAGCCTTCCTTACTATCATAGATTACCTCTCCGGGATGCAGAATCCATTGTGTTGCGATAGATACATCTATGTTCAACCTTTGAATATCTTCTGCTTTTATAACAGAACCCGCTAACCTTAGTAGGTAGGGCAGACGGTAAAAAGCCGTGGAGAAATCTAGATCCGCCGCTGACAGAAAATCATTGGTATCAACAAGATGCAGAGCACAGAGCTAGGGTGTAGAGGCAATTACTGGGACTTGATCTTCTGAATGGGCTAGTTCATCCCTTATCACAGTATTAACTAGTGATAATATCTAGGTGAGAGGGCGAAAAAACATCCACTAGTTTACCCAACTTCGAAAAATCATATCAAGTGGAATTGGGAAATGAGCTGTACCTTGGATGATACTTTACCTTAGTGTGATTTTTGGGGGATTTTCTCGCTATAACCTCGAGTAATATCCACATTTCCCGCAAGGATACTCTGGTTGCTTCGATAGTACGAGAGGCATTAATATCGCTTGTAAATCTCGCAGCAACCTCCTCGGCGCTTATCCTACTTTACAGAAGCCCGCATATAGCGTTTACCCAATCAGTGATTAGTAGCCTCATAATACGAAGAGTGAGCCCTGCTATAGCTCACTCATCCCGCGCCGGATCGGAGTCCTTTATCAAGGAACGAATCGATGGATGGCGCCATTTTATGGGAGACGATTAGTAGAGGGATAATATCAAGCCAAAGATAAGAATCATTACCTAAACAAGAACATTAGAGGAACAATAGCTACGATAATCCAAGGCCAGGGCCCTCAAGTGTTGAACGGCCGCGTGTCGTCTTGGTGAGTTAGTGATGGAAGGATCGTGCCTAATATTTGGATTGGGGGGTGTTGATGGAGTGAGAAGTGTGTGTGAGAGATATATGTGTATAAGTCTAGCTAGCTATAGGAGAATGGGTAGGAGGCCTATATAGAGGAGGGAGGTGGAGATAGGTGTGATATCAACCTACGAACAAACACTACGAATGTCAATACAAGGGACACCGCAAAAAGTACGGTAAATAGGTCGTTATAAGCGTAGGATAAGATGAGGCGATGTCTAGACTAAACTCGACCAGTACGAGGTTGATACAACGTTCAGGGCTATACTCTTTTATGCCTATATATGTACCCAAAGACTAGGGAATTACTTACTTGCCCCCAAAGTATTAAAGGAAGGGTATAGTATATCGTAAACGCAGAGAAATCTAAATATCCTATAAAGGACATTTAAGTACCTACCTACCTATATATGAAAGCTACGACCCTGCTCTTCTCTTTTTCCCTTTTACCCCTTCTTAACCCCCACCCCCTTTTCTCTCTCTCTGTCACACAGGTACCTTAGAGGTAGGTACCTAATGTACTACTACATCCACACTATTCCCGTTGTGCTAGCAGGTTGCTCTATGCTGCTTTCCTTGGGGGCTAAAAACACACGGAAGGCTGATAAGCGCGGACGAGGGCAGCTACATGCATCGGAATTTGATGCGCCTGATCGGCAAGGGGGCCAACCATATTGATAGCGGTGATATCAACACGTTCTTCACGTTATTAGTGTTCTAGAACGGTATATGTATATCTCAGTCAGTCAAATAGCGCGCATGGCGTGAGGCGCCCATCGCCTATAAAACCCACGTAGAATCGGGCATACAGGTAGGTACACACCTTTTTGTTACTCTATAAGCTTGTTGGAGGCATAGCATCTTAGGGTAACACAAATAGTATATAGCGTTCGCTATATATACCTAAGGTACCTAAGGGAAGTAATTCTCGCAATAGAACCCGAGCCTTGCGATGTTTCGTTCCTTTGGCCTAAACCAAAGCCCACATCCTCAGACTTGGGTTCGAGCAAGCGGTCATTAGGATTTACGCGTGCTCCATAATTTTCTAGTGTACCTGAATGATACGAAGTCCTACTTCAAAAGAAATGCTATTGTATTAAACGTGATTAGGACCTTTACTGCGTACCCCTAAACGAAGCGGGTACACTGCGAGTAATAAAGCTAAGCAATTTACACTTTATATATCACTCGACTTTTACAAGGGCTATTGTGTCGAATTGAAGATCCTTACGCCATATATGTTGCTATACCAGCGCCGACCTATCTAGAGCCCCAGCGTGACCCCACAGCGCAATATCACACGTAGAACGCTAGCTTTTATTATACAGAACTATTAGAAAAGAAGTAAATCCCAGCCTATTTATTTCTCCTAATCCTTTCTTCCCAAATGCTCGTCAAGAGAAGAACCCGTGGTCGAAGTATCGGTCGGTGTATAACAGGAGCTCCCAGGGGTATATCTAAATCCGTCAGCGACAAAACGAGGATCGTTCATTCCCTCGTCGTAGGCGGGAAGCTCCTCGTCGGTGGAGGCATAATCAGGAAAGGCGGAAGTCGGGCTCGGGGGAACCGGGTTGCTGTGTTGCTGCATCTCGCGACTAAGACCCCGAGAACGCCCCTCTTCGGCTTCGACCATGTCGCCCACCACGCTCGCAACAGCACGGAACTGGGCGATCTCTTGCTCCATGGTCGTTGAGAGGTTATCCTCCTCTTCGCTCTCGGACCCGTGTAATTGTCTCATGATGGCCTCCTTCTCCTCGTCCTCAAGTTCTTGGCGTTTTATGCTCTCTTTCACCCATCTGACGATATCACCATACCGGGAACTGAGAGCCGCACGTCTTGTGGCCCAGAAACCGTGATGATGCTGGCAATGGGCCGCTCGGGTCTGATGACGCCCAGCACAACAAGAACGGCGGTGCTTTCGAGACGTAGCGAAACAACGGGTAGACAATGCGCTAATAAGGAGAGAAAGGAGGATGACTACAGCGACAATATGAATAATTGACATGGTGCGGAAGAAGCCATGAGGACCATGGGGGCCATGGGGGCCAAAATGCTTCCTTAAGTTAGTAGGCAGATCATACAGAAACTGTTCTGAGTACTTACTGGAGGAGGAGGATGTGCATGAGGCGGGGGCGGAGGCGGTGGCATTCCGCCATGTGGTCCATGGCCAGGATGTGGCGGTCGGTCGTGGTGATCTGGTATCGGGGGAGGTGGCGGTGGGAAATCGTCTTCGATATGAAGTGGTCGCTCGGGTCTGTCACTATCGAAGTCCTCGGTTGGCCCCTAGAGAAGTTAGCACCACATAGTTTCACATATACTATTTCCTCGAGGCTTACCACTTCATTGTCGAACCCTAAAGTCGGCCCATCCTCGTGTGGCGGCTCATTCCCTGGAAAACGATGACTTGGTGGAGGTGGGGGAGGAGGAGGCGGCGGCGGATGCCCGTGAGGTGGATGCTCTCCATGAGGCGGAGGCGGTGGTGGAGGGGCACAATGACAAAAGGGAGGCGGATGGGGGAAATGAGGTGGTCCATGAGGCGGGTGATGCGGTGGGTGTGGGTGAGGGTGCGAGTGATTTCCATGAGAACCATTCCCATGAGACGGCGGAAACCAATGCGGTCCGTGGCCATGCTCTCCTTTGTGGTGGAATGGCCAATGGTGTCTACCTGGTCTACCGCCGAAGTGACCCTCGTCTCCGAATCTATAGCCATACAGTCTACTGGCTACGTGTTTTGCCCGGTGGTACATCGTTTTGACGATACACTTTAGACTGTCGCACTCGGAAAATGAGTGGAATTCACCCGGTCGCTTGATCTTGAAATCGTAAGTAGTAGATATATGATGAGCCTTAGAAGAGATTGCATATTCAAGCGCTGCTAGTTGTCGCATCATCGACTTTAACTCTGCTAGCTCTTGGTCCAGGGTAGCCGAGGTCTCCTTTCTCGGGTTATCGTCGATATCCTCGTTGGACACGGAGCCGTCAATAATAGAGCCAGTGGCATTGATGAGGGAAATTGAGATTGGTGCCATCTGTTGAAATTGAATGGTGAAACCAACATCGTGAACATCCTTATCGTCTACAGAGATGACTTCAAAAGTCATCATCTGTCCTTGAAACTCATCTTCAAGATGAACACAAGTGAACCCCCAGTTGGCGAGAATGCTGTTGCCAGACTCGGTTGAGATCGATCCAGACCCAAAACCGTTCTCATCCTGTGCGAGGGCTTGGCCATTGAGGGTCACATTTCCGTAGCCGCATGGAGAAGTCGACTCAAGAACGTCGAGCCGAAGAGTCTGAGTGTGGTGTGTTGGTTAGTGGGTGATTCTCGGCTGGATGCCTCATGAAAGTCTCTTGTGACTTACAGTTCCCTGGAAAGGGATCTCATCTTCAGTAGTGTTTATATCGAGGTTGAGTAACGCGTATGGATTATTAACTTTAGTAGGTACTCGTTAGAAGCACGTCGCCTTCATGATACTTGGCATATTAATGAATCTCACCCTCGTGTTTAGTTGGAAGAGCCACTGCTAGCAGCGGCGCTAGCAGTAACTGAGTCTTCAGGCGGCCACGCATCGTTGGATCAGGCACCTAGAAATCTCAAATATAATGATACAAAAAGCGAGGTTGCCTTGGCATGGCAAGACTACAAATTACCCACACTCAACGAAGTCTCAAGTAGAAAGAGAGATAAAATGGTTGCCTGCACGCAAGCAGGCTGGAAGGAATAAGTAAGACGGCCGACTTCTCCGCGAAGGGTACGGAATAAGTGGGGTGCCACGCGGACAGATTCAGTTCAGGAAATATACCCACGCTCGCACGTTCGACTCGGTCAAATTTCAAGGGGGCAAAACGAAGCGGGACGCAGAAGTTACTTGGACAATAGGAACATCATGAACCTACATACTAGCCAAAACCCAGCCCACTTTGAAACTACATTGACTGCCAGCGAGTCCGTCCAGGAAATGATCGAAGACCATTAGCGCTCACTGCTTATATGAGGCTGTGTAGGCCTAACTACCACTTAATAGTGATAGTGGGGCACGTCAACCAATGAGCTTCAACTAGCTGACGAGTCCCTCTAACCCAGCTTGCACTGGGTTGGGTTAACGCCGACCAAGATGAAGGATAGATTCGTACGCAGGTATGGAGTAAAGAGAGAAAACAGAAACATCTTGGGCCAATCATTATCTCTCGTTCGTCCAAACGGGAGATAAGAAGAAGTTAAGTCTCCATACGAATCTTCAGACCACTAATTGCTTCAGCCTTTGAGATCGGGAGCTTTAGAATAATAATTGAGATTCATGCTGATTAACAATAGCCATCAATTGAGCTTCTCCCAAGGATATGGGTAACGCAGGAAAGCATAGCAATTATGATACGTTCCAGTGCAGTGGATACTCTTGTTCGAGATATAAATTGGTGGTGATGGATTGGTTCATTAAAGATGAAGAATCTTATTACAAGTGCTTAGCGCTTGGCGTCTTGGTCATGGTGGGTCTTCAACAGCTTAGGTAACAGATGTGGCTCAGCTAGAACAAAGTTCCCACCTTCTAGGCTGAGTTTGATGTGACATCCTGTGTGGCTTGAAAGTCCCAGGATGCCCCACCATTTGAATTCAAGCTTTCCCAGCTCCGGCTATCACCGTCACCAAGCAAGATTCCTTGTCGCATAACTCGAAATCAAGCATCAACTTGCGCCTCGTCTAAATCACTATACCCCAGTCCGGCGCGACTCTTCATTCAAGATGGTACTTATGGGTTTCCTCTATTTAGGATGTTCATATGCTAATGTGACTCTGTCATAGCTACCTCTCGGGCTCTTGAATGCGGCTCAAGGCCACCCAATGCTCGTTGAGCTCAAGAACGGAGAGACACTGAACGGCCATCTGATACAATGCGACACATGGATGAATTTAACTTTAAAGGAGGTCATCCAGACGAGTCCGGTAGGCACCCGTGTTTCCATCTTCAAGCTAATGCCTTGGCTAATATTCGAATAATAGGAAGCAGATAAATTCGTCCGTCTCCCCGAAGTATATGTCAAGGGGAACAACGTAAGCATAATCTTCTATACAACAATGGGACACGCGCATGTGTGGCTAACGGCACATCGCAGATCAAATATCTCCGCGTTCCGGACGAAATCATCGATATTGTCAAAGAACAGCAACACGGTCAACAAAGTGGATTCAGGGGCGGTCGTGGTGGACATGGCCAGCAAAGAGGGGATCATGGTGGTAGAGGTGGCGACCGAGGTGGCCGTGGTGGACGGGGCCAGAGCAGAGGTCGGGGTAGGGGTCGTGGTGCGTAAACAGACGTCGGTGTTGTGCGAGAGATATCTATACAGGCGAAGAAATCACTATAAGGAACCTGAACGGCGGCATGAAAGCGCACGGATAGGCTCCCAGAAAGCTATCATATTGGGAGAAGGCGCTAGGATATTGCTATTCTAGGCGAAGAAGATACCCAGCCCACCAAGACGGTGTTGGCGTAAACGGTGCTAAACCGTTGTTGCACTGAAAAGACAAAGCTCAAGAGGGGAAGAGGCGATAGCAGCAATAAGAATAAGAATCACACCACCGTCTACCGTTTCGATTTCCCTAGGTACAAGAAGCGTGGAAAGCATTACGCTCCATCAACACTTGACAAACAAAGTAGAACTAGACCCGACAGTAAAAGCCCAGCCGCAAGGCGGTTATTTTGGAGGGAAAAGCGTAATAAAAGCAACTTCACGTCGTAGTCTCATAGCAGAAGACTAATAAACTATATAGATATGACGTGCCTACCTAAAATAACTTTGAATATAGAGCTAAGTATGGAATGAGGCGTATGTTTCGAAGGTAGAGTGGTTCTTAGCACCAGCTGCTGTCAGCTGTTGATATGCTCGAAAATCGGGCCACCTAGCGGTTAGCACTCCACTTTTTATCATATCAACCAACATTCTCCAACACCAGAACTTGCGACCAGGTTTACCAGGCACAAATGCCAATTGGCCTTTTACAGCGCAATGCCGGGGGAGCGCGTTGTCATCGATGGGCTCTGGCGATGCTTATGTCCCTCGGTTGACATTACTACGCTCTCAAAATTGATCGGCCCTGCTCGCAATCCTCGACAGCGACCGATACCATCCCCCATTTACAACACCCAGGTCACCTGTAGACAGAGCTGGCGAGAGTTCCGTCGTGTCGTCAGTAGATCCTACGACGATCGAAGGCGCGAAGAACATGACTTGGTCGAAGAATCACGGATTCAGTATCTCAAACGAATAGCGAAACGAAGCCCATGGATTCCCGGCGCTCTCTTGGGGGGTGTCAATGCCTTTACTTACAAGCTCGAAAAGATCCCAACTAAGACCATCTATGCCGCCCTTAAAGAACTTTCGAGGGCTGAAGGGTCCTATTTATCGATTGTCAGTTTGGTAGAATATTTGGTGAAGGAGAGGAAAGAGGTGCCAAACACCCTGCTCTACGAGAGTCTCATAAGAGCGAATGTCGATAAGAATCATGGATCCGCACAGGTTGTCAGTCACCTCCTCGATGAGATGGAGAGGCTGCGTATTCCAACTACACCTCAAATTTATCAAGCTATCTTGGAAGTGAGACGCTCCATATTATAGTCTAGCATTTCACAAGTTAACATTAGGATATAGGTTACGGCAGTCCATCCGGATTATGTACTACGAAATACGGTCCTCTTCGAGATGAAGAACCGATGGTACTCGCCAACCGTCGATGACCTAGTGAACATCATCATCGGACTGTTGAGAGATAATCAGTACGAGCTTGCGCTTGAGAAATTAGAGGAACTACATAAAAATCCCATTATCGTTCCGCCCTGGCTATACGACGTTTTCCTCTACACGTTTGGTGAATTGGGTTTCCACGAGGAGACGTTCTCAATCCTTAAACACCGATTACGAGTTGCCAACATGACTAACGAACCATTATCCCCTAACGCGTGGCAGTTCCTTCTAGACGTTTTCAGCAGAGACGCTTTCTATGATGGAATTAAATACATATGGGATCGTTCAGTCACCCCTGGTTATATAATTCCCCCTGATGGCGTCGTTATGAACGTACTCAACACGGCGTCGAACCATGCAGACGCGCCCCTGGCTATAAGCGCAATCCGAATACTTTCAAATCGCGGCAGAAAACTCGAATTGTATCACTATGAAGCTCTTATAGATATCCACACCCAACAGAAGGACCTCCGAAAAGCATTTACTATCCTATGCATCATGGCCAAGGCAGATTTACGTCCTGACCTCTCCAGCACGCGATCCATTTTCCAAATACTCCGCGAATCATCTTCTGAGACAGATCATGCACTGGAGATATTAAATGATCTGAAATCGCATTATCAAGTCCCTAGCGCCGCATTTAACGTAGTCTTAGAAGCTACCGAAATTCATCATGGAATTAAAGCAGCCTTAGACATGTACAGAAGCATACGGCAGATCTGCGCCTGTGGGCCTGATCTCGAAACTTATCATATCCTCCTCAGCCATTGCACAATGAGGAAATCCATGAACTTCCTATTCGCCGAGATGGAGGCTCTCTCGATCGAGCCCACTCAGACTACATACGATCATTTAATCCGAATTTCGAGCATGCAGGACAATTACGAACAAGCTTTTCAATTCCTAGACAAGATGAAGAGTGCCAAGACGGCAGGCCTGCCTAATAATTGGTGGATGAGCAGAAACTCAGCGCTAGCGCTCATCAGGAGGTGCATCCAAGCAGAGGATATTAGGGTGCAGGAACTCATTGAGGAGTGCCGCAAGCGGGATATGTTTATTGATGCGGAGGTGCAGGAGTGGCTCGACGGCGTCCAGAAGCAAAAAGAACTTGCTGAAACTAATGTCAATAATCCTGTAGAAGGAGTATTGTCCACGGAACCAGTTACTACGATGCCTTCAGATGATATTCAAGGCCAAGGACCTAACGTGATGTCAGGCTCAGAATAGAGCAAGGCCAATAAAAACACCAGTTTACTATGCGCAATGCCAAACTCTTTTCCCTCTCAATGCGTCTGTGCTACCTAAATCAAGATATGTGACCAGCTCACCCCAAATCATTGTGGACATCCAGGATCGATATTCTTGATCAAGACACTAGCCAGATAAGACAAAGAATTTTCTCCGCTTGTGTTTTGCATACCTTGAGGATCGCGGGCATGAGGGTGACTTATTAATAATAACTACGGTGACTTGGATATCCCTTGGAATCCATTCAAGGCCATTCGGATTACAAAGCTCGGTCCAATTCGACCGCTGCCAAGATGACGCAACTATTTCAAGACTAAAGCACTTTTTCAGTCTCCTCTCCCAATCAAAATGAAAGTGCTCTTCTAGATCCGGAAATATCGCTGATAAATCCATGAAAGGTCCAGATCACTAACCATCGCTAAATCCGCCGGCCTGGGACCAATTAAATTGGTTCGTGGAAGCAGATCTTAGATCCGCTGCTGACTCATATCCAGATGTCTTACTACCAATATTTTCATCTATTATCTCGATTATCAGAAATATCAAGATTATGCCAAGGACGCCAAAGATGACTGACATTTCAAACCCCCACTTCGTTCCTTTATTTCCAGCCTCAACTGTCGATTTATATTGTTTCACAGGTTAGGATTGGTAATCCTCATGCGCAAAATTGCGCCATCTGGCTTAGAAACCAGCAACAAGATGGCCGCAGTTACTTAACATTTCTTTCGCTATGTTTCTACTCCATGAACATGAGAAATAGGAGCCATGGAGACAACTCTCATATGTCCGTTTACGTGAGATTACTATCACCGCTCCAGAGTACATAAACCCAAGGTGAGTCAACAAAGGTAGGGACATGTCTTCAAGTTTGTATTATATAGGTACGGACCACTTTATCTAGTATTGGGCTAGATATATCATCTACTATCATTCTTCCTCATTTCTCAATCCACCTCTACCTTGATAATTGTTTCGATATTTATTATACAAGTGGCGTTTACACGATGTCGCCCATTATTCGTGATGCCCCAGCAGGGCAGTTCATCCGGTTTATTACTGGTAACCGTGTTCTGCAGTATCCAGAAGAGAAGTCCGACTTTGAACTCCCAGAACCCTGGGCACAGATGCTTAAATCAGATTCAACCGGATCTACTCCATCGGAAGACCGATCCGATCCTTTCAGCTCCGGCTCATCAACTTGCAATTCAACAGTCTCCTATGCCAAAGATGAAGAGAGCCAGGTCGAAAAGGCAGACGTGATAGATCCGGCACCGTACAATGCTACTCTGACCCGGACGAAGAGCCGGACGGAAACCTTCCCTAACACCGAGGAGCGATATGAGATTGATCAACGACACGAACTCGAGAAGACTAAGTCGATACCCATCGTCCCTAGGAAAACGAAAGATGGCGCAATCCTTGTTGATTGGTACTACACCGACGACCCAGACAATCCTCAAAATTGGTCCAACTTGCGTCGGGCTATGGTTGCCGTCATTATCTGCCTCTACACCTTTGTCGTTTACACGTCGAGCGCCATCTACACTACATCGACGGAGGGCGTCATGGAAGAATTCGGTGTTAACGCGACGGAGGCTTCTCTAGGACTGGCGCTCTTCGTCTTGGGATACGGACTTGGCCCTCTGTTGTTTTCGCCCCTGAGTGAGCTACCCAGCATCGGTCGGAATCCGGTTTATATCTTGACGATGTTTCTATTCGTCATTATATCCATCCCCACTGCTCTAGTAACGAATTATCCGGGGCTGATGGTCCTCCGGTTCCTCCAGGGGTTCTTTGGATCGCCTTGTCTAGCTAATGGCGCTGCATCACTCGGTGATATGTACAGCGAGATATCCCTTCCGTATGCGCTCATCGCTTGGGTGAGTGCCGCATACTGTGGACCAGCTCTTGGCCCCCTACTCTCTGGGTTTTCTGTCCCCATAATGGGCTGGCGGTGGTCGCTTCTCGAAATCATATGGGCCGCATCTCCTGTCTTTCTCGCCATGTTCGCCTTTCTCCCCGAGACCTCAACGCCCAACCTACTTCTCCGTCGAGCACAACGCCTGCGCAAACTCACCGGCAACGAACGATTCATGTCACAATCGGAGATGGACGAGCGCAACCTGGACAAGCGAGCCGTAATCATCGACGCTCTCATCAAACCCCTCGAAATCACACTCAAGGACCCTGCCATCCTTTTCGTACAGCTGTATACGGCTATCATCTACGGCATCTACTACTCGTTCTTCGAGGTCTTCCCCCTCGTCTACCCGGTCTACTACGGGATGGACTCGGGACACGTGGGCCTCGTATTCCTATGCGTGCTCGTCGCCTGCCTCCTCGGCGTCGCCGTCTACACCGGCTACCTGTACTTCTACATGGGGCCGCGCATCGCGCGCCTTGGCTTCCCCGTCCACGAGACCCGGCTCGTGCCGGCGCTAGCAGCGGCCTTCGGACCCACAGCGGGCCTCTTCATATTCGCGTGGACGGCGCGGCCCGACGTGCACTGGATCGCGCCGACGGTCGGCATCACCGTCTACGGCGCCTCCGTGTTCGTCGTCATGCAGTGCATCTTCGTGTACGTGCCGCTGAGCTACCCGCGGTACGCCGCCAGCCTGTTCGCCGGCAACGACTTCTTCCGCTCCGCGCTCGCCTTCGCGAGCATCCTGTTCGCGCGCCCGCTGTTCGGCGACCTGGGCGTCGCGCGGGGCACGAGCCTGCTCGGCGGCCTCAGCACCATTGGTATTGTCGGGATCTGGGTTTTGTATTTCTTCGGCGCGCGGCTGAGGAGCTTGAGCAAGTTTGCCGTTTCGGCTGAATAGAGGGAGGGGAGGGAGGGAGCGAAGATGGCGCTACGGAATAGGGGACATCGGGTAGGTAGGTGGGTACTTTATGGAGATATGGGCGAACGGCAGAGAGAATGGATTTCTTCGGAGGTAGATTTCCGGGTTGGTCTGGAAGATATGACGCCTCGAAGCGGTTGCAATTTCCATGGAGCGATTTGATAGACTTTCCTAGCCAAATAGGCTATAAGGCCAAGGGCTTCGATGGTCTACGGTTATATATTATAATGAAATGATGACGCCTATTATGCAGTCGATCCGAACACCGACGTTGTAAGGCATATGATTGGTGTCTCGTGGCTGGATAAGTGCAGCTACTAACTAATAATTTGGGAAGTCAATTATCAGTCATGAAACCGGCAAGATCGAAATTCTATCAATTTTCGGGGACATACCGAAGAAAGGGGCGAAGGGGACAGACATAACACTGATGAATTAATTCACAGTCTCGAGGATCCTCGAACCCGGGCGACTGCAGTGTGATCATCAAGTCCGATATCTCAAATTGGATTGGTCCCAACAAGAAGGATAGATTTAGATCCTTAGACTACCTCTCGGGCAGTTTCTACCATCAGTATATGTGGTCCATATATTGCAATAGGTAGGGCCGTCTGGCCTAGTGTTAGGTGTGAACAAATATTGGTCTCGTCGCTGTTAAAATGCCATGGTCGGGGTTGTTTGCAGTAAGGGGGTCAACAAATTTCATAGGATCTTGTTGGTATTTCAAGCATTATCTCTTTAGAATACAAGCAATTTCCACCCCAGATTAGCCTCGAAAATAAGAATAAGATAGACGGGATGAGAGGTCGATATATATAAATCTGAAAACATGCATTGATCAATGACCCTGTCCTACCCTATTCGGTCCCATGGGTATTCTCATTCAAATAGAGAAAGCCTTAAATTAATTAAAAAAAGACTTTACAAAAAGAGTTGTCTACGGATTCGAACCGTAGACCTTTGAAGAAGTGCCTGGGCAGTCTGGTAAGAATACAGTTAGAGACCTACCGCCAGCTCGTTTTTCATAGCTACGTGCGCGCTCTAAACCTCCACCCTACCGGCTGCACCTTACCAGCCTGACCAAACACTTCTTCTTACGAAGACGCGGCCTAATTATTCCTTTATGTCTCCCTACAGATGTACTGCCCTCCAATTGGTCTGTTCTTTAGGTGGCAAGCGCAAGCCCCACTATGGTAGGCGCGTCGCGCTACGCGGAGACAAACGCTAGTACCTGGAATAAACGCACTAGCCGCGCGTGTACGAATTTAGTAATTGCTAAATCGCAACCTCAAGTCTTACATCAACGCAAGAAGACTGGAGGAACTTTATTGTTATTAACTACTATCTTCAAGGACTAACACATTCTAATCGCCCGTAAAACTGCACCATTAATTACCTTAATTACATGTATCTATATAAGGCAGTTTCCCCATGGATGGTTGTATTTGCGACCTTATTTCCGCTTGTAATAATCGTATTGCTTATAAGAAAAAGGTTTAAAGGCTTAATTATATATATATCAGCCTAATGGATGTATCGCGCAACTGCTGGCATTTGCACCCATCTTTTATCACTTGCTTCTATCCTTGCCACTCAAAAACGCGTGTACCGACCAAGAATCTAGCGGCTGGCAAGTTACTCTGTCAACCATTCATCTGATGGCAGAGAGAACCACGATTCTTGCATAATATCATAGTATTTTTTACTCTCCCACGATATTAAGGTCTGGAAAGACACCAGTAGGCGTCTTAGGTAGACTTGACCATACGCGTATTTCCAACCCCAGGGACACCTCGATCTAATATACCGTGCTTGCTAATACCTAAGGTACTTTCATAGAAGTGAAAATTGTTTACGACTGATTTACACGAGGGATTGTTACTTATGCTGGCTGGCGATGTATACTTCTTATTTTATGTAGCTTTCTAGTGGAAGTCACGCCCTTCATGTATGGGTTTCAAGACAATTCACTAGGAGACCATTACACGTATGATTCGGGGGCTAAGAAAATATCGTATAAGGACTACATAAACACAACTCGATGGTAGATATCACGCAATTATTCGGGCCAAGTTACCAGCACCTTGCGGCTGGCTACCTACTTAACATCTTTAAAAGTCACGTACCCCATGAGGGCAACTTTTGTTTAGCCTTAACTCATCTACTTCACTCCCTTCCAATCAATCACAGAGCAAGCCCGGCAGTCACCCTGAGATTGCGGATGTTTTCGTGGAACTACGCGTACCTGCCCATATACACTGCTTGGGTACGTAACGTCTTTTCCAGGGCGCACGAAAGATAATTTTTCCTTGCTTCTCCCCTCCCCTTCACATTCCTCAACAACCGATCTCCGTTACGAAGATCCTTCCGTTATTCTATTATTTCTCTACAGTCCCCCACACACATTCTATCTGCCAAAAAGGATCATCTACCTTTCAATAACCCCAGGCCTTCTAACATGGATCCGGACATCCACCACTGTTCACCATCAGGTGGTAAGGGATTGGCCACGACTGTGGTTGCTACAGGGCTCGAGGCCTCTACTACGAACATGGAGTCTACTGGTACTGAGCTCGAAACACGAACTGCCACAGACGCCGTTGCTACAGATGCCGTTGCCACGGACCCCGTCCACGTCCCTGACGTTCCTGCCTCTCCACTGTCTAGTTCTACAGTTCATGAAGTTCACATACCTAACCCTAGCCCTCCCGACCCTACCACTGCACCCTCTTCAAGTACCGATTCCACATGCCACGAGCCTTCTGAACCTGCACGCCTAAAGCCCGCAGCCGCTCGAAGAAAACGTCACCGGCCTATGGTTTTACCACCGCCGTATCTTCATGGCAAATAGAGGGAGAATTACCTGAAGAATCCGATATATGCAGACGAGCTGCACTATAGGTCTCTGCCAGTTGATTCGAATGCCCCCTCTGTATCAAGCGGGGCTCAGTCGTTAAGAGTATCAACGGATAGCGCGCAAAGCGCGTCGACGAGTCAGACGCAGAGAGCATCGGCGAATAACGTCAAAAAAGCACCAGCGGATAATATACAGAAAGTACCAGAGAACGGTACGCAGAAAGCATCAGCCCAAGCCCAAGAAGCATCGGCGAATAGTATACGCCGTAATAATGCGCGGCGGAGAAAGCGAGGATGGCGGAAACAACAAATCGATCAAGACCCGAAAATGCGTCGTCTAGAGAAAGATCAAGGTCAAAAAGGGGATGAGCAAGGGAAGGGAAAAGGGCGAAAGGAGCAAGAAATAGGAAGAGAGTCTAGCTCTCACCTCCGTGCTCCTCGACAGCTTGACACTGGCCCCGGGCCGCGTCCCTCTGGAGCTCGTCCTCTTGGCGATCAGGCTAGTCGGGCTAGCAGCAAGCCAGAATTCTGCTGCTGAAAATGTTGCGGCAATGAATTCCATCCACATGTGCCGGGAGATTGCCGAGAGAGGCCTTATTGTAAGTGAAATTGTAAAAAGGTCTACCTAATTGGAGACCATCAGCTAATGTTGTATATCTAGACCACCAAGGTCGTGCGAAAACTCATACATCTGCATTCCTACGCCCGTATACCCAAGAAACTGAATATGTGACAAGGGAAAAGATGACTTGCTGCGGCAAGGATCCCTCATCATATGGGTGCAGTCGGCCACGACATGAAGAATGACGTCATCGCAGTGACCTCTGCATGTACTGGCATAGTAGCCAGAGTGGGGCCCTACAGAAGCCCCACCATACCATCAGACCTCACTACCTCACTGCCTTACCACCACCTTCGCAACATCCTTTTCATTTTTCCTCTTCTTTTTGCTGTCTTAATTTCTTTTGTCCGACCTAATCATGATTCCTAGGACGGTGACCTCGAACGAGGTCTACCTCTTACCTTTGAGGGACAATGGTGCCCCCGACGTCCCCGGCGAGTACATTTATTTGGCCCCCAAGTCTAACGATGCAATCACCATCCGGTTTACCATCGAGGGCACTTCGTCTATCTGTCGCCAAGGCAGCTTATGGGTCAACATCCCCGAACGCGGATCTGAGTTTAGAAGAGATCATTTTCGCGAGTACAAGTAAGTTATCCAGCCGTCTACCGACGCCTCGGGCCTGTCTTACTAACCGCTCTACCAGGTTGCACCCCGATTTTAATCGTACCCTTGAAATATCCATCCCGGTTTATGAACCTGGCGCTTTCGCATTTTATACGACCTACGCTGAATTGCCTCAGTTATCATCCTCCCTGAACCCAAACATATCAGCCTCTGCTGAGTCTAAAAAGACACCGCTATACTACATCGATGTCGCTCCTCGACTATCGTTGGAAGGCCGCCCACTACCGCTGCCGGCACTGTCGATATTCTCCGTTATTAGCAAGTTCATGGGCAAATACCCATCCGATTGGGAGAAACACTTGCGCGGTATTAGTGGCCGCGGTTATAATATGATACATTTCACACCACTCCAAGTCCGTGGGGCTTCAAATTCTCCATACAGCCTATACGACCAGCTTGGATGGGATCCAGACTGCTTTCCTCAAGGAGAGCAAGACGTAAAAAAAATGGTGGATAGTTTAGAACAAAATCACTCCCTCCTCAGTTTAACCGACATAGTCCTCAACCACACCGCGCACAATAGCAAATGGCTTCTGGACCATCCAGAGGCCGGGTATAATCTGAACACGGCCCCTTGGCTAGAGTCGGCCTATGTTCTCGATACCCAACTCCTAGTATTCGGCTCGAAACTAGAGGAGTTGGGCTATCCCAAAGACCTTCGATCCACTGATGACCTTATCAAGGTGATGGATGGTATCAAACAACATGTTATCTCCGAGATCCGCTTGTGGGAATACTACACACTCGACGTCGACAGAGATGCGGATGCTGCAATTGAATCCTGGGCTGCTGGAAAACTACATATTCCCCAAGGATCCGCAAGTGGTGACCTGGATAAACTCAAAGTAGGGAACGCTGAAGATCAAGCAACATATCTTGTTGAGAATGGCCTAGTTGGAAATGATCGTCTTGGTGAACGCTTCCGACGGCGTATTGATCCTAAGGTTTCGGCTGGTTTAATTGCAGCCTTGTTTGGTAAATATAGAGGCGAGGCCGATGAGGCAGCTATCCGCTCGAAACTAGTACAGATTTTGGACGTGGTTAATGTTCCTTTTTATGAAGAGTATGACAAGGAAATCGGCGAAATCCTGCAGCAATTGTTCAATAGGATCAAGTATGTCCGCCTTGACGAGCATGGTCCAAAACTGGGTCCCATTAACCAGAAGAATCCTTTAATCGAAACGTACTTTACTCGTCTGAACAAAGCAGAAGCATCCGATAAACTCAGTCCGAAAGATCTAGTTCTCGTCAACAACGGTTGGGTTTGGGCCGGAAACGCCCTGGTGGACAATGCTGGGCCCCAATCGCGAGTGTACCTGCGACGTGAAGTCATCGTTTGGGGCGACTGTGTCAAGCTCCGCTATGGAAGTGGTCCTCAGGACAGCCCGTGGCTGTGGGAACATATGACGAATTACGCTCGCATGTTAGCAAAGTACTTTGCAGGTTTCCGAATAGATAACTGCCATTCTACCCCACTACATGTTGCGGAACACATTCTCGATGAGGCTCGCCGCGTTCGACCCAACTTGTATGTTGTGGCAGAACTTTTCACTGGTTCGGAAGAGATGGACTACGTCTTTGTGAAGAGGTTGGGCCTGAGCTCATTAATCAGAGAAGCTATGCAAGCTTGGAGCACGGCAGAACTTAGCCGACTTGTTCATCGACATGGTGGGCGTCCCATAGGCAGTTTTGAAGTTGACGACATATCCAAAGGTGCTATTGGAAGCGCCCCCACAAGCCCTGGCCTTAATGGTTATCCTACTCGAGAAGTTATCCGCAAGATTAAGCCTGTCCCAGTCCAGGCGCTATTCATGGATTGCACACATGACAATGAAATGCCTGCCCAGAAGAGAGATGCCCGAGATACTCTACCGAACGCTGCTCTAGTGTCCATGTGTGCCAGCGCGACAGGAAGTGTTATGGGATATGACGAGATATATCCGAAGCTTGTTGACCTCGTAAATGAGACCAGATTATATACATCCGAGTCGTCCTCGACCAAGGAAATCAAAATTGGAGGTGGCAAAGGCGGGATTGGCGGCGTGAAGAAGCTGCTCAATCAAATCCATACACTAATGGGGAAGGACGGCTATGACGAGACACACATCCATCATGAAGACCAATATATCACGGTCCACAGAGTACATCCAGAGTCGAGAAAAGGATATTTCCTCATCGCTCATACTGCCTACCCAGGCTATGGAAATGGCAATGGTGCATTTAGTGCCGTCCGTCTCGGTGGCACGAAAGCGCGACATCTAGGAAGTTGGATGCTAGAGGTCGACGCAAGTGAAGAAGCTAAACGTGAGGTTGAAAGTGACAAGAAATATCTACGAGGACTCCCAAGCCGCGTGGTTGACGTACCCGGTATTCGATTAGAAGTTAAATCAGACGAAACGGTTATTACAGTACGCGACAAGTTCCCACCTGGAAGTATCGCCTTGTTCGAGACTTGGATCCCAGCTGCAGAACATTCGACGGGCTTGGATACCTACGTGACGTCTGGGGCCAAGGAGGCCATGGCTGAACTCGATCTGGTTGACCTTAACTTTTTGTTGTATCGTTGCGAAGCCGAAGAGCGTGACGGCAGTGATGGTAAAGATGGCACCTATGATATTCCTGGCCATGGGAAAATCGTGTATGCAGGCCTTCAAGGTTGGTGGAGTCTGCTGAAGGACATCATCAACGACAATAATCTTGCACATCCCCTCTGTCAAAATCTTCGTGATGGACAATGGGCTCTGGACTATACTGTTGGACGTCTTCATAGGATAAGTCAGCAGCCGGAGTTTGCTGGTCTCGCCAGGCCTGCGGCTTGGCTCAAGGAGCGTTTTGATGCAATCCGTAGCATCCCCAGTTTTCTCTTACCACGTTACTTCGCACTTGTTGTGCGGACTGCCTACAAGGCTGCATGGGAGAGGGGTCTGGAACTCATGAATAACAAGGTCCAAAGCGGACAGTGGTTCCTTCAAAGTCTGGCCATGGTCAGTGTGCAAATGACTGGCTTAGTCAAGTCGGCATCTCTCTGGCCAAAGAAGCTCGTTCCCTCATTAGCAGCCGGCTTACCACATTTTGCTGTGGAGTGGGCAAGATGCTGGGGCCGTGACGTCTTCATCTCCCTCCGTGGTCTCTATCTTGGAACGGGTCGATTCGACGAGGCCGCAGAACATATATTCGCGTTTGCCAGCGTCCTCAAGCACGGGATGATCCCCAACCTCCTAAGCAGCGGAAATCTTCCGCGTTATAACAGTAGAGATTCCATATGGTTCTTTTTACAGTGCATTCAGGATTATACGCGATATGCCCCGGATGGGCTCAGTCTGTTCAACAAGAAGGTCAAACGGCGCTTCTTGCCATACGACGATACATGGTTCAGCTCAGAAGATCCACGAGCATATTCGAAAGAGAGCCTCATTCAGGATATTATCCAAGAAGCATTGCAACGCCATGCGACCGGACTAAAGTTCCGCGAAGCCAACGCAGGCCCAAGTATTGACTCGCAGATGCGCGATGAGGGCTTTAACATTGAGGTCAACGTGGATTGGTCGAATGGTATCATATTTGGTGGCAACCAGTTCAATTGTGGTACGTGGATGGACAAGATGGGCGAAAGTGAGCGTGCGGGCTCCAAGGGCATCCCAGGTACTCCTCGTGACGGTGCTGCCATTGAAATTACTGGCTTGCTCTATAGTACCCTTAACTGGTTGGCCAAGCTCAGTGCCGAGGGCAAGTATCCATACAAGGGTATTACGAAGTCTGATGGATCCGAGATTACTTTCTCAGCCTGGGCAGATCTGCTAAAGTCAAATTTCGAACGCTGCTACTATGTGCCAGTTAACCAAGCAGACGATAGTCACTACGATATAAATTCAAAGATCGTCAACCGACGGGGTATATACAAGGACCTCTACCGCTCCGGAAAAGAATACGAGGACTATCAGCTCCGACCTAACTTCGCCATCGCCATGACCGTTGCCCCCGAACTCTTCGACCCAGAGCACGCCATGGGTGCTCTGGTTCTCGCAGACAAGGTCCTGCGCGGTCCAACCGGAATGGCGACGCTGGACCCCATAGACCTCAACTATCGCCCCTACTACATAAATAGCGAAGACTCAACCGACTTCGCGACATCTAAGGGCAGGAATTACCACCAAGGCCCCGAATGGCTCTGGCCCACAGGCTTCTTCCTACGTGCACTCCTCAAATTCGATCTCATGAGACGGACCACGGAGCAGGGGCGCGTGGAGGCCTTCCAGCAGGTCACCAGACGTTTAGGCGGCTGCAAAGACATGATTAAGCAAAGCCAGTGGGCAGGCCTTACGGAGCTCACGCAGAAGAACGGAGAGTTCTGCGCCGACTCGTGCCCCACGCAGGCTTGGAGCGCCGGGTGCCTTATCGACTTGTATATGGATGCGTCAGAGTACGCTACGGAGTAACTACGAATGAACAGGTTTAGTTTAGTGTGTGTGAGAGGCGGAATGTCTGAGCAACAGGGGCGTAGTAGGCATAGGAGGAAAAGTATCGTATGAGCATTGATTTTTTTTTTCTTTTGTGTGCGATCCCGTTGTCAGGAAATGAAATAGGCATTCTACTATAAAGAGAAAGTAAGAGAAAGAGAGAGAGAGTACCTAGATGACGAAATTCTCATACATGTCGAGGATAGAGAAACTCCTGTTCATACCGCTTGAGGGATACGTACAAACATACGAGGTACGATGCATACGAAGTCGCCCTAATTACGATAATACTATTACTCTTGCCGTCACTTTTAAGTCCTTTTTTCACTTAGATGCTTGGTTTTTACGTAGGTAGGTAGTGTGCGATGTTTGTAATCAACATTATTCCGTGACTTCAATACTGAGGAGGTAAGTTATCCCAGTAGATTATATTCCTTCCTCCGCCTGCCCCATCCAGGAATGCGCGCATGTCGTACGAAGGATCGCCTAAGGTACCAATCTATCTTAAACCAGTCGAAGCGGTGGCAGGATTCGTCCGCCCTACAAGATCCAATATTACAGCTGTATGACCTTGAAAAAGGGGGATTGGGGGCTGGTCGTGTAGATATCTACTGATGACGCACACGCTTCGGAAAACGGCCCCTGAGCCGCCTTCCATGCCCCCTTTCAATTTACTCTATCTACATAGCCGCTAGCAGCCGATGGATTTCGTTGCGATTGAGGCCACTGCTAGGCTCTTGATTACGCCCGAGTTCTATAGGTATTAATTAGGGGGTTTCATGTAGATACCAACTTGTAAATGTAGTGAATATCTCCACGCCCCAGTGAAATGTCGTGCTATACTTGAAATAGAGATGCCCGATTGAAATACGTAGCGAGCGACGGTCACATCCTCCACGTTGATCACAAGTCAAGTAGATATCAACAATTTGACGGACGAAACAGAAATCAACTCATGCGTCGAGAATCTTTGTTGCAGAATTAGTATTGGCTCGCAAGTCTAGATGTGTACGTGGGGGACAAGGCAACGGTCCGTGTCTCCATCGCAATCGTCCATCGATCCAGCGAGACGCAACTACAGCAGCTTATTCTCGGGCGTTTCCCCCATTTCCCTCTTCCCTAGACCTCCTCCTGCTAAGAACACGGCCTTATAAGCTGATATCAAACCCTTCCAATGCTGCCTGACCCGTTTCCTTGGTCTATCCAGAATAATCCCGGCGCCTAATTGTTCAAGAAACAAACGACGGGTACCTGCATCGGTACAACCTCGTAACAAGCCCACATTTCCACCCATAACGCCCTTGACGAGGAACTCGGAACCAACAATGATATGTTAAGGAATTGCCCTACGATGGTAGGTAGAGTGGATATAATAAACGGTGATTTTAGTGGCGTGGATATAGTCCTGAGACGTAAAGGAGCGTCGCGAATGATAATACTGTGTTTTCTAACCACGTATTCCCTATGTTCGTTGAGTAACAGTCCACTTCTTACGTTCCTTCTTTGGTTTTTCGTTGTAGCCGGCACCTCCGGAGCCCGACATAAATGCGCCTGGGTTGGAGTAATTGCTATCCCTCGCACCGGGACCGACCAAATTACCTTGCGTGTTGATGGCGACATTACTTGGGAGGCCCTTTCCAAGTTCGTACATTCGATCTTTCTTCTTAAGATATTTACGACGCCATATGCAAGCACCGACCCAGATACCTGCGATACCAACAACGATAATCACAATCATGATGACCCATTTCCAATGCGTCGAGAGCCTGGAAGAGATTAGTTTTAGAAGGCAAACTACTGTATGGAGGAAGCATACCAGTCTCCGCCACCTGAATTACTACCTGAGCTTGCACCACTCGTGCTTGTGCTCGACGAAGAGGAAGCTGATGTCGTAGCAGCAGCAGCCCTGTTGCAGAAGCTTGTGAACCAGCCTTGTATACTCCCTAACCCTGCAGCGTCATCTGTGCATGCAGTATCGCAAACTCCGGCAGTGCCCTGGCTAAATGGTGCTAGCTTAGAGTAAGAGCAAAAACATTTGTCGTATGTAACTTCATCCGCCTGTGCAGCTGCGGGAGGCACACAAGCACCGTTGGCATCGTATAGAGGACCACATCGTACCGCGCACGAAGGCAACGACGTGAAGGGTACTACGGTTGTCACAGGTTGGGCTGAAGAAATTGTTAGTTGGTAGGAACTTCATGCTTGATCATAATACAGGAGGATCTCTAGTGAAACCTGGGGCTATCCGACTGGGTTCGCCCGGAAGACGAGGAAACATACCCATGACGAGGCGCGAATGTCAAATGACGAAATTCCTTGGACGTAAGGAGATCTATTGTTTTCCACGTATAGTTCAACAAAATTCGTAGGATTTCGCTTCGAATTCCGACTCGTAGGCTTGGAAGTACGCAGCGCTCAGCCCTTTGATATTAGGTGGTATTACGACAGTAGAATACTCGATGATTATACGATGGCTTGTTACAGCGGACCAACCGGGAACGTCGTCGGTTAATAGATCAGGTTACGAACAATAGCTAATTGGGAGTATGCTTGGGGTCGTTTCGATACAGTCGATTTGGAGTTTTCCGCGGCGATGACGAGAATCTATTATCGTAGATACAAAGCACGAAATATAAAGCAGATTGATGGAAACTCGAACCGGCAAATCGGGTAGGTCTCTGTCGTGTCGTGTTTGTAGTGTTGGCAACGTGTTGCGGAATGCGGAATGCGAAAAATGAAGAAAACGAGGGGAACCCGTGTCTTGGCCTTTGTCCTCCTCTTGTTCAGTTCTGCACCATGACCGCGTTCTTCCTCCTCTAAATTAGATCAAACGAATGTGTGGTGGGTTTGCGGTGTTAGACAAGAGCTTGTCGTGGGGAAAAGGAGAGAAATTGAGCGCAGAGGAAAAGTAATGAGTGAATCGAATTAGAGGGAGTGTGTGGTGCAATGCTGTGCTGGTGAACGAATCCCAGATCTAGGCCGTATGATCTATCGAATCAGGTAACAAGGCATGGAACCGATGCCAATGAGATGCTCTACCTGGACAAGAAGGATGGAAAAGTAAACCTTGAAATCTGGCCAGCCAAGAAGAACGGGAAAGGCTTGAAAGGGCTTGGAAGGGCTTGGGATCGTGCCAGATTGAGTGCTAAGAATTCGTGGGAAAAGCCACTAAAAAAGCAACGGCCAGAAACGGCGCTTCGGCGCAATGAACACTAGCGAGTGGCTTAACTGGTTCGCTTGGTCGCTAAACCATGCCCAGCTAGAGCATCAATGTCAGCTACACACACACATTAAGGTTACCTAATGTAACTCTATGCGTCTAGGTACATGTATGTATATGTCATACACCATCCTTTCCTAAAGCTGCAGTGGTTTCCTTGCGGGAGCGCGAATTGTGCTTATGTACCGTAACCTAGCTGCAGGTTCCCGCTAGGCAGTGCAACAATACAGGTACGTTGCATTATTTCTTGACTCGAATGTCCAAGAGCTGCATTATATTATTCTTGTACTTATTTGATACGAGTCAAATATGGATTATTTTAAGTTCACGTGTAACAAAACAAACCCTTGGCAGAGCAAATCAACGCACAGAAGAAATGGTCATCACGATAGCTTCTAGAAGATGTTGGTTGCAAGGCATTATTTCTATGAAGTGTAAGTATATCTATATCAGGTACGCATCAGCTTACATAGTAGACATAAAATGCATAAGTTAGCGATGGAGGGATTACTTGCATGAATGGAAGCAGGTACAAATGTATTTATTTACAACCAGTCATGGAATGTGCTCACGTCATGCATTGCTCCTTTGATACCTTCGTCCGAGTTTTATATACATATCCCGTGGATATTGTCATCTTCAACTTTTCTCAGTCTTTTCATAAAAGATTACGTTAGTAGCGCATTAAAAAAAAAATTTAAATCTATTTATACAAAGGACATAGATCAACGGATGTCACGGCCGATGATTGTACCTATTATAGGTACTATATCGTTGTCGTCAAGTTGCCGATTGCCGATTGACAAGACAATGCCAAGACCGACTATCTCGTGCAGCTCGTGTTCTGGAGATTTGAACTTTCCGGCAGCGTTATTGATGCACGCGCCATCAAGTCTCTCAAAATGGCAGCTCAGCTTGCCTAATTAGGTAAGTACGCAGCAACAACCCTTGCTAGTGGGTTTCTAACCTAATGGTTCCTTTTAACACATGGCAATGGTCGTCCAGTATAAATTAGCTGAGGACTAGTAGGTACAGCCACGTTCATGCAAACCTAGCTCAAACTCGTCCTGACGCCATTTCAACGACATGGCAATTAGTATATATCGTTATGTTTATGGCCGCCTAAAGTAACGTCGACTTGATATAGAGATGTCCATATTAGTTCAGTCCTAATCCATGACTGTTCTCTCTTATCGAGCACGATCATGGCACATAAAGGAGCAACAGTGAGAAATAGATAATGTTCATAAGAATCGAATTTATACTCACTTTTACCCCTACTTCTATAGCGTCCATATCAACTTGCACAGGCCAGCCAATCCTCCCTGATATATAGCAGTATCACCAGGTTCCAATAGAGTACCATTAAGTGAGCCGTCAAGGTACGAAGATACGTTCCACCGCGACGCGTTGTGACGGGAAGTATACCAGCCCAGGAATGTATTCAAGCTCGATATATCATAGCAGAGCTCTCATTCCCTCTTCATGTCCCTTTCTATATGTATACCATATACTTAATATATACCTCAACAGGCTGTCTCCCTAACAAGAACCCTCATACTCGGCTTATCTCTCTGCGCGAATTATGTTGTGATGTTGCCCGTCGGACCAGCTCATACTGTTCGTCCTGTAGAACAAGTATGTCCTCATAAGGGCATCCGGCAAGTTTTTCAGAAGGCACCGTCACCCACTCTGAGCACCGAATCCTACGATAAGCCTTACAGTTTCTACCATTGACAACAAACCTTGCCCCTATCACTGGCTCAAGATATATCATTAGAATCTGCCACTGGTCTGTTGGGGTTTGAACATCACACTGCAGGGCCGCAAGGAGCGTGTCTTCGTCGGGATGTTCTAGAAGCCTATGACTAGTGACCTGGTGCTCTTGGCCGAAGAACGTCTTCTCATCAATCACGTTCAGCCGGATGCTGAGCCCGATGTTCATCATGGAAAATGACGAGAGGCTCATCGGCGCCCATAGTCGTAGAGAAGGGATATCTGCAAAATCTGCGGGAGAACGAGCTAGGAGGCCGCTACTTTCGTAGTTTCCACGCCATGCGAAAATTGTCATGTCGAAAGATGATTGCATGATTTCGCGCTGCAATCTCTTAAATGCGTTTATAGCGCCTTCCCCGTATAGCACAGGCATGCTGACGTTAAAGAGACCCATGAGGCTGTATGCGATATCCTCTCCCCGCGTTGTCTTTCGCTTAGCCGCCCACTTAAGGCGCTCACCGATGCAAACACTTTGTATTAGGTCCCTATCCTCGAGCAATGTCTTGCTAATCCCCGTGGACTTAGCGAGGGCATCGAGAAGATCCTCTCCGTGTTTGATCTCGGACCAATCAGCTGCGAAGAAGCGCCTTCTGCGTGGCGTGAGGAATTCTTGCAATGTCCAACCTCGCGTTAGCCAACGTGTAGTAGATACGGCGCTCATTATTTCATCCCGTGTTGCCGGCAGGTACTTTGTCGTGGCCCCTGTATCAGGGGTATAAGCTTGCACATCTTCCAGATAGATGAAGCAGACAGCAGCATCAGAATAGTATTTGTACATAGAGTTTATCGCCTCAGATAATTCGGCACTATAACGTTTGTCGATACAGCATGTATCGATCCAAGCATAGGAAAACCCGTGTTCTCGCGCCATAGCGCAGAAATTCGCCATCTTTATCCATCCTGCTTTGTTTTTTATAGCTCCTGAGCGTTCTTGTACCTCGTGGAAGAGGACCTCCTCTGGCCCCCATACATGAGAGAGAATCGCGTAGGGGAAGCTCAATCCTTGTGAGTCGTCGAAAGACTCAATGGAAAGTGTTTCGGTGTTTAGGAGTCTCATGGGTTACAATTATATTCGAAATATGAAACGCTCTTGAGAAGGCGAGTGTCTATGGATATAAAATGATACCATCTACGATCATGAACGATAGATGCGCTATAAATCGGCGAGATGACATGGTCTCCGGTCCCCACATAGATGCATGCAATGGTAGACCACGGTACCAGCTATTACGTCGATAAATATGGAATTTATTGATAATCCAGTAAATGTCGTACTCCAACGCCATTAGAGCATATGCCTAGCATTTCTATCATCCATATATACGACGCAAACCAGACCGCTACGCATTCTGTATACTAAAAATCGAAAAGTTCGTAGTAAAACGGAGCAATTGAGGAAGTGACCACTCTAGCACAACGACCTGTGACGATAACCGGCTTCTTGGCGATTCACAAATAGTCAACTGGGAGAGTTTATCTCTAAAAACCGAGCTTCTTATTTTTATTAAGGGAGGAGCAGACTTGCTAGCTATTTATCCCGTATTAGGTAATCCGTTGGCTCTACCAAAACCGCAGCAACTATTATTGATACTTATTTACGTTCACTATTCAAGGCTTTAGGAAATCAGACGGCTAACCGTGCTCGCCTATCCCTCGAGCCCGTACCTTCCCGTTAGTCTCTCAAGAATATTAAGAATTAGCTCTCTAAACCATCCCTACTAGCCGTCCTCGTGTTTCTCCTGCGTGGTTCGTTTCATATTACACAAAGTCACTCTTATATGTCCCTAGGTTAAAGAGACAGGCAAGTCTTACCACTTCGAGCCATATCTGGTAGGCTGGAAATCATAACGTTGAGTTTGTCAAAGGAAAAAGAGGATCACAGTAATTTCACGCGGCGTACTTTCGAGCATAGGGGCTCTCGACCTGGAGAGAAAGTGTAAGCCGGTAGAAAAGAAACGTAATGTATATAGCTTGATTACATAATTGCGATAAATCGTCGTTGCTATTAGAGTTATAAGAGTGGAAAATCGTAGGTCTAAGGACTTGGATAAGTTATAACTTATTGCTAGCAATGCCAATGCCTTCAGCTATCCTACGAGTGCTAAAATTTCTATAAAGATTTATAGGAGTATTGATAAGAGTATCTTCGGTCTCGCCGGACGGATGGCCTGTCCGATATGATCGTCGCCGATTTCCCACAATTTAAAGGCTCCGTATATACCCAAGCATCAAAACCCACAATGCATAGAATCGGGTGGATCTCCTGCTTATAAATCTGCGTAAGGGCACCAACATCCTGTAAAGCGGGACGAGACTTGGAGGTATTTAATTTCTAGATATGATAGAACTCTCACCGCCATAGGAAATAACCGAGATCGGTGCTCGGTCGGCATATTTGAAGATACCTCATATATTGAAAGAAAGAGCGTAAAGTACAAGAATCAGGAACAATCAGACTGGGGCCGCCTGCACATGAGGACATGAGAAGAAAGCGCACCAACAAAGAACCGGCGAAGGGAATAGTCAGTCCGGGACGTCACATAGGCGGCGAGTATCGCGGGTTTTTCCCATCATGCCCTCCAAGGTGCTGAAATATGAGAGTTACCAAAATTCTGAGAACTCCGAACTTTTTCCATTTTATCACAAGGCACACGGGTTTTTGTGGTTGATCCACAGAGGGGACGTCGTCCATCCGGAAGGTCCGCGGCTGCTATCGCTACTTGACCCGTATTTCGCTCCGGTTGCATCGGAACCTCATCGTTAAGATAATGGCGGTATCTACGATTCCCTTCCCTCTATGGATCATAAGTCTCCGACACTTGCTTACGTTCCGGCGATTTCCAATATAATTGTCTCCGAGAATTCGAATTATCTTCATATCTTGATACTAGGTCGCTGGTTTACGTACTGCTCGATTTGAAGAGAAAGCCCGCCCAGTCCAGTGGTGTGTGGATCTGCTTGATGCGGCACGTCCGGAGATCGCAGATATGGCGTAAGGCTATATTCATCCGGAACGCAGAATGGGAAAAGGAAAGGATATGCGAATCGATACGTATTTGTTGCTCGGGGCGCTCGGGGGCTTCGTAGCAGCTGAAATAGATTCCACAACCCTTCTGTGCTCGGGAAGCATATAAAATGGGCTATAAAATCACAAACACGTTGGTTTCCTACTACTCTTTGCCAGTCGCCTTCATTTCGTCCAAATTCCGAGGACACACGCTTCTCAAAATGCATCTCTCAACTCATACGTGGATGCGTCCTGAGCCGCTTGAGTCGACTCTCAAAAGAGCATCATCCCTTGGCTATACATCGATCGAGCTAGCCGGTAAGCCTTCTCGATACTTTGTCGGTGATACGAAGGCCCTCTTGGAAAAGTATAAGATATCTTGTTGGGGTAGTGTAACAATTATGTACGGACCTCGAGATCTGGCCGCTGCGGATCCAGCCCAGCGAAAAGCCACCATCGCTTACACGAAAAGCGTCGTCGACCTAAGTGCTGGACTAGGAGGGGAAATAGTAACGCTGGTGCCCTGCACAGTGGGCAAGCTGCACCCGACAGCAAGTCCACAGCGAAAATGGGAATGGGTGGTACACGGCGTGCGAGAGGTAGCCCTATTCGCCGCGGAAAAGGGAATCCGCATAGCTTTAGAACCCCTCAACCGGTTTGAGACGTACTTGATCACCAACATTTCTCAAGCACTGCAGCTCATCGAAGAGGTGAAGGCTCCTAATCTCGGCGTGGCTTTCGACCCATTTCATATGAATATAGAAGAGCCTGACCTCATCGCTGCATTGCGCAGGTGTGGGGACAAACTCTTTGACTTTCATCTTGGAGACAACAACCCTCTTGCCCCCGGAGATGGAATTTTGGATTGGCCCCTTATCATCCAGACGTTGCGTGAGATCGGTTACACGGGGGGCTTGGCGTATGAAGCCATGCCGCCGATCGATCGAACTCCACGAAATGCCTTCGGCGCGAAACAGATGGAACCAGAGCCTTGGGATGTGGATGAGGGCACTCTCCAGTTCATAAAGGACCATTCTAGCGGTGTGCTAAAGGAAGGCTATTATACCAGCCTGTTAGCACGATCGGCAGAAACAATTCTGCCATTGATTAAATAGGGTAATAGTCGACCGCTCAGAACGCTTATGGTCAAGCCTCGTCATGCCTATAGACAAATATGGATCTATTAGGACTGCGGATAGTGCGAATTTAACGAATTGTGAAATCAAGAAATCCAAGTTCTGCTCTACCTAGACCCTATGATGTAGTAATATCTTTACAACTAATTATAAGATGAACTTGATAATGACGAGATATAAGACTATACACTTATCATGAACCCCCTATATAGAGCGACTCTATATAACTTCTTACTAAAGACCGAACATATGATTAGGTCGACCCCCGTAAATCGTCGAAAATTAAGGCGCCGTCAGATTTGTCCACAAGCATACTTTCTTAACTCTAGCCTATATCAATGGATGACCGAGCATGCTCGAATGAATAGTAGAACTTGTAAATTTTATACCATAAGTCAAGAAGAGTACATCAAATTAGTCACACGTATGTAATTGTTAGGCTCTAGCTTCCGCCTCGAATTAGTAGTACTGAAGATACTCAAGTGAAGGTTTGATCTATACTTGCTATCGTAAAAGGTAGCTCACAAGGTAATTACCGAAATAATGATATCCAGCCCCGGTCTATTTCCGCTTTCATCCTACCTTGCCAAAAGATATCTAGCTACGTAGGTACCTGCTCATAAGCAAATTTAAGAAGGAATGAAGATACTGGCCTGCCATGTCTGTCGTACTTGTTAAATGACAAACTGATATGACACACGGAAGACTAGTTCTACGAGATCCAACTAATAGTATACTAGACCTACGCAGCACTAAGCTTCTCACGCCATATCAACGATGAAGCTCAGTACCTAGGCAGAGCTACTCGGCTAATCTGTATACCAGAACCAGATGCGTATAATCAGTCCAACGCCACGTCAATAGATAACGAATACTGTGGTTTGTAGAACGTATAGCGTTGGAACTTATTGGAGCATGTCAATTCTATTCGTTGAAATCCAATAGTAGACCCCTCAACGAGCTCACTACTCAGCTTGACGTTATTCGCGGGGTATCTGATCTCATTTGGAGATGCCTTCTTCGCGACCTGACGATTCGTCCAAGATAGCGAGGCAATTGACGTGATTCTGCTAGACGATTGAGACAACTATAGTGCTTGGCGTGGGAGTGGAGTCTGATCACGGAATTTTCATGTATAAAGTGAGATGAAAGTTCGATATATCTCGAAACTAAGCTGAGATATAATACTTCCCATGCAATAGCAAAATTCAATACGTTTCTAGCAGACTGGCCGCCTAACTTTGATTTATTACAACTTACCAATCATCATGGCCCCTCCAGCTGCAGATGTTGATGTGCAATCCGATGAGGCAGTCCAACCGACCGTCAAGAAGTCCGTTGGTACCGTCCCCATTATTAAGACATCAACCAGTTCCAGGCTCGACGGACCATTGAAGTACTCCGGAAGTCTCGACTCATATGAGCAGTTCGATGTCACCAAAGTCATCGGCCGGGAATTTCCCAATCTCCAACTTAGCGAAATCTTACATGATGACACCAAAATCCGCGACTTGGCGGTTCTAGGTAAGTAACCCTTGCCAAACCTTGCTGGTTCTAGGTACTAAGTGTTGCAAGTCTCTGAGAGAGGAGTGGTGTTCTTCCGCAACCAGGATCTCAACATCGACGACCAGAAGCTCTTGGGTGACCGTCTCGGGAAGCTCACTGGTAAGCCAGAGACATCGACGCTTCACCGCCATGCCCTCTCAAACAGTAAACGCGGAATCCCTATTGATGAGAATGGCCGCCTCGATGACGAAGTGTCAATTATCTCTTCTGAGCAGAACCGCAAGTTCTACAAGGACCGTTTTACCGCCTTCTCGAAGAAGATCGCCAGCCATGGTTGGCATGCGGAGTATGCGCAGAACGGGTCCCAATCGCGAATAGAATCGAAAGCTAATAGTAGCTATAGTATCACATTCGAGAACATCCCGTCTGATTACGCCATTCTCAAAATTATACAGCCCCCTGAGGATGTCGGCGGTGACACGCTCTGGGCCTCGGGATACGAGGCATATGATCGTCTGTCACCGCCTATTCAGAAGTTAGCAGAGAGCCTGACTGCTACTCACTACCAACCGGGCTTTGTGAGAGTCCAGAATGACTTCGGCGAGGAGCTTATTGAGCAAAACCGAGGCTCCCCTGAGAACAACGGCCTCGACTTCAAGGCAGAGCAGTAAGTAGAACCGCCCTTGGCTAGAATAACCAGGGGATATAAGCTAAACATGCGCAGCCCTCTTATTCGTACCAATCCGGTGACGGGCTGGAAGAGTCTTTTCGGCGCAGCTGGCCAGGTCGAGGCTGGCTGGATCAACGGGGTCACGGAGCGCGAAAGCGACATTCTCAAGCAATACTGTACATCGCCCACAACCATTGCTTTTCCTAACCAAGGGAGTTACTAATAGTTACTTAGTCCTCCAACTGATTGCCGAGAACCACGATCTCCAGGTTCGGTTTAGATGGAACAAGAACGACCTTGCAATCTGGGACAATCGCTCCGTATTCCACACTGCTACGAAGTAAGTAATACCAGATAAAAACGTATCAACGCAGCGGGGGAAGCTAACTTGGAATTAGCGATTATACCGGAAAACGTCAAGGCAACCGAGTTGTGTCCATTGGCGAGAAGCCCTACTATGACCCGAGCTCGAAGTCCCGCCGTGAAGCACTGGGACTTCTTGGGTGATGTTTGGTAACAAACTGAGGATCTGGGTTTAAATCCATCGCCCTTGATTTTAGTCTTGTTGATCGATTAGGGAGAATCCATTATAATAATGCACCGAGTACGAATGATTTAGCAGAAAATAGTTCTTTTTCCGGCTTCCTCTAGCGATGGTGGTCGGAAGTGGTTCGATGGATTCCGATATAATTGTAGACAGTCCACAATTAATAGGATTAGTAATTTGTTATTCCTGGTAAACTCCTATAGTTAGGCAGCGTTTGAAGATGAAGAACTCCAGTAGGATTCAACTCCTTTACCTTAGCGGTGTATTTCAGCTCCACATAACCCGCTGTTACTTGGAAAGCTGTATTCCCACCACTCCGTAGGGCTTAGTGCTGCGTACTCTTGCAGGACCGTTCATCAAAAGTCCTGCCATCCGTGACAACTCTCTGAGCTTGGCGGTCATTTTAGGTGATAACTTAAATACAGTCGATTGCCCAGGACGAAGACATGACGAGAAGTTCATCCCCAGTATCCCTGTTGGATCAACCCGTCCAACTTGTCATTCCTTACCTGGCACCTCTTATAACTTAACCAAGTCATTCCTTAGAATATAGCAAATAAAAATGCAGCTCTTCACGGTAGCCGCAATTTCCGGCGTCTTCGGAACCGGCTTGGCAACGCCACTCTCTAGCGGAATGTAAGTTCTAAACTCATGATATAACAGTGAAGCTCAACTTGACTAATCATCTGGCAGTGTTATTAGATCAGACCCTGTCAGCTCAGCTCCAGCTGAATGTAATTTCAGCGACATCGACAACTTCGTCGAGACAAACAACCAGGGCAACAATTGGTGTATGCGAGGATACTACGCCGAGGGCAACATCGGCTGCCACGACCAATCCGCAGGTACCGGCTGGACTCCCACATACTACACCCAAGAAACGCACCCATACTGTACTTGCCACAGCATCGACACAGACGCACAGGGGCGCCACCCTCTCTCCGTCGGTATCTGGTTCAAGGGTGTCCGCAACCCACAGTGGATGGAGATCAACACAAGCAATGTCCAGACCGATGATGGGCGATGTTATAGCTATAGGTGGAGGGAGGACGACACGTTGCAGAGCAATGCAGCTCTTCCTAGCTACAGTGTCTCGGGTATTCAATTCCAGTGCTTGTGGCTAAACCATACAAATGTACCGGAGCAGATCGTCGGCTTCTCGACGAAAAAATATGTCGGCAATCCGCAGTGCCCTTACAATTAACAGGTTAGGCTTCGATGAACCTCGATCCTTTACCGATCCCTTCTTGATGGGTGCACGAAGATTCTTATAGTTCCTACTTCTAACGGCTCTCGCTGTTAGACCTTTATAGTTCAGTTCATACATAACTGCCGAGTTCTTATTCATGTGGCCTGAACGTAGATAGATGAATAAATGTGCGGATTGTTAATCCGTTTTGCGAAATTGGGAGGATAGCTCCTATATGCGAAGTGAAGCTAGCGACAACGCAGTTGGTCGGAGGTAAGAGAGCGACAATATAAAAAGAAAACGATACCTAATCTTGAGGCTGTTGTTAAGATAATGTACCTACCTCATATGTACATTGCAGGTGGTGATTCAAAATTACATAATGTACATAGGGGATTAGTGGGCGTGTATACGTTATGTACCTCCCAACCTCCAGCTTTATGTAAGGTACATACTTAGCGAACCTGGATAATGTACATGTAACTTATTGGAACTTGGTTGGGTACGCGCGGGCAGCTTGGTTCAAGTTTAGATCAAAGTTCGACCATTCTAAGGTACCCCACCAAGAAGGAAAAAAAGGAAAAAAAAGATTGGTGGACCCTTGCTTTTGGAGCTTCCCATCTGCACCTTCAACTCTCCAAAGCTTCGTCTTCATTGTAAATTTGTTCACCTTATAACTTTCACAAAGAACGTTCTTATGATACTCTGATACTCAATCCCTCTGTTTCACAAGTTAAAAAGCACCGGCGAAGTTACTGGTTCTTATCTTGTCGTCCTATCGCGTTACCCAATTGATAGGCGCACTTGATTTTTTCCAGTGACTCCCCCGCTGCTATTCGTTCTGCCCCGCGACAATCAATTCATTCCCCATCGCAAACCTCGTCGTACACCACACATATTTCACAAGCTTCTAAACCATTGCGCACTCATTGGAACACATCCTGCGTCTCTCACTGGCCTACATTAAAGGGTCAAACCTACTTTTTTACCGCATTCCTTGTCTCAACCTTTAACTTCACTCCTTGTCGTCTTCAAGCCACTATCAAGAGCTCACCCCCCAAGTCGCCGACATGAGTGACCAAGACATCAAACCCACCGAGGGTGTCACGGTTGCGGTCGAGAACCCTGAGTCCAACACTATTGAATCCAACACTACCCCCGATGTTACTGAAATAACCAACCAAGAAGACGTCGAGACCAAGGTCGAGGAGAACAAAGAGAGCAAGGACAGTACCCAAGACGTCGCCCAGGATGCTACTCAGAACGGCGATCATGATGCCCCCAGTGCCAAGGACAAAGAGATCACCAACGCGCCGGAAGCACCCAATGACGAACTCGAGAAGATTCGTCAGGAGAGAGCCAACAAGAAGTGGCCTTCAGTCAAGAACCTCCCGAAGGATCTATTGAAGGTCAACAGAAAAGGCTGTCCCGAGAGAGAGAAGTCGGATCCCTCTGTTCTCCCTGATTCAGACGATCCTAAGGCGATCCGCTGGCAGGTAAGAATCTAGTTTCTCTCTTTACCCTAACAATTGTTTCTGACATTGTACTCTAGGTTGAGTTCTACTTCAGCGACAGCAACTTGCCCAAGGACAAGTTCCTGTGGGCGAAGACTGAGGGTTCCAAGAACAAGCCTGTACCCCTATCTCTGATCTGTAGCTTTTCACGAATGCGTCGGTTCAAGCCCTACTCCGCTGTTGTTGAAGCCCTCAAGACAAGCAAGCTCCTTGTTGTCGAAGGTGCCGAAGGCGAGGAGACAGTCCGCCGCAAGGAACCGTGCAAGCCCTCAAAGGACATAGAGCGTCAGATTGAGGAGCGCACTACCTACATCAAGGGCTTTGGCGAGGAGACCAAGACTTCCCAATTCGATATCGAGGAATTCCTCTTCCAATATGGAGAGGTTAATGCTGTCCGTCTCCGACGTGATGACCAGGCAGAGGACCGAGTATTCAAGGGCTCTGTCCTTGTCGAGTGGGCCGACTTGTCGACCGCGTGGAAGTTCGAGACTCTCGAGCCTCAGCCCCGATGGAAGGACCACCCGCTAATCATCATGCCGAAGTTCATCTACGATATTCAGAGTAAGGAAGAAGAACGCGAGAAGGGTTCCCGAGGACACAACAACTACGGCCGCTCTCAGCGTGACAAGTCCGGTCGAGGATCTCGCCAGTCCCATGGTAACCACCGAGGCTCTGACGCTGGTGATTGGAAGCAGCGTCGTGAGGAGGATCAGAAGAACGGTTTCGATAACCGTCGTGGTCGCCGTGATCATCGCGGTCGAGGTCGAGGTCGAGGCAACAACCGTGGACGAGGCGGAGACCGTGCACAGCACGGCAACAGCGAACAAAAGCCTGTCTCTCGCGACAACGGCAGACCTCAGATCCACACTAGCAAGGAGGGCCAGAAGATCATTGAGGAAGATGCTAAGCGAAAGGCGAACGGAAAGCGTACTAGAGATGACGGCGATGGCGCAGACTCCCCTCCAGCGAAGAAAGTAGACACTAAGGAGGCAGTTGTTGCATAAGCAGCTGGGGCTGCTTGATACCTTGCCACACGTGGATAAAAACCCCCTACTCGCTCACATCTTTGCTTCACACATATTCTCCGCAACCTCCATCAATCATGTATCCACGTGCATAGGCATTCTCGCCCGCATTGACCGCATTTTGAGGCTGCATCAGCAATGTATTCGTTGGTAGGATTTGGTCAAGGCGTTTGCGGACATTCTAGCTGGGCACGAGACAGACAAAACGTCTCAGAAATGACACCAGACAGGCATGCTTCACAATAAAAAAAATTCATGTTCCTTTGCGTGGTTCGTTTTTACTGCTACTAGCCCTGCGAGCATTGGGGACGTTGATACGTCCAATGCTTTTGTACGTAGCAAAGTGCGTACCGTGAATTGACGAATGCTTTTTATAACGCTTTTCTTAATGTATTTCTATATAAATATTGATAGGATAGTATTTTCTTTGTGCTCTACTAGGGAGTCCTTGGTATCCCACCCAACTAACCTCCAGCAGCAAACGGACTCCTCTTCCTAAGCACCTCTCCGTATTTCCACAGCAGTATAGGACTAGGCCAGCCTATCGCAATGCCCAGGAAAGCCATAAGCGTATTGCCCCATCCGTAACCCAGCCGATCATACATAGACGGAGCGAACAGCGGGAACCCGAAGCCCGCCAAGGACCGCAGCACGGTCGCCGCCCCGACGGCGCTAGCCGCGTACCGCTGATACGAGTCGACCAGGAAGCCCTGCAGGCACTGGAAACAGATGATGGCCCCGGCGGCAAACAGCATGGCGCCGATATTGGGCCCGATCCAGTGCGTCTTGAACTCGGCCGTCCACCCGTAGATCAGCAGGCCGAACGGTATCAGCACGGCCCCCGGCACCATCATAGGCACGCGGAACTCGGGCTTGCCGACGCCGTACCGCCGCTTCAGAAACGCGTACATGCGGTCCTGCAGGGGCGCGCAGATCTGCGCCCCCAGGAAGAAGCCCAACCCCAGGCTGATGTAGTTGAGCCCGCCGATGCCGGTGCTCATGCCGTAGCCGGCGGGCGGCGGGTCGGTGAAAAGAGGCGGGAAGGAGGTCAGCATTAGGTACATCAACCCGTATACGTAGAGCATGAAGAGCGCGATGCACTGCACGATGACTTGCGTGGCTAGCAGCCGGAACGGCCGCGTCATGGCCGTGCCGAGAGTCGTCCACACGCTGTTGCTGCGCCCGACAGCGTCGTACGGGGTGCGTAGGAAGGCATTGCCGGTCTCCTGGACGAGACGAACGCGCTTGCGGTCTAGTAGCACGGGGGCGTAGGTCTCGCGCAGGAAAAACAGGCCCGCGCCCTGGATAGCGGCGTCGGCGATGGACGTCGCCCAGAACGCCCACCGCCACGTCGTGTTCTCGGTGATGAAGGCACCGGCAATGGGGCCGATGGCCGGCCCGAGTAGCGGCGCGAGACTGTATATCGACATAGCACGCCCGCGCTGTTCTGCCATGAACAGGTCACTAAGCACGCCGCCGCCGATGGCGAGGGCTGCGGATCCGCCAAGACCCGATAGGAATCGGAATGCGATCATCTGCTGCTTGGTGCGCGCGAAGCCACATCCCAGGTTGAAGCCGAAATAGCCTAGGTTCGAGAGCTGGAGTACGGGTACCCGGCCGTATATCTCGGATAGAGGACCCGAGCTTTGGGCTCTTGGTTAGTAGTGCGTCGAGATGGATGGATGGGGAAAGGGGGAAAGAGATGCTTACACTAGGGGGCCTAGGGCGTAGGCTAGGACGAAGATGGAGAGGACAATGTTCTGCTCAACTGAAAATGGGGGAACTCATTAGGATCCTCTTTCCAAAACGCAGGGGACAAGCCCTCTACTCACAGGCCTCAGTAATGTTCAACTCCTCGCCAATAGCGGTCAGGGAGGGGGCCACCATAGACGAGGAGACAGGGGAGACGAGGGTAAAAAGGGACACGATGAAGACGGCGCCCCATTTCTTAGAGAAGGCCCAGTTCTTAGGGTTCTCGGGGTCTTCAGGGCCAGCCCAAGAAACGAGGTTGGGGTCACTAGGATTAGATGCTATGGAGGCGATCCCAGTTTTCTCTTCCGGCTGCCCTTGCTCTAGGTCGAGGTCCCGTCGTGACTCGATCCCATCCCGCACCTCCGAGACAGCCCTCGAGATGACCCTTGAGGACGGCTGCTCGGGGGTATCTATCCGTTCGCGGTATGAGAAGGTGCTGGCAGTCTCCGCATCGCTGTTTGATTTGGATTCGCGACTGTGGGATTTTTCTAATTCTTCATTATCTCCCGCCCCAATCTCTTTATCTATTGCCGATTCCGTCATTACCGTTCTCTTTACGCTTCCCGTACGCAGCGGCGACTACGATGCGCCTGAGGCTGTTCAGTTATATATCTCAACGGCGATTCTTCAGCGCACCCAAATAACCCCCTTTTCCAACTCTTATCGCTGTTTACGGATGGTGTTCAACGATGACGTGCCGGAGCTATACTGTCTTAGTTAAGTGGTTTTGACCTCTATGATACTGGAAGCAAGTCGAAGAACTCCCTACTAGACAGGCAAAGGCAGGATAAAAATTTAGCAAATGGGAATACATCGAAAAGACTAACGGCAACCTAGAAATTCATATATTACGTAGCCTCGCGTCTTCGGACCTAAGAAGCCTGTGAACCAGGTGGGACTCAGGAGGAGAGTTAGCCATCACAGTAAGAACCGGCCTATCAGGTATATGGTATCCATCACAAACGATTATATGCATCCCGATTGCTCAACAAACAGTGCTATTCGTGGGCATATCGGGGGATCAGACGTAGGTAAGAACATTACGGATGCAACTGATCTGGGACTGTCCAATCAAGGAGGTTTAGTTTCTATCCGATCTCGTCTCTGTTGGGATTACCGGGTAGAAGAGCCGGGTTTAAATGGTTTAATGATTTGTAAAGCGGTATAGGAAGCTCGCTAGCCCGGCTCTCGGTACCGAAGGCGGCTGCACCGTAAACCGTCATCGCACACTAGTCACCTTAAATGGTATCGGTATGGCTATATTTTGCGAATAGCGTCCTAGTCGGTGAAGGGGGTCCTCCTAAGGAGCCGCGACTAAGGAGTAGCGGAGATAAGCTATACTAAGACCGGGTGAGCACGGTGCGACAAACAGGAATTAATTAACTGATTCATCGTTCCGTACCCAATGATGAACACTTTCAGTTACGTTCAGGCATGTACTATAGTCTGACACGCCATTGTTGACAATGGGAACCACCACCGTCTCAAAGTTCAGGATAGTGTTGTGACTAATACATTGAAACCGGTTTCAATAACTTAGCTTATACACCATATACGCGATCCAACAAATTCAGGTTACTCCTACGAGTCTTCGAGAAATTTGTAACACTGTTAGTCTTCGTATATATACGAAGAAAATGACTCGAGACCGTGAAGTACCAGAACTGTTTAGCTTGAAATCTCATTGATAAGTTTAGCAGTGTCATCTTTAATTTAACCCTGACTTTTCCTTTATGGAATGAAAGATATGTTGTTGAAAAGTCCGTTATATGGATTGTTTGAAATTGGTTGTAAGAGTCTATCACGAGCATTTAAGTAGTGCCGACAAGCTGCAACTCGGACGTTGTGATACCCATAACGTTACACTTCGTATGCCGACAATGAAACCCGTATCTATCCGGTTCTCACCCGAGTCAAGTGAGAAAGGGAAATCGGTTCAAGCTCGACAAGAGTTGCACCAAGCGAACAGGTCAGATAAGCATGCATTAGTATGCTGATCTATTAATTGCAGTCAGAAAGAGTTGTGAAAACAGAGAGATTTAGGTTAGTGTAACAAAGGACTCAATTCAACTCTATGCAAAGTTCAGTGCCTTATCGATAAGCCATCCCACCCTTCGCGCACCGCAGCTTATTTTCCACCGCCTGAGTGCGAACACGTGATGACCTATCTAGAAATTTTTGGTAGCTGCAATAAAAGTTAAGGGTCTTGAGGTCGCGCAACCGAACCCGCCGCTGTTGTTGACACCGGGAACCTGGAACAACAGCCAATATGAAGCCTAGACGATATCATGGCTTGAAGCGGCCGGTAAGTTACTACGAATTGGCCCAATTGCTGCAAGTAGCCCGTCACTGATTTCCGCTTGGTGTAGAAACTCAGGCAGAGCTGGAACAAATACAACCTCTACAACATCGCCCGCATGTTAAATCCCAAAATCGGAGCCTCCGACTTCGAAACCTTCTTCCAGCAGAAATGGAGAGCAAAGGGTATGCTGCGTAACTACCATGGCGAACACGTTGTCGAGCGGAAATGGGTCCGCATGTTCGATCGCCGCCTGTTGGGTGTTGCCGACATGAACACCAAGTACATGGCTGCGCACGATGGTTCCGAGTTAGCTGCTGGTAGAGGATCTGGAAAGGACGTACCGCCTAATTGGTCCGACGACATAGTGCCCAAGAAGACTTTGACTCCCTATATGCAAATGACCTTTGCTCCTATGGAGAGACGGCTGGATATTGCCGTTTTTAGAGCCATGTTCGCGAGCAGCACGAGACAGGCTAGGCAATTTTGCGTCCACGGCGCTGTCAAGGTCAATGGCAAGGTGGTGAGTACTACTTCCATTATACCAGCCCACAATTCGAATATGGAAAAGCACCTCTAACAATTTCTACGCAACAGATGCCGTACCCCGCCTATCGTCTCAACCCTGGTGATATGTTCCAGGTCGACCCCGAACGCGTCCTATTCGCAACCGGCGCCCCAAAGCCTGACGTCAACAAGATCAAACCCAGTAAGATGAAAAAGAGGAAGTCCTCAGCGGGCGAAGGCGAGAAGGAAAATGCCGAGGTAGAAGAAGAAGCGGAAGCAGAAGCGTCCGCCGAAGAAGAAACGACCGAAGTTAAGGAAGCAGAGGCCGCAGAACAAGACCCAGACACGACAGACGCGCCAGAGCCCGTCAAGGCAGACATGAAGCCAACGCGGAAACAGATTCAGGAGCTTGCGGAACAAGCCAAAACCATCCTATTAGAGGAAGAGCTTGCCGTGAACCAGAAGCGGAAGCTACGAGGATTCCTCAAGCAGATGAAGCCGCTGCTCTCCCGCGCGGGCCGGCCCGATGCCTCGCCCAGCGAGATCGCAGACGAGCTCTCCAGTCTAGTTTCCGGGCTCAGCCTAGCCGATACCCCTACCCCAGCCCCTGCCTCAGACGGCGCGGCCGCGACAAAGCAGGAGGCGGACCCCTTCGCCGATCTCAGTAAGCAGGAGCTCGAGAAGCTAGGGCGGCACATGGTCGAGTACATACGAGACCAAGAGGAGAATCCGTACGACCCAAGCAAGCCATACAAGACGCCCTGGCAGCCGCGCCCCTACATGGCGCCCTTCGCCTTCATCCCCAAGTACCTCGAGGTCAACCCCAACGTCTGCGCCGCCGTCTACCTACGACACCCCGTTGCCCGGTTAGGCAGCGCAGAGGTTCCCACGCCGTTCCCCCGGGAGATCAACCAGTTAGCATTTAATTGGTATTTGAGGCGTAGATAAGCATTCCGGTTTGACGTCCAAGGTGTGGCGTTCAGGGATCCGCTCCGGGTTTGGGAGAAATGGCTCCCGAACCTCCTCCTGCGATTCCACACTCTCTACTAGCCTTTCTACCTAGACCAGGAAAGGATAATGACTTTGGACGGGCCCATTAAACCTATAGAAGGGACAAGACCCTTGAGCAGTTTACATGGCTTTGTTGAAAGCCCCAGGCTAGCCGGTGGACTACCTATCCAACAGAGTCCCAGGACACCTTGTACATTATCAGAGCCTGCAATCTGAGACGCTGCCCGATTCAGCTGGTGAGGCTACTCGGGACGTTGGTGGCAGGTAGCCGAATAGGCAAAGATCCTTCTCTGTGCATATACATACCTATATAGAGAGAGAGCATGTATAATACTGATATGTATCATGATCATCTCCCCGTTACTGCTCGAATTCGTGATTTAGGTATTTATTACGATATTGCTAACCCTTAGACCCGTCCGTTCCAAGGTTCATTAGAATCCGCTTTCCTATTAGCGAGGGAATAAAAACACTAGTATATTTAAGTGACGCCTGCAACGTATTTATAAAGTGACCGTATTGCCTGAAAGTTGGAGCAGTTGGCTACACAAAGACAGCTAGTTGAGATGTTGCCGAGTAAATTTTCGTTCGTATATAGGTATGTACCAAGGAGGCAGATTTGGAGAGTATATTCCGCATCCGGAAGTTAGCAAATAAGTTGGTTTGTTCGAGTATCTCTAGAAGAGGATTCCTAAGCAAAACATAGTCACAGTCACAATACAGCTCAAGATAATAGCACTTTACTTCTTCATTAACGGCAAACTCGATTCCTAAGAAAAAAATATCATCCTTTTTAATTCAGACGACCTAAGTTGAGAAACACATCGAGGCTAGAAACACAAGGAAAACACAGGACTGTGGGTTGACGTAAAAGGAAAACCGAGAGTAAGCCAAGCTCGTGGCCAGACGTGCGTGTGTAGGCGTCGAGGGGGGCTCTTCCTCGTCGGATGACACCAGTCAGTGAGACTTGTGTAAATATCCATCCTGGGAGTCAGAAGGATTACTCCTAAAATACAGGCATCTAATTTTGTGCGAGCATTTCGCTCTGACATTCTCCTCCATATCCTCCACGAACACACCAAGCCGCCTATCGACCTTCCGTCTCAATTCCGGGTATTTTGTCGTAACAGCTGAAAAAACAAACACATATGATCGTGAAGGGAAACAAATGATAGGATAGACACTCCGAAGGAGACGAGAACCACAACTGTCTCCGGGGCTATTTGCTTTCTCGTGAGCGGGTTCTGACCAGTCGACAAGGGTGAATATGATGATGCCTCTTGTGCCTATTCGCCATATGCATACCTGCCCTTCTTCTGGCGGCCTAATGTGCAAATGCTGGAGAGAATAGGATACAGCTCGTCAAAATCCAGAACCAACTATATCTCGCCGCAGTGTTCAAGAACGCCGGAAAAGCAACCCCTGACATCAGGAAAACTCGCCTCCTGGAAGCCAGCTTTTTGTCGTTTGGATGGTAGCTGTTGAGTAAATTTGGGTACCACGAACCGCAGCCAGGTGACCCTCACCCACCGATTGGCCTTAGAGGCAACCATTGAATGAGGTGCATTAGGTGGTGATTAATTAAAAGAAGAGAGGTTGAATAGACAGAAAGACGAAGCGAAAAAGCGCGGCAGGCTGGTACTGTATGGGCATCATGAAGGCTTTGACGTAGATCGTAGACTGGGAGAGAAAGTCGTGACAGGTTAATTCCGCAAGGAGAAACCCTTTCGCTTGCCCTCCTTCTCTATCGGTCGCCCGGTTTCGATTCTAGCCTTCTTCTCTTCGAGCTCTAATCGCTGGCGTTCTAGCTGTTCCTTCATCTCCCTATGACGAGCGTACAGCTCTTCTTCGCTCTGTTTTAGTTTGCTCTCCTTTTCGGCCACTTTCTGCTGGAATACCATCTTCATTTCAGCCTCCATCTTGGCAAGCTTCTGCTCGTGTAAAGCACGTTCTTCTTCTTGCTTGACGGCAGGGTTGACCTCCTTGAAGACACTGGGGTCTTGAGCAACACCCATTGCGGTGAGCTTGTCTGTTCGGTAGTTCTCATAGAGAACGTTGTTGGTGTGCTCCTTGAGTTCCTCCATGTGAGTTCTGATGAGCATCTGGCGCAACTTCACAAAGTCGCAGTGCTCCTCGTTGTCTACCTCAATGACACCCCATGGGTATCGACGACCGCGAACTTTACGTCCATCGGCATTGGTTACTTCGTTGTTAGCACCAACAACGGCAAAGGGGACCTTCGACATGATCTCGTTGTTCTCGGCAATGGTCTCCTCATCATCCAACTCATACCGAGGACCCTCGAAGATCTGAATGCCGTGGTACTTGATATCCGCGAGGATCTATAACAGAATTAGATGAGAAGTCAAGTTAGAGGGGGCCAAACATACTCGAGACTTGAATCCGGCAATCTCGTCATCGGTCAGAGTATCCGACTTGGCAATGACGGGAATCAAGTTGACCTTGGTGTGCAGACGGCGCATGACCTCGATATCCAAAGGCTTCAAAGAGTGACCAGTAGGCTGGATGAAGAAAACGCAAGCATGAATACGGTTGTCAACAATGTTCATGCGGTTGACCTTGTTCTCAGCATCGAGATAAGCATCAAAACGTTGCTCAATGTTGTCAACAATGGGTCTCCACGACTCATCATTGTTCACAAAGTCTCCGAAACCAGGAGTATCAACGACAGTCAAGCGTAGACGAACACCAGCTTCCTCGATATCGGCACTGATGGATTGGATAGAGACGGTCTTGGGTATTATGTCAAGGCTGGGTCCCTTTCGGTCCTTGGGCGGGTACAGTGACGTGTTGAACAAGGTGTTAACAAGCGTAGATTTCCCCAAGCCAGATTCACCTAGAAACCCCAGCATTAGTTTTCGTATGGACAATGCAGGGGGGTTCAAATACGTACCAACAACCATAACATTGAAGTTGAAGCCTTTTCGGACACTCTTACGATGCCACTGGTTTGGCAGGTTGGCGAAACCAACATAGCCAGTGAGCTTCCTTCGCACAATGTTCCTGCTGTCGTTCACGGCGGGAGCTGAAGTAGGAGCCGCGGCCGAAGCTGTAGGTTTCAGGTCAGAACTTGGCGGAGATGATGGTGTAGGAGAGGATTGCTTGCCCTCGGTCGGCGCAGGCGATGCTATACTACCGTTTGCAGCTGGAGAAAGTCAGCACAAATCATCAATTACGAAATTTCCGCAGGAGAGCAAATTGCAAGAGTATGTCCGAAGAGATATACCAGTAAGCGATGGGTTGACGTAGAGCTCATCGTATGAGATTGGTTTGTGAGGACCAAGAGACGGAGCATCGACAACCAGCATGCTACGGTATTGACGGGCAGAAAGTGGCTGGTTTTCCTGGTCTAGAAGGCTGCTTGGCCTGACACCACGGGGTGGTGATGTGACCGAGTCTTTCTGAGGCAAACAGAACTGTTCTATGAGGGTGTTGCTGTCCAGTTGAACACTGCGGGCTCGTGGTTTGTTGTGTGGATTGAGAAAAGCCGGCATTGTATGAATGTTCGTTTCTTTTTGTTTTCTTATTTTTTTCTGGTTTTTGAAGGGTGACGTTGTTCCTAACGATGGCCAGATAATTCCAAAGAACCAAAAAAAGGTCGAGACCCAAGAAGTGATAGATCAACCAAAAAAGACAACGGGCGTGAGGGCGTTCGGCAAGGGGATCAGTTGTCGATGTTGGGAGGTGGGAGAAGTAATCCATCCAGAGACCCATCCAGCTAAGTCGGGAGATGGTCACCAGACAGGACCCAATGTTGCTTCCATGATATTATACATCGGCCACTCTTGCAATATTGCTCTCCTGGATGAAACGGGCGGCGGCATCAGCAAGAAGAAAGTGCTTACCCATAGTGAATATGTCAATAGATATCAAAACCTAGGAGATACGATTAAGGGAAAGCGCGAGATATAAATCCTAGAGACGCGGAAAGGTTAGTCCTTATTCCAGAGATGCTTTTCCTGCAAGATGGGGGGAGTAGGTTCCTCGAAAAGGAGAAATGGAAGGAAAAGGTGTAAGCTGGCCCAATGACGAGCAGCAACGTCCGCGTTGTTGCGAAAGAAGGGTTACTGGGCAGTGGGCAGCCAGCAGACGGTGTTTCAATAATGTCTGCCACGTCTTGGTGAGAAACTTGGATGTTCACATACCCAGATGATGACTTCGAGTCGCGTGTCGATTCACGTCGCAAGAACGTTTAAATAGTTGGTCGATGTAGCGAGCGAAAGAAGTAGAAGGGGTCAAAGGAACCGACTCTGCGCGTACCGATATCTCGAAGTTGTAGAGAATGTCGGTTTGCAGGTGAAAAAGATGAATTGGATGAATGGTTTGGCAGAGCGAAGACCAATCTACCAAATTAGGAGGATGTAGATTAACGGGAGGAAGAATTTACGTGGGAAAATGAGGTTTGAGGTGTGCGACCCGACCTCCTGTTTCTAGTCTCCTCATTCAAAAAATCAAATTTGGGGCCCTGGTCGCCCATGGGTTTTTGCTTCAAAAGGGGCTTAAGGTCGTATGCATGTACCAAGTACCTATCCCTGTTTAAGTTTCCCTGTTAGGTATCCGTACCTGAGTACTCCTTCCTTAGACCCTGCACCTGCACTACCAGATGACAGTTAGCAATCCTGCTAGTACTGTTAATGCGCTGGGACTAACTGATACATAGTACAAGGATACCTGCTGCACTCCAAGCACTCGTGGGTGTCAGTGTGTGGCTAGGGGATCTTAACTACAGGGACCTAACGACATGGGTTCGCACTAACTTCGAGCTTGTTGATTGGTCCATAACTCCAATTGGGCGGAGGATTTAATCAACTGTAGTGGTTGGAGCTTTTTTTGCAACCTGCATCGGCTCTGCAAGCTCTCTGCCACCTCATCATATCTCTGCCGTCGCCCTTTTTTTCCTTTGCCCTTTTCTCTATTGTAGTACAAGTATTCTTTTGTTCTCTTCTATTCCTTTGGATACTCCCCACTTCGCTATAAAAGGTTTCAAAGTATCGGAAGCATACCTGCATCCATTGATTTCTGCATCGGATAGGACCTAGCAATCTTCTTATATGATTAAGTACCTCCCTAGGTACTACGGTAATTTCAATCTTCAATCCACTCCCGGACGACGCGCCTAGTCTATTGAAGTACTGTGTACATGTGGCTCGACCGAGGGACCTCACCCCAGCACTGATTGACCTAGAATATCAAGGAGAAATTGAGTTGAGTCGACCTGCACATGTGGTGAAGCACATGCGAAAATGTCGATTAGGACAGATATGCAGTGTCATTGCCTTAGTCGCAGATACTCGTAAGCAGCATACATAACGCCTCCGCAAAGATTCGTATTCTGTCGTACATAAACCTGTACGAAGTAGCTATAGGAGTACCTATAGGGATATGCGACGACTTTCTTGCTCGTGTTCGCGGGAAAAGGGAGCAAGGAGCAAGAAGCTAGCGGTCCAACTGAATGGTGACTGGTCGCAATCAAAAAGGTCACCAATTTGGCGTGGGATGGCATGTTGTTTGTGGGGAAGCCATTCTAATTTGCATAAACCCCGGCACATAAATGTACGTACCTTATACGGCATCATTCGCTCCGTTTTCCGGTCTCCGTCGCCATGTACGGAATAGGTACCCTCGTATCTCGATGTTACATTCATCGATATTCCCATCCATCCTCCGGGTTCAACCACAAGTGCTATTGAGAGAAGAATAGCTAGTTCTATACTTCGCATCATATCAATGACATACAAATCTTAGAAATAACCAAGGTTAAGATTTCTGTGTCGTTCGAGCGACTAAAGGGTATCCACCAACCGTCTAATACCTGGACCATCTCAATGCATCTCAACATGTAGGTAGGAGAGTCTGGCTAGAGGCAATTTACATATACTCCCAGTTATCATAAGTAGGCTTTGCTCTATGTTCATAAAAGTGAAGCTCATTCTTAAGTCTATCGTAGCATGCGCAAGTACCAGATAAACATCGTGTCAGAAGTTGTAATACCTCTTGTAAGCCTCTTTTATCTAATGGGTATAAGTCGCATAGTACAATGATGGTGGCTGTTAGATGAAGGAGATACATATGCTGATCGCGCCATTATATTGTCAATTAAACCCTCTACGAGTATACCCTCCGTGGTTAGATATCCTACAACTCAGCCTCCCTAAACTGTATAGCTATATGTTTCTATTCCTTCTTCTCAAACGTCTCCTGGACCAGGGAAGGCTCAATGCTATCATATGTATCTGTCTGGAAATCTGCAGGGATAATTCCCAACTTCGCCGCTTCTTTCGTGGTGAAGGTACCATAAACATCGACTTCGTCGTACTCGCCCATTCCAGGGACAGGGAATATCTTGTTGAGGACGAAGAAGATGATTGCGCTAGTAAAGAAACCTTAACACAAACGTAGTGTCAGAAAATCAATAGTCTGCTTTGAGTACGAGGACACCGACGAGGCTCACCTATGAAAAATGCCATGAAGTATAACTGGAATAGAGCCCTGGGTGCGTTCGCGTTTTGGTTAACAGTAACGACAAGGCCGCCAATAGTTGGAATCCAGCCGCAAATCCAAGCGACAGGCGCCCGCCAATTAATGCCATTCCAATACCAATATGAGGAATCCTTTGTCGAGTATAAATGACTTAGGCGGACTTTTTGTCCGCGCAAGAGATAAAAGTCGACTGCCATGAGACCGATCATTGGAGACAGGAAGACGGAAAACGAGCTAAGGACTTGGATGAAAGTAACTGCCCTATTGACGAGCTGCCAGGGCTGGACGACCCAAGCGGCGATGAATGTGATGATGGCGCCTCTTCGTATGTTAATGTAATGGGGCCAAAGTCCGGCAAGATCGATACCGCCAGCTACGGCATTACCGCAGATGTTCTCGAACATGCTGGTCAGCCCAAACCCAAAGGCTAAGAAGAATACCCCAGCTCGTGAAGCCGAGGACCCGTCCCCGCTATCCATCATTGTCATTAGGAGATCTGGTGGGTTCCAGTATACCTCGCCATATATCTTTTGGGCCGCGCTGGTGGTCACCAACCCAACAAAGCACACGAGAACGCCGGTGACCCATCCCGACGTAATCGTTCCAATCACGTAAGCTTTCCAGTTACGCGCATACCGCGAGAAGTCAGACCCATTTGTGATCCCCGCGGCAACGCCCCCAACTGACTGGTTGATACCAGCCATCAGGAGCCAAGATGCGTTCCATAGCGAGCCCTCGGGAAGAGCCACGCCGGTGTTCAAAAGAGGGCCGACGCCCTTCGCGGTTGTTAATGCCCATATCATCATGGCGAGCATCCCAAGTGCGCTGTAGATGGATGTAAAGAGGAAAGGGATCTTAAACTTCTCGGGTGGGATCCACAAGAGCGGCGTAGATAAAACCCAGAAGACAATGAAACCGACGAATTGGTCACCAGTGGCTGGTAGGCTTTCGGGTAGGAAATTCCGCATCTTGGCGAATGATGGCCAGAGAGCTGTTAAACATACGGCAACAAGTCGTCCACCGTTCCAACACTGAATGGCGTTCCATATAAAATTGAGCAAAATTCGCTGCAGTAGGGGGATGTAACTCGCTCGCAGGCCCCATGTGAAGCGATTCTGTATTGTAAAGCCGATATGCCATCGTAAACCGCACCAGGCAATTAGAGTCGCGAAGGTAGCTATCAAAAAGCGACCAACAATAATTATCAGCATGGCCTGGGGTACCGATAACCCCTGAGCTAATCAACTCGTTAGGACCATAGTATTAGGAGTAATCAGTTGGAATGCCTACTTAAGAAACTACTCGGGGTCTGCCAATTCGTGATATTCAGCGACGACAAGGTCCAAAACCCGAAGAAATGGAACCACCCTAATGGCGTTGTAAATATGGGCCGAGTCTTGCGTGAGACAACATTGAACGTTCTAGGGACTTACCCCATGTTCTTCGGCTCGGTGGCAAAGGGATCAAGTCACGGTTGCTCCATTGATCGGTCTGCTCATGTCGAGTCTCGTCGCCGTGTAGGCGAACCTTCTCCCTCACAACCTCGAAACGAGATCTTAAACCAGCAACCATAGCTGTATGAAACCTTTGATCAACGTGATAGGAATCATGTCTGGAGATTGGCGAAGTTCGAATGCGGCACTGCTAGGTATTATACCATGGAACGGGATCACAGCATGCAGACGCACGCCACTGAACCAAATCCCCGCTTACTGGCCAGACCAAGTCAGTCCATCGTGCCTAGAGATAACAGGCTCGACATAGCTTCTAGTATGCTGCAGATCTAGACAGAGACCAGCCAACCAATATGGAGGAGCATGGGGTGTAGCCAGAAAGCAAGTAACATCGTACGCCGCCATGGTCTCGGATCACTTACAAGATAGGCATTGTCCGCCCTGCCGCCTTATCTGATTAACTGATAAGCGATGGGGAATCTCCAAAGCGGAAAAGTGGGCCACACTAACGGAGTACAACTCCACTATTTGTGATGAGATCTTCACCCCGAGTCTTACCTAACAGTTCTATAAAACTCTCATTCTACATAGAATATGAACATGAATTCGGTATCTACACTATCATGAACACCCAAAATTTATTACGGACCATTCTAGAGAAATTGGAAGTAAGTTAAGTGTAAATTTAAGAGAAGGAATATACCTTATGATAGGTACATATGTAGGTGTTCTTGAATGTACTTATCTTTGTATTCGAACGCTCTGGTCACCACAAAGATGTGGTAATAATCCCGAGCCTTTTGCCTAGCGGCATTAGACGTCCTAGTACGATCCTTTCCTGCCCTTTAGGGAAGAGATAGGTACCATAACGTAGTAGCTGGGGCCGAAGCCGGCTTCGGTACGGATAGACTGAACGGGATATGTATTTCTATGAAACTCCGGCCACAATTCAACAAGCCCTTCCTACTTATTAGGTACCTATGCAGCAAACATATACCTGAAGATCCCATCTCCTAAAAAATGGGGTCTGCCGTCCAGTCCAACAAAACGCTGCGCATCGGCGTCGACGTCGGGGGCACCAACACCGACGGCGTCGTCCTCGACCCGTCGTGCGCCTCGGAGCCGGACAAGGGCATTATTGCCTGGCACAAGGCGCCAACGACGACGAACCCTAGTCTCGGTATCAATGATGCCATAACGACTATGTTCAAGACTGCCGGCATCAAGCCAGACCAGGTCGCCAGCGTCACTATTGGAACTACCCATTTCGTCAACGCGGTGGTTGAGAGGGATGCCGCGCGATTATCCAAAGTCGCCGTTCTACGGCTTTGCGGTCCATTCTCCAAGCATGCGCCACCCTGCGTCGACTGGCCGGACGACATGCGCGAGCTTATCCTTGGTTACTACGCTCTTCTGAAAGGCGGGTTGGAGGTCGACGGGTACCTTATTTCCGACATCGACGAGAACGAGATCAAAGAGCAATGCGCTATCCTGCGAGAGAAGGGCATCAAGAGCATAGTCGTCAACGGAGTCTTCAGCCCCATCGACACTATTGAGCGGCAAGAGGAGCGCGCAGCTGCCATCATCCGCGCTGAGCTCCCTGGCTGCGACGTTGTCTGTTCCAAAGAAGTCGCCAATCTAGGGTTTCTGGAGCGCGAGAATGCCGCTATTTTAAATGCGTCAATTCTCGCGTTTGCTCGCAAGACAATCCGTTCGTTCCAGGAACCTATTAAACGTCTAGGCCTAGATTGCCCTGTGTTTATCACGCAAAATGATGGCACTATTCTATCTGGTGATATGGCGGCAAAGCTACCCATCCGGACCTTCTCCAGCGGTCCAACAAACAGTATGCGCGGAGCAGCCTTCTTGGTTCAGAATGAGCTGGATGAAGCAATGATGGTGGTTGACATTGGTGGCACTACTACTGATGTAGGTCTCTTGCTTGCTAACGGCTTCCCACGCCAGCAAGCTGCATATAGCGACTTGGCAGGAGTTCGAATGAATTTCTCATGTCCGGATGTCAAGAGTATTGGGCTCGGTGGTGGCTCAATTGTTCGCAACGGCGAGACATTAACTGTAGGCCCTGATAGCGTTGGCTACAAGATCACCGAGGAAGCCTTAGTCTTCGGAGGCAAAACACTCACTGCCACTGATTGTACGGTACTAGCCGATAGCACGGTCGAGATTGGGAATAGGGAATTGGTGAAAGGCGCTTTGGATGGCGAAGGAATCGCGAAATTCAAGGCCGTCGTGAAACACAAGATCGAAAAGATTATTGATACAATGAAGACCTCACCGGAAGACATTCCCGTACTACTTGTGGGAGGTGGTGCAGTAATCGCCCCGAATGAGCTGAAAGGTGCGAGTAAGGTGCTCAAACCGAGGTGGTCAGGAGTCGCAAATGCCATTGGAGCTGCGATTGCAAGGGTCAGCGCCGTTGTCGATACGGTGAAATCTACAGAGTCCAGATCTACGAAGCAGATTCTGGATGAAATATGCCAGGATGCTATTGAACGGGCTGTAGCGAATGGCGCATCAAGGTCAACCGTCAAGGTTGTTGAAATGGATACTCTCCCTTTGCCGGTAATTTGATATCTTAAACCCTTGTCATATGAATACCTACTAACCAAATTCTAGTATATAGCCAATAAGTCACGATTCACCGTACGAGCAGCTGGAGACCTTGATTATTCGCGCACAGATTTTGCGACCCTTCATTTCGACGAAACATCTCCAGAGAAGGAAGTACAAATGGACGAATATGAAAAGGCCGCTAAGAGCATAGAGAAGAAGACGAAACCAGAGCTGAAGGAAGACGTTGATATCGATAACTACAAGCCTACAGTCAAGAATCGCGTCTGGTACGTCAACGAGACAGATCTCAGCTGGATTGCGATCGGCTGCTACATCCTCGGGACAGGCGGTGGCGGAAGTCCCTATTCTTCCATGATCCGCTTACGGCAGATGCTTCGTAGGGGGGACGTGGTCCGCGTAGTAAACCCGGACGACTTACCAGACAACGCCGCGGTAGCGACCGGTGGTCACGCCGGGTCGCCTACTGTCGGTATAGAAAAGTTGAGTGGCGACGAGATGACCGAGGCCCAAGATGAGTTGTACAAGGTCTGCGACGAGCAGCCGACGCATATAATCTCTGTAGAAATCGGTGGCGGGAACGGCCTTCAAAGCATGATTATCGGCGCAAGCACAAACATGGATTTGCCGGCCGTGGACGGTGATTGGATGGGCAGAGCGTATCCTACCAAGTGGCAGACTACACCGGTTGTCTTCAACGAGCGCTCTCCGATTTGGTCGCCGGTTGCAATGGCGGACGGCAACGGAAACGTCGTCATAGTGCCAAAAGCGACGTCGGACCTCCAAGTCGAGCGTATACTCCGTGCGGCGTTGAGCCAGATGGGGTCGGGAGTGGGATTCGCTGATCCGCCGGTGACTGGGCTAGAGTGTAGGCGATGGGCTGTCGAACACACTATTTCCCAATCGTGGCGCATCGGCCGAGCGGTTGCGAAGGCACGCAAATCAAATCGCGTAGACAATGTTGCGGAGACCATCTTAGCGGAATGTGGAGGACCCGAAGCTGGTAAGGTTTTATGGAAGGGCAAGATAGTAGGTGTGGAACGCACGCTGCGTATGGGCCACATCTACGGGGAGTGCATTATCGAAGGCGCGGACGTGGTCGACGACGAGAACGTGGCCAAAGTGCAACCCTCATCAAGCAACGATACTTCGAAACAACCACAATTTCAGGGTAGGATCAAGATCCCGTTCAAGAACGAGAATATCGCCGCAATTAAGATTTCACAGTCGACTGTGGACGGAAAAACCATAGAGACTGAAGAGGAGGTGCTGGGCCTTGTGCCCGATCTGATTACCGTGATCGATGCGCAGAATGGCGAGGCGATTGGTACTCCTGAATACCGGTATGGACTATTGGTTATAGTCTTGGGTATCACTGCTAGCGAGCGCTGGACTTCGGAAAGGGGCATTGAGATTGGTGGTCCGAAGGCCTTCGGCATGGAACACCTGAAGTATAAACCACTGGGCAAGTTCGTCAAGCCTACGAGTGTGATCGACGAGTTCGACATCAGTGAACAGAGGACATTTTTACAATAGGCCTCCGCAGAGAAGAGTATTGTCTTAACTTAGGGACTAATCGATAACAATCTCAAGCAACGTCTCTATGCATGATTAAACCACTCTCATTCCCCTAGCCCCTTATATTTATACCTACTTAGTTCCCTCCACCACCTCTGTCTCCACCGTCACCACCACCCCATCACCATGATCGCCCGACTCCACAACATGTTCCAGCTTCTTCGCAGCCTTAGCCCAATCCTTGATATGTCCATGCTTCTCCTTCATCCTGGCCACCGCCTTCGCCGCGCCATCGACCGTCACAACAGCCGTCGTATATAGCTCGTCCATCTCAGCACTCCTTGCCGGATCCAGCACCAAGCCCGCATCATACACGTCGACGCGGCCCAGCATCTTCTCGCCCCCGGCCTCCCGTACTGAGAATCGTGCATCGTAAAATGTAGTTCCGCCTCGGTGTTGACTGAAGAAAAGGACACGCCCTCTAGTCTTATCTAGGAGACTTGATTCCGGTAGATGTTATATATCCGCGTCCCGTGTCTATTCTAGCACTTCACGCAGCTTGCAAACGAACAACCCCTACCCAAGGACATTTGAAAACCCATGATGTCTACTGCATATGATCCATTTGCCCCTATTTCACTATACGCGATCGTACGAGTAATCATTATTCCTGCTGTTTCTTAAGACTCAACTCCCGGCCGTCTCTTTTCTATAGCGAAGTTGCGTTGTACAGGGTTCCACTGTAAAAGCACAAAGCTTAAGGGGCTGACTAACGACGGCAGACAAGGGTTTATTTTAATACCGGCTGCCCTAGGATCATCGATTGGCGACCGTTCCGAGAGACGACTCCGTCAATCCAACTTTTTAAATCTCATTTGACGAAGCTTAAGATTTCGTCTGTTCGTCATATACACTAGTCCTGCTTGAAGACTAACTCTTGACGGTTTCGTGGATATCGGCTGCCCTACGCACTCTACGATTTGCGTACCTAGCGGAGTTTATGTTTGTAGTGGTGCGGTGGCTGCAGTATGCACTCCGCACCCACCGGGCAATCCCTATAGGGTATTGTAGAAGAGGAAGCCGGTGCTTCAGCTTCCTATCTCCCACACAAATACCGTAGACGCTCACCAAATTATACCTTTCAATCTTATAAGGGGTTGTTTCTCGCGACAACACAGTTACATCTCCGCCTTTTGGCTGAGTGGCGGCTAAGATCCATCGTCGGTGACCCATCATTATCCTGGTAGATCTAAAGCCACTTACCTAAGGGATGCTTCCAAGGACGCATGTGACGATGGCATCAGCAGATGAAGTAGATCGCGAGAGAGAACCACTTCTCAACTCGGTGATAGGGGATAGGGGTGCAAGTCCTTCCTTGCCACGGTCCCATAATGAATCTGAGGTCCGGAGTTGGGCGTCTGATTCTGGCAAGTCGCCGGTAGCGTCTGGGGAACATCGGCGATCAACACCCCTGCTCTTCCGGATCGCAGCAGCCATGCTGTCCTTCATCGTGCTAGGGATGATGGTATCGACTCTGGGAGTTATGGTTCCTCAATTTGAGGCGTACTACAACCTAACAGACTTCCACGTCTCTTTTGTGTTCCTCGTTTGGCCTGTTGGGTACATAGGAGCCGCCTACCTGAACAGCGTCATCCATGTCAACTTCGGGCAGCGAGGGATCGCTATTATCGGGCCAGTACTTCACATCGTTCTCGCCACCGCCGCGGCGCTTCATCCCCCATTCCCAGTGCTGTTACTCGCCCTGGCGGTCGGCTCCCTTGGTACTGGAATTCTCGATGGCTCGTTCTGCGCGTGGGCTGGGGCCATGGAGAACGCCAATATAGTCCAAGGTTTCTTGCACGGCTCGTACTCCACGGGCGCGGCCATTGGGCCTTTCCTCGCGGGTACAATGCTGTCCGTTGGACATACGCCGTGGTATGCATGGTATTACGTCCTGGTAAGACTTCCCATATATCCATAATTACCTACATATACTCCTATAAACAGTCATAAATCCCTTAAGACCCCAGCTAACGACCCTGCAACTTTAGCTAGGCGCCTCCATACTCGAGGCCATAGCACTACTCCTCGCATTCCGCGTCGAGGACTCCTCAAAGTACCACGACACGCACAAACAAGGACCTCTCCTCGGAGTCCAAGAGGAAGCCCCCAGCAGCACAAACGACAAAGCCGCCATCTTCAAGCACTACGCCACGTGGATCTGCGCTGCCTACTTCCTCGCGTGCATTGGCACCGAGAACGCGATATCGGGGTGGATCGTCGTCTTCATGACGCGGGTGAACCACGCCTCGGCCTACCTGGCCAGTCTCTCGTCATCCGGGTTCTGGATCGGGCAAGCAACGGGGCGCGTCGCCCTCGGGATCGTGACCGAGAAGCTGGGCGTGCGGACCGCGACGATCGTGTATCTCATCGCCGCGCTCGCGTTCGAGGTCCTCTTCGCCACGATCCACGTCCCCGAGTTCTCCACTGCTGCGATTGCGCTTCTCGGGTTCTGTCTCGGCCCGTTATTCCCCTCTGGCGTTTTCACGCTGACGCGTCTTCTGCCGAGGGAGTTACATGTCGGAGCCATCTCGTTCGTAGTCTTGATCGGCCAGGTCGGAGGTGCTCTATTACCTTTCGCGCTCGGCGCCCTAGCCGAGACTCTAGGCATCCAAGTTTTCCAAGTTGTGGTTTTCGCCCAATTGGTCGTGACACTTTTGATTTGGTTGGCATTTCCGAGATTGCCAGCGACGAGCACTTCTCGCGAGGCTCGAGCAGAAGAGATAGTAACTTAACAAACAATACATGGTACCAATTTACTCGTAGCTTGGCTTTCTGATATAAGGTACAAAACTACCTAGTATCTACCTTCAATGTTGGCAACCACTTCGCTGTTATCAGCGAAGCACATATAGTAAATGTTGAATCTATACCGTTAATTTCAGCGGCTTTACTGCTTGACAAACACAGTAAGTCCATAAAATTTTATCCATGCTACCTGTGAAGCTTATTCGATATTATCTTTGTGAGAGCCATCTACTCAGTATTAAGTCTACAAGGACCAGCATGTGTTAACGGCCTTGAAGATAGACAAAGAGAATCTAGTTTAATCATGTTACAGAATGAGCTCGTAGAATAAGTTCCCCCATGTTCTAGCAAACCGCGCATTGACTTGATTTAGCAACAGCAAAGCTAGGCCCATATAAATGTCAAGAATGAACGCCTCCCGAAATCGAGATAGATCCATAGATATCTCGCCCCACGAATTCAGATGATCCTCAGCCCAAAAGCGCCTCCTCTTTAGCTTTACGTATGGCGCCCTTAATTCGTGTTGTCTGTCTTTGCCACTCTGTGTAGGCCTGATTGCGATGTTTGGACAAACATTTAGCACGAAAGTCTTGTGTCTTCCTGGATACACCCTCATACAGCGTCGCAAGCTCCAGGTACTTTTTCTCGACTGTAGTTGATGTGCTAAACCATTCACTTGCTTGGCGCTTGGCTAGCTTCTCACACACTTTTGTGCCGTTGCGCTTGTACTCGTTGACAACAGCGAAGACGCTTTGCTCACGAGTTCTCAGATGTTCAAGAAGGTTCTATCCCCATATCAGAAAAAACCAAGATGGTAGAGGAGAAATTCGGCTAAAAAACTCACCGTTGAGATGAAATGGAGAGTGTCTACCACCCCTCCAGACGCAGCGTCTACTGCCTCTTGCCATTTCGTCTCATACCCAGGCTTCGATGTCGGATTGCTTGACCTACTTTCATGTCCCCTTAAAGACTGTTCTCCCAAAATATGACCCAATTTGCCAGCTTTGGGAGGTAATAGTTTAGGGTCATTCTGAGGCTTCGATGAAATATTAAACTGCGGCCACGAGGGCCGTTTCGAAGATTTGTAGTCTTCCCTTCCATTCAATGCCTGATTATCTTGGTTATATTTCATATCTTTCTGTTGCCAGGCGATTCTAGAAGCAAAATCTATGGATTTTGGATTGAGTCGCGGGGCCTGGGCAACAAGATCATTTGAACGCTCCGCTGGATGTCCGGAACTAGAGCTTGGGCTCAGGACTATTCGGGATACTGGATTCGACAAGGGTTGATGGTTTTCTAGATTCTCTAAAGTCTTAGGTCTTCCCATGCCAGCCTGAGGCCGGGGTACATGATCAGTAGGTAGAGAAATGTCTGTTCGAGCTAGCTGTGGCTCAGAGTCCGAGGTCATCTGCAGAGGCCAAACAGAGCTAGGTTTGAATGGTGCTTGGGGCCTCGTTGGAAGGTCAACCCGTTCCTTCTGGTTAATAGGTTGCTGGAGTTCCTGTAGTGGACGGCGTTCGAACGTTTGTATGGTCCCAGCAGCTATATTCGAAGGCCTCGAAGGGCTGCCCGATTCGTCAACCCTCGAACGGGTATTAATTGGAATAGGAGTCATGTCAAGCAGCTGCTGGTTATTTGCGTCCTTGAGAAAGGGTTGCTGCTTCTCAATTGGTGCATGAATCTCCTGTGGCTGATCAAGGTATATGTCGATTTCACCCAGGTCTCTCGTTGAGTCGCTCACCCGGGGTTGTTGAGTAGAAGAACCTATACCTGGGCCCTGTAGAAATATATTAGCTCGCTTAGCTGGGCTAGAGTTTGTTTTGCTCTTCCCCTCCTTCAAGCTAAGAGCTCGCTGGGACGTGATTGCCTGATGACTATCTGAGAACTTCTCCGCCTGTGCTTTCCCAAACGAGCCATTCCTCGTGCTGGACGCCCCTAGTTCTCTAGGCTGTGTATGCGCTGGTAGAGGCCGTATTACCATGGAAGTTGCCTCATCGTTAGTTGTGTTGGAGACAGGGGCCAACGTAGGTAATATCATGGGGACTGCTTGGACATCCGGCTTCGGGAGTTCTGAAGGGGTAGGCTTTGATGGAGATACTGAAGTCATATCTACGCTTGGCTGGGAATCGAGTCCTGGTGTTGTGGCCCCACGAGCGGGTTCCTCTATAGTTTCTGAGCGAGCAGCTTTTTGCTTGGTCATCTCGTTAGTTTGCTTTTCAGCTTGATGTGAATGATCCACTTCCTTCAGTATGAGACTCATGCCTTGGTCGGAGGGGGCGACTCCAGGCTCCTTTGGTTGTTTTGATTCAACGGGCCTAGCCCGTTTTTCACGCTGAGCTGCTTCATTATTTGACTCGCGGAATAATTCACTACTACCTAGATTATTGGTGACTTTCTGTCCATATGTCCGTGTATTGATCTTCTTCGCATTTCTCGACTTTGGTCCTGACTGCGGAGGGCTCCGCTTCTTCTTTGAATTAGGGCTCCGCTTCTTCTTTGAATTAGGGCCTACCACCGCATCAGGCACAATCGGCGATGCTTGACTGCCGATTTGTGCTTTCGGCGGTCGATCTCGTTCTTGCTCCTTGGGGGAATCTGATAGATAAACCACATCATTGTCATCTAACACGATTGGAGAAGTAGGTGGGCCATTATTTCGGCTGTTGGAATTCTGTTTATTGCTCGTCTTTTTGTCAGAATCCAGCTGATGTTTTGCGGTATTATTCTCATTTTGCGCATCTCGTATCGATGCGTCATCCTTCGACTCGCTGTAAAAGGTCTTCTTCGGAAGTCTTGTACTCAATTGTTTTCGCCCCGCCCGTGTCTCGACTGGCAGTGCTTGAGAATTCGGAATGCCATTACCTGACTGTTCACCCCTTTTCTCCTTATTGCCGCCTCGAGGACGCCCTGAAGTGCGCATAGATGTCGCTGTAGAGTTGGCCAAGGCGTTGGCCATAGAGTTTCGTACGCTCGTAGAGTTAGTGGCCTGCTTAGTGTGCTTCGGCACAGTCTTGGATACAGCCTTTGGTTTCTGAGACCGACCTTTCTCAGTGGTGGTCTTGGATTCTCTGGTTATCACTGCGATGCTCTGTGTATCATTATTCTTGTCGATCTGCTGTTTATTGGCGGCCTTATCACAGTCCATCTTGCTTGGTGCCTTTTTCTTTCCCCGGCGGCGAGTTGTCATTTCGGCCACATAATCACTGTCTGATTCGTTTTCATCGCTCTCGAGTATCTCAAAATCCGAATCGTCTAGATCAGATTTAGTGGCACCGGCATCCTTCTTACGACGAACACTCTGGGAATTTGGCTTAGGTGGTTCCATGGCTTTAGCTTGTTTCGGGCGAAGCGCTACAATATGATCGTCAATATCCGAGGGTAGAGATGAGTATACCGGGGAATCTGGTATGAGCAAGTCCTCGGGGTTAAGAGTGTCTTCACCACGAGGGATAGGCTCCGTTTCCGCTTGTGCGGCATGGGAAAAGAGACTGTCGCCCGTTTCATGCGCTGGCGGACTGCGAGAATTTCGTGCCGGCTCACTTTGTGTATCCGGCGACGAAGAGCGTTCGTCCGGATTGGAGCTTGTGGAAATAATAGGGTCGTTTGGGAGTTCTGAAGGGGGGTTGCTCTGTGACATTTCCCACTGATCGTGAGACGTAAGTCGCCAGTGACAAGACATATCCCTCTGCTTCACTACTCTCATAATTAATCACTATTATTAGCCAGATGTGCGCAAAGTCCCATAAAGAATCGAGGTTCATATTAACAGAAGCCCTCGTGAGATAGCTTCACTATGATATACAACAAGGAACCTTTACTATAAGAAAAGAGGAAGAACTCACAAGCTCATCCATGAAATTCGGGATTCTATTCCCATATTTTACTCCCATATGATAGTCATACTCTTCCCAGAACCTCTTCATCAAGAGGTTAACCCTCTACAGAATTGGCGATCAAGTTTAATCGAAGTGAGGTACCGGGATATGAATGAGGCGCTAATATGTCATAAGATTGAGGTGGCTTAAGTGGCCTCTAAATTCGACTCATAAAGGGGTTAAGATCCAGATTTCTCTGAGAGTACGATTCGGGGGAACAATCTAGACTCAATACACGACTGGCAGACACGGAGGGAGATTAATAATGAGTAGACGCCAAAGAGCTGAAGGATTCGAATGTAAGTTGAATCGATATGGGGGAAGTGAGAAGTGTCAATGAAACGAATATTGAGGTACGCAGGCCGGCTTGGGATAGATTTTAGGCCTGAGGACTGCTAGGTGATGGATATATGAAGAGGAACTCGAGATAGATATCCCTGGCGTAAAAAGCCAAATTTCGGCTATTGCGATAACGTGATGCGTTCAAGAAGGATCAAACGAAGGTACAGTTTGACAAATGTGAGCATCGTTGTGCCTTCCCCCTTGAAACCTGCAGAGAACCTAGGTAGCCACTACCTAATACTCGCACCTTCCATCAGTACCTACTCATTAGTTCCCGAAAGGTCAATATCTGAACAGGTACCTCAGCGCTGGAACAGACTTATATGTACCTACCTACATGTAGGTAATGTAAATAATATCTTCAATTGCATGAGAGACCACCTTCAAGAGGGTTGAGTATAAGCTTAAAACCTCGGAGTAACAATGCCAATGCATGTACGTGTAGGGGCGAAAGGCTCTTGGAATCTACCGTGTGGTTTTACCCACATGTGCATTACTTAACTCTTGGACTACTAGGATATTTTAACTCGAGCTGTAGCTTACGATCTCTGGGAACATAATACCAAGGTTGGAAACCTATTATCATGTCAAGTGGACTGCGGAATATCTCACAATAGGGTATTCATTAATGCATGGGGGAGCCGGCAGTACGCCGGTCGGTCTCTGAGGCCGCAGCTGACTTAATTCAAGTCATGCTAGTATGACGAGGTCCCTCGCCAGAATTCAGTAGGTACAAGTCCATGAATCGTTTTGTCCCAGATCCGCCTGAATCAATGCAACCAGCCAACGCCATGTATTCCTTCTTGTCGTCCAATATGTCAAGATTTATCGGACAATACCATCAAAGCGCTGCTTGAACCACTTGACGGTCTCATCACGGCTGATGCGGTGGCCGGCACCGATTCTGCTCTTGCATCGGCGGCGGCGGGTAACGCGCTCACCAGGGCGGGTCATGCAGCAGTAGAAGTCCATGCCGTAGATACCGATGGCGGGGTCGTACTTGATACCAAGATCAATGTGCTCGCTGATACCGAAGCCGAAGTTGCCAGTCTCGCTGAAGTTGCGCTTGCGGAGTTCGTATTCCTTGACCTTGAGACCACGCTCGAGAATCTCCTCAGCCTTGGGGCCACGGACGGTAACGTGGACAGCGATCTTTTCGTTACGTCGGATACCGAAGGTTCGGACGGTGTAGCGAGCCTTGCCTGTAATTGATCATGGTTAGAAGCTGTCAAGTTCTCTGGGTTCAGAAAATTAGGACTTACTGTAGACAGGAGTCTGACCGCTCAGCTGCTCCAAGACCTTCGCAGCACGAGTCAATCTGTCACCAGATTCACCGACTGAGATGTTGAGAACGAGCTTCTGGATGCGGAGCTCCCGCATGGGGTTCTGAGCCTTCTCCGACTATTGAGAATTATTATTAGCAGTATATTAAATGATCAATTGACATTGAGACATACCATGGTGACTGGTGTGTTGGTTAGTATTGACTGCGAAACGTGGACTTGAAGAGGGTTGTCGGTTGTCGCGAAATTTGGCAATTATGAAGCTGAAGGGAAAAAAGCACCTTCGAAATTTCGCAGTGGTTGAAGGGTTTCCTGCCCTACTGTAAAGTTGTGGGGAAGTTGTGGCTAGTGATAATTTAAGTGTGGCTTTTTGAAAACCGAACTTTGGTGGGGTCCGAGCTCCTGGATACTGTGTTTACTCTTTCAGGCTAGTGTTGTTTTCCTCGAGCTTTGTGCTTCAGCCTTGACTGTTCTGCCTTGTCCGTCCTGCCTTGTCCAAATTTCGTCGAATAAAGCTCCGCCTATCTATCTCTACCATATCAATGCTTGGACTCCGACTTCACACACATTCGCCGCGCTAGAGACCAAGCTGAAGTCACTTTGACTTCGAACACATATACAGACAATTTTTGTAATCACCTGAGAGGCTCCATTGGAGCTAGTCATTGTCAAGATGTCGAACAAGCAAGGCAAGATGGTATGTCGCCTCCTTTCACCGATTAATAGCTTCGACGTTGACATTACAGGCTGACTGAATGGGTGTTCTTTAGGCCGGTTACGTATGTGTCCATTTGATCGCGTCGTTTTGTACGGCGCGCTCTTTATAAGCATTATCGTAGTGCCTACTGACATTTCTAGATCAACTACCGCATGAGGGTAACATTGATGGACGGCCGCCAGATGACCGGACAGATGCTTGCTTTTGACAAGGTAATTTAAGTCAATGTCTCATTTGGAATATGCCAGCTAATCATATTTGTAGCACATGAACCTCGTCCTGGCCGATACTGAAGAGTTCCGACGCGTAAAGCGAAAGCAGACGAAGCCTACCGCACCCGGCGCATCTAGCTCAGCTGCAACCCAGACGGTCGAGACGGAAGAGAAACGTACTTTAGGCCTGACAATTCTCCGTGGTGCTCATATCGTGTCTCTATCTGTCGAATCTGCGCCGCCTGCCGACCCTAGCACGCGACTTGGAAAGAGTACTCCCAGTGGCCTGCCTACTGGCTTAACTTCTGGCCCAGGTGTCTCTCGTCCTGCTGGACGTGGTGCACCCCCATCAGCCCTTGCTGTAAGTTCTCTTACTACAGCTAGGAGGGTATTCCGGACTAACATTTATCAGGGTCCAGCTGCTGGTGTTGGAGGTAGCGTTCCACCTCCTTTCCCTCAATTTGGTAGCGCGCCTGGATTTGGGCCTGGCAGAGGCGGCCGTGAGTATCCCTTGAATTACTCAGTATCACAGAAGACTCGATACTAACTAACATATACAGCTCCTGCGCCGGGTTTCCCTCCTGGTGGATTTCCTCCGCCGGGCTTCCCTCAGAACACTCAGTTCCCGCCTCCTGGCTTCAATCCTGCTGGTGGTCCTCCCCCGGGATTTAACCCTCCGCCGCGAAGATAATTGCAGAGTGAAATTATGATTCCGAGAGAAACAAGTCCTACCGAATAATGAACGGGTATACCATTGGCGTTTGGGGTGGTAGCTGAAAACTATGGATATCGCCAGAAAATGGTGAAAATTGCATTCTGTACTCTACGATAGATCGGAACGTCGCAAATACAGCACCGCATAAGTCTCGGGAGTACTAAAGGCTATCATAATTAATTACTTACGTGAAGCAGTTTGCAATTGATCTGTGCAGCGTCATTGGAATTGTCTTTGATAATATACTAAAGTAAATTACTAGAATAAGCGGGACCCAGCTGACAGCCAGCTGCCCTATTATGGTTGGTTCCCATGTTTAGTATGGATGTTTGTTGCTTATCCTGCGTATCCAACAAATTGGGGCCCGCCAAACTGCCCCATTGGAAATTTTCCACAAGTTCCGAATCGGACACCCGACCTTTTATTTCGCCGGCGCGCAACCTCAACGACATCAACACTACTCACCCCAAACTTTCTTTACCTCTTGTTTAGTTTATATCCCGGTGACAGTTCAAGATGGCTGCCTTCGTCAAAGCTATCAACGCCAAAATTCGGTCGAATCCGACCCTGAGTTACTTCTGCTCGACACGTATGTGATTCCCCCAACATCCCTTCCGGTGCGCGGACTTTACCCCGTAATGTCCGGTGAGCTTCACGATGAAATGGAATTGTCGTCGCTGAGGGCACAGTGGTTGCTTCAAGAAGCGGATGATACTGTACCATTTGCAGGCAGCTCACGAGTCTATTTGGGAGCTTCGTGAAGCAATGACCTGGGCACGAGTATCACCGTCAGGACAAAGATGCCGTTACTCACCCACACAATGCGCCACCGACTCTATGATAGGAATTGGTCACTAACATCGTTGCTTCATAGATTTCTGGGGCCCTGCTTCGAACTTCGGTATCCCAGTCGCCGCCGTGATGGACGCGAGGAAATCACCCGAGCTGTATGTTAACCACTCACCTCTGTCATGCTATGACGTAGCGCATCAAAATACGTCACATGCTTCCAAAACAGTGCTCCGTACTTCTTTCAAACGAATTCGATAACTGAACTGTTCTCCCTGTAGGATCTCCGGCCAAATGACTCTCGCTCTCTGCATCTACTCGGCAACGTTCATGCGATACGCTCTCGCCGTGACGCCTAAGAACTACCTCCTTTTCGCCTGCCACTTTATCAACGAGGGCTCGCAATTAACGCAAGGATACCGATATCTGCAATGGCATCATTGGGGCGGCAAAGAGAAGGCAGGCGTCCAGGGCGCCGTTGAGGGAGCGAAGGAGAAGGCTGCCGCAGCCACCGATAAGATCAAAGAGGCCGTCTCGAAATAAATTTCTTCGTAACATTAGATTGTTTACGGCGTCAACTGTGTCTTGTATGTAACACTGTCACCGGCGATATTATACATTCGACTAGAGGAATCGCAAACCGCGCATAGAGTGGTCTTGACACCTTTGCTGAAGTGTCAAGGGAAGGAGGGCCATGGACGGGATCATACTTACACGAGGGAGAGCAATGACTTGTATTTCTATTGCATTGAAAGGACCACAAAGTCATTTCCACGGTTTTCCCTGGTGAATTAAATAAAATCCTACTGATTCCAGTCACGTCAGTAGCTTCCACCAAAGGGGTAGTCGGATATCAGTCATTTTCTTACCGATTATGGGATGTTTGCCGGGTTTGACGACCGCTCTGATATGTCATAATTCATCGCTACCTTCTATTCACGAGACAATCTGTCGGTATCGTACTAGTATAGAGGAGGCGCCTAGCAGCGGTCAATAAAACGCGAGTATCACAAGCCAATGTATCCAGACTGATTGACATGACTGCCGTCAAACCTGGCAATTTCTATATTTATCTGGATTTCAAAACACATCTGCCCAAGCCCCATAAAGATGAAGCCGAAATCGCCTCTGGGACAAGTGAAAGGCTCAATTGGTGCTCAAAGCTCACTTCCCGTTTTGGAAAGTATAGCAATGGTATAGCCCCTTGCGGTAGTATTCCTTGATCCTTGATCGGTGCGTCAAGGCGGCAAGACTTAGAAGCTTAATGAATCCATGTTCATCTGCCTGTACCAATCCCATCAACGTAACGGAGGCCCCCACGCTTAAAACAGAATGCCTAATCCATGGTAGTTGGTCACATGCACTCCCCGACGACGCGTCTCGTAGATCCTGGCTTAGGGGGGTACAATGTATTGTGTGACATAGTCTCCTTCGTATACCCGCCCCCTAAAGAGTCCAAGGTTTTGATAGTGCTCTAGCCCTCGACACCCACCATTTCAAGCTGGTGTGCTAAACTCCGCAATGAGATGACTCTAATACTAGTCAAGGTGGAACGCATCCGTGGTGCCGCATGTACTTGCCTCTTGCGAGAAGTTATTAGGGATACAGAGATGCAGAAGAAGAGAAAAGCGAGGGATAATGTGTAAATAGGCGATCATGATCCATTCGACGAATGGGCGGGTATCCGAGGATATGTCAGACCAATCACAGCCCTGAGCTGACTATATCATCGTACTATTACATGTACTATGTAGGCAAGTCCGGGGCTTTCAACCGGAGCACAGATCAGATAAATCCTTCAGCCTTACATTAAAATCGGACATATGGCAGTGAAGACCCAAGAGCGGAAACCAAAGCAGTATTATCGCCTTTTCTCTCGGACCATTGAAGCAAGGCAAAACAATAAGTACCTTACGCCGCAGTAGACCTTCCCCTCTACTTGGCGTAAAAAAAAGGTGCGGATACAGTAAGAAACATGATAATACCAAGGCGGATGCACGAGATGCATAGCTTGGCAACAAGGCACCAAAAGAAAAAGCCTCTCTGTTCTATGTAGTGATCGACAGTCGAGTTGTGACTTTAGGTGTCTCGCCAAGCGACTGGCGAGTAATTAATAGCGCAATCTAGATAAGCAGTGAGATTGAGGCAATACTAGCATCGCATCCGTAATGTTGGCGTACTCCTCAGTGACACTACGACGACACTAGGCTGCCTGCACCACCCTACCTTGCGTATAACACTATCTCTATTGCATCGAGTTCGGGGTATGAGCCGAGGAGGTGGAAATTCAGGGAGAATACCTGCGAACGATATTAGTAATATATATTATTTAGTATTATATAAATGCTCACTCAAACAAAACCAAACGAAACGAAACACAACCGAGTCGCAAGAGGAAATGAGCCAAGATATCCGCTGTCCCCATTCTCTCTATTTAGCAGCGCGTATAAACTGTTAATAAAATAAATCTTCACCGCCATCCTCTTCGGAGTATCTTTCAGATGCTCCAGCTTGGCTGTTCCAGCCAAGGGCGTTGGTAGCATGGATGGGATGGTGATGCATGCAGAAACGAATTTCGCTCTTCCTCAGTATTCTTGTCAGAACCATAGTGTTTTATAGGACTTCATATACATACATAAAATGATGTAATCCTGCAAACTACTCCGTCATCAGATTACCCAAATAGGTAACCTATACCTACCTGAGGAGTAACCACCAACCAAATGCCATTGTCTTTTCCATGTGATCAGATGATAAACACAAGAGGATTGTCAATTTCTCGCAAGAGTACAACCATAAGATATAGACCTTTGCCAGCATTAGAAGGATAACAAGCCAAAAGAAGAAAGGAGGAAAAAGAGGCGTCATAGCCGAGGTGGGCAATAGTAGGAAAATGGCTACACGCCCCTCAACAATAGCCCGAATTAGATTACAAACTCTCATTGGAGAGCAAAAAGGACTTGCTTTATCTAGCTCTTCTGATTGGTCACCTGGAACACACAGCAGGGAACTTCCCGCATTACAATCTCATTCAGCGTCTCTAAGCTTCACCTGAATCTAACTCTTACCTTCCTTCTCTCATAAATGTATATTCCCAACGAATATGGCTTTACTTCGTAGGCGAGGTGAGGAAGGCGAGCTGCGGGAAGGAAGCAAGCATGTTCAATGAACAGGGGTAGTCGCAGCATTAAATAGCTCACAGCTCGTGCTCAAGGGGTGATTGCATTTTTCTGCAGCTAGGTACCTGGCTTTCCACCTCAACCCCGCCAATGACCCCGCCGTGCATGTGCGTCCTGCGCTTGCCCTCATCCCTTGCCCGCAGAGCTCCGTTTGTCTACTACCCTACAACTTCATAACAAGCAGACCGGTCACACTCTAACTTAATAAATAGGAGCCTGGAAACGAATCTGGTCGGGGTCCGTAACCCGAACAGAGTCCAGATTGGTCGCTAGGTCGATATTATCGACCTCTTAGAGAGCAGCCCGCCTAAAGCTAAGGATGATCAATCTCTGCCGCAACAAAGCGCGACCCTATCCTTGGGATATCATACTTCCAGGTTTCTTCGAACTACCTTGTAGGTCAGATAGGCATTGTAAGAGATAGGTCCCAGTTAAGCCCGGAGCTCAGCTCTGGGTCTTGAACTCAGTATCTATATTTGCCCCATCCGGTTACTCGGACTGTGTTCGGCAAGCCGTATTAGCTGTTTCATCAAGCCTAGTTGTTCCCTACGTTATGTGGTCACTGAGACTCGGTAAGGTATCGTGAAGACAACCTCAGTAAATGCTTGTTCGGTAGTACCTTGCCTTGTCTGCTCCTCCTTACACTTAGTACCTTACACTTAGCAGGGGTGAGACAAGAGGCTTGACCATCCATTGAGGGAAGGGAAAAGGGTCGAGAAGTAATCCCCTCAAACATCCATCCCGCTTGCCCGCCTCGGGTTCAGACATGCAAGACCTCAAGCCTCCTCCACCAAGAACCAAGGACCACCACCCATACCTTCTATGCCATATGTACTAGACTATATCGAGGGTAGTGTACACAAGGAGAACGAACTCGCGCTACCTTCTCCATCGACTTCTTGGCCCGGAAGTGGGAATAAAAACTTTAAGAAGCCCTCATCTCCCCTTCCGAGTCATATCTTTCACACTTTCTACGCTCTCCATTTTTCTTCGGTTGTATGTGTAACGCCACATAGGCCGAGACAAAGGCACACCTACTAGTCTCCGATATTTCTCTACCTAGACCTATATATCATTTTCCTCCCGTTGGCTTCTCATTGAGACACCCCCACATCTTGAAATCTAGCCTATACGGACTTCAGCATACGTCAGCGTGAACGAGAGGGAGAGTGTCGGGCTTTGCAGCGTGCAAGCTCACACCCCGGCTGAGAAGCCACCCCACCAAACTAATCGCGACGTCAAGCTCAACAAACCTCCCCTCCCTACGTCACACCAACAAGCTCCCTCGCGGCCTTTAATTCCCTCGACTTGACTTGGAATTGCTGCTTCATTCACAGTCACCATGTCGGCTACCATGGATTTTCAAGACATCCAGGACCTGGAGGCTGCCCGGAAGGCCGCCAAGGCCGCAGGCAGTGATAATGAAGATGTCTTTGAAGAGGGTACCGCGCCGAAGGAGGCCAAGACGGCGCATCATATTCGCGCCAATAGCTCTATCATGCATTTAAAGAAGCTGCTCGGTGAGTCGCACTATATGTCTTATAGATCCCGCTACTCGAGACAGAGCGATACTCGACAAGTTTGCTAACCACATTATTTTGCGTACAGTGGCTAACAGAGGAGAAATTCGTAAGTTTCGGAGCACACCATACGTACCTACTAAGACATTCTGAGCCATTTTCACTGACTTCTCACAGCTATTCGTGTACGCTATTTCCACAATGCAATATCAATGTCTCATACTATCTTGGGAATTACTTGCGGCTAATGATTGTTCTCTCTGTTACTAGATCTTTAGAACGGTATGTCTGAACCCCCCACCAATATGACAAGGTTCTCCGCATAGCTTCTAGATACTGATTCAGCACCCAGGCTCACGAACTGTCTCTGCACACAGTCGCAGTATTCAGGTTAGGAGAGCGGAAATGTTTGCTATAGTGTGTCTTGTGCTAATCTGAGTAGTTATGAGGACCGACTTAGTATGCATCGGCAGAGTATGTTGATACCAGCTATCACGATGTAGAGCGGATGGCACGATGCTAACATACTTACAGAGGCCGACGAGGCCTACGTCATTGGTAAACGAGGCCAATATACCCCTGTCGGAGCATACCTTGCCGGCGACGAAATTATCAAAATTGCCCTCGAGCACGGCGTTCAGATGATTCACCCTGGTAAGATTTTTTTTTCGCACTGCATTCACATTTAGGATTTGTTCCTAATTAGATCCTTCAGGATACGGTTTCTTATCGGAGAATGCCGAATTTGCGCGAAATGTTGAAAAAGCCGGTCTCATTGTAAGTTACTCTTTAGTCAGATTCTATACTCCGCTTATGGGTCCGACTAACACGCCGGGTTGTGCAGTTTGTTGGCCCCTCTCCTGATGTTATCGACGCCCTTGGTGACAAAGTCTCGGCTCGAAAACTTGCCATTGCTGCGAACGTACCCGTCGTTCCCGGAACCGAAGGTGCTGTTGCTACATTTGAAGAGGTGAAGAAGTTCACCGATGAATATGGATTCCCCATTATTATTAAGGCCGCCTTCGGTGGTGGTGGTCGAGGTATGAGAGTGGTTCGCGAGCAATCCAGTCTCAAAGAATCCTTTGACCGAGCCACCTCCGAGGCCAAGACGGCTTTCGGCAATGGCACAGTTTTCGTCGAGCGCTTCTTAGACAAGCCCAAGCACATCGAAGTCCAGCTTCTAGGAGACAACCATGGCAACATTGTGCACCTATACGAACGTGACTGCTCGGTCCAGCGGAGACATCAGAAGGTGGTTGAAATTGCACCAGCCAAAGATCTTCCCGCCGAAACCCGAGATGCCATTTTGGCCGACGCAGTCAAGTTGGCTAAGTCCGTAAACTACCGAAATGCCGGTACCGCAGAGTTCTTAGTAGACCAGCAAAACCGCTATTACTTCATTGAAATCAACCCGCGTATTCAAGTCGAGCATACCATTACCGAGGAAATCACCGGTATTGATATTGTTGCTGCTCAGATTCAAATTGCCGCGGGTGCTTCGTTGCAGCAGCTCGGGTTAACTCAAGACCGAATCTCGACGCGAGGTTTCGCGATTCAATGCCGAATCACTACTGAGGACCCCGCTAAACAATTCCAACCGGACACTGGCAAGATTGAAGTGTATAGATCCGCAGGCGGCAACGGAGTGCGTCTCGATGGTGGTAATGGATTCGCCGGTGCGGTTATCACACCGTACTACGATTCTATGTTGGTCAAGTGTACATGCCACGGCTCCACCTACGAGATCGCGCGCCGGAAGATTCTTCGAGCTCTTATCGAGTTTCGTATCCGTGGCGTCAAGACCAACATTCCATTCCTTGCGTCGTTACTAACCCACCCGACCTTCATTGATGGTAACTGTTGGACCACGTTCATCGATGATACACCTCAGCTGTTCGATCTTGTCGGTAGCCAGAACCGTGCTCAGAAGCTGCTTGCTTACCTTGGTGACATTGCCGTCAATGGAAGCAGTATCAAGGGCCAGATTGGCGAGCCCAAGTTTAGGGGCGATATTATCGTTCCCGAGCTCTTCAATGACGACGGTTCGAAGATTGATGTCTCGCAACCTAGCACGAAGGGATGGAGACAGATCATCCTTGAGCAAGGCCCCAAGGCATTTGCTAAGGCTGTTCGTCAGTACAAGGGTTGTCTGCTGATGGACACAACCTGGCGTGATGCTCACCAATCTTTGCTGGCTACTCGTGTACGAACGATTGACCTCTTAGGAATTGCAAAGGAGACGAGCCATGCCTTATCTAACCTATACAGCTTAGAATGCTGGGGAGGTGCTACCTTTGATGTTGCCATGCGCTTCCTATACGAGGATCCGTGGGACCGTCTTCGCAAGATGCGAAAGGCCGTTCCTAACATTCCCTTCCAGATGCTTCTTCGAGGGGCAAACGGTGTGGCTTATGCTTCGCTTCCTGATAACGCCATAGATCACTTCGTGGACCAAGCAAAGAAGAATGGCGTCGATATCTTCCGAGTGTTCGATGCTTTAAACGACATCGATCAACTAGAAGTTGGAATCAGGGCCGTACAGAAGGCAGGGGGTGTCGTAGAAGCCACAGTGTGTTACAGTGGCGACAGCAAGTTCCCCTTCTCCTTGTTCTGTTTTGTAAAGAAGGTAGTTGCTGACTTGTTTTTGCAGTGTTGAACCCCAAGAAGAAGTACAACCTTGAGTACTACTTGAGCTTGGTTGACAAGTTGGTAGCATTGGACATCGACGTCCTTGGTATCAAGGATATGGCTGGTGTACTAAAGCCTCGTGCTGCTACCCTTCTGATTGGGTCTATTCGGAAGAAGTATCCGGACCTTCCAATCCATGTTCACACCCACGATTCTGCCGGTACTGGCGTTGCTTCTATGGTTGCCTGTGCTCAAGCTGGTGCGGATGCCGTCGATGCTGCCACAGACAGTCTTTCCGGAATGACATCGCAACCTAGTATCAACGCCATCATCGCCTCTCTTGAGGGCACTGAGTACGATCCTGGCTTAAACCCGGCCCATGTCCGTGCTCTTGACAGCTACTGGTCGCAGCTCCGCCTGCTGTACTCACCCTTCGAGGCTCACCTTGTGGGACCTGACCCCGAAGTCTACGAGCACGAGATCCCTGGTGGTCAACTTACCAACATGATGTTTCAAGCTTCCCAGCTTGGTCTTGGCTCTCAATGGGCTGAAACGAGGAAGGCCTACGAACACGCAAATGATCTTCTTGGAGACATTGTCAAGGTCACGCCGACTTCCAAGGTTGTTGGTGACCTGGCGCAATTTATGGTCTCTAACAAGCTCTCTCCTCAGGACGTCGTTGAACGCGCCGGCGAACTTGACTTCCCCGGCTCGGTCCTCGAGTTCCTCGAAGGTATGATGGGTCAGCCGTACGGTGGATTCCCCGAGCCTCTGCGTTCAAGAGCCCTCAGGGGCCGTCGGAAGTTCGACAAGAGGCCCGGTCTTTATCTCGAGCCCGTCGACTTTAAGAAGATTAGATCTGAGCTTGCGCAGAAGTGGGGCAAGGTCACTGAGACCGACGTAGCTTCTTATATCATGTACCCCAAGGTCTTCGACGACTACAAGAAGTTCGTGCAGAGGTTTGGTGACCTCTCTGTCTTACCCACCAAGTACTTCCTTTCTGCGCCGCAGATCGGCGAGGAATTCCATGTTGAGCTGGAGAAGGGCAAGGTTCTGATCCTGAAGTTGTTGGCTGTGGGTCCTCTGTCTGAAAACACGGGCCAGCGAGAAGTGTTCTACGAAATGAATGGCGAGGTGCGACAAGTCACCGTTGACGACAAGAAAGCCAGTGTCGAGAATGTTAGTCGGCCCAAGGCCGATCCTGGTGATTCTAGCCAAGTCGGCGCCCCAATGGCTGGTGTCTTGGTTGAATTAAGAGTCCACGAGGGATCCGAAGTCAAGAAGGGAGATCCTCTTGCTGTGCTTAGCGCCATGAAGATGGTAAGTCTACTGAATTTCTATCCCTATCACGATTCACTGCTAATCCTCGTAATAGGAAATGGTTATTTCGGCTCCTCACAACGGAAAGGTATCAGGTCTTCAAGTCAGGGAGGGCGATTCTGTCGATGGATCGGACTTGGTGTGCAAAATTGTGAAGGGTTAAGTACAATTCTCTTATCAAACAGTATCCCAGCGTCATTCGACAGTGGAGTATCGGTATCGGGTGCGTACGAGGGTTTGACGGGAGTGTGTTCAAGGGTTAGGGATAGATGATGTAGGTTGATTGGGTGGAGCGGACTTCTCTCAACAGCACATCTCCTTGTTCCTAAGTATTTCCTACGAAATGCAATATGCGTATTCATTATTGTTACCCATATGTTCTCAATTTATTTGCCTATATTGCCTTATGTGACCACCACTTCCTCACTTATAAATTGTACCAGCTATACCATCCGCTTTCGCCCTATTAAATACCGAAATCCACATCGTCTAGCTCAAGGACAGGCAACAACGCCATGTGCAACTTACTAGACCCGTAAGGCACAAAACGGGCCGCGAACGGCTTCCCCTTGGGCTTAACATCAAACGTCCCCGGGTCCGCGGCCGTGTCCATCACGATCGGCCAATCGATCTCAACGGCCGCAACGCGCAGCTCGACAGGCGGCGCGCCCAATTCCCAAATGGGGTTCTCAAGCTCATCAGGACTGACTTCGAGCACATCATCCGTGTCGTGTTCCTCAAACGCAGTAGTCCCGTTAGAGCTAGACGACCGCCGCACAACGCGGATCTGCGACGGGTCGATGGCCACATTCCACAGAGTGCCCTCCTTGGGCGTCAGCGCAAAGTCCTTGGTTCGTCCATCCGGGTCTAGCGTTGACGGGGGGAGAACCCGCATGCTGCGGTACTCGACGGGTGGGAAGGTGACGGTGTCGTGCTCGATGGCTAACGCGTAGAGCAAAGCGCCGTAGTAGATCGCTGCGGTGTTGTTGGCGCGCGGGACGACGCGCGGGGTCGTTGAGAGACGTACCGTTGTGGTTGTGGTGCCGGCGGGAATGGGGATGTGGTGGAGGCCGAGGGAGGAGGGGGAGACGGTGCTGCTGTTGCTGCTTCGGGTTTCGATGCGCGAGTTGGAGGATGTGGAGGTGGACGTGATGGTGCTCTTGCTTGTGTCGGCCCACGTTGGAATCCGCACGTAGAAGTCGAAGGGCTCGGACGCAGAGACGGAGTACGTGATGGTGTGGCCAAAGGGGTACGTGGTGTTGGCCGAGACTAAGACGGTATTGCTCCCGTCGGAGCCTAAGCTGGTGGCCGCGGTTCCCGGGATGAGGAAGACGTGCGCGAGACCGCCGTCAGCCGTGGTGGCGAAAGAGTTGGCGAGGAATTTGGGATAGGCTTGTGGATGGTTTACCGTACAGCAGGGCTATGTGGTTTAGGATGTTAGGAGATTCCACGCCGACGTTATTATTAGATTTCAGATGAGATTTCGTTCCGGAAGAAATAGAAAAGTAACGGGAAAGGGAAAAGGGGTGAAAGAGAAAGGGGGAGAATACTCACATAATTAGGTTCGAGACCGAAGACATTGGCATACGAATTGACATCCCACCAGAGGTCATCGGTGCTTAGGTTTCGAGACCAAGGCTACGGAGAGAGTTAACGAGATAAGAGCACTTTTGGAAAAGGGGGTTTACTGCTGCACCTGATTTTCTTGCTGAACATACTGATGTGACCACCAATCGGGGGCCACCGAGACCGGGAAGGCGTTGAAGGCCGTCTGCTCTGCCCAGTCGGCGATGTCGTTGTCACCCAGGTACTGGTATATGTACGATGAGGAGAACATGACCTCGGCGGCGATACAGAGTTCGGCCCCTCGGCTGGGATTCAAGTCCGAAATATACTCATCAGCTAGAATGGTGCCTGCAAGCGAGCGGTGATACTCCGCTAGCAGGTCGACCGCTTTCCGGGTCTGCGCCTTGAGTGCCTCGTCCCCGCTGTTGATGTATAGTGATAGGGTGTATCGCAAGCCTTCGAGAAATTCGAATCAGAAGTAAGTATTTGTCATTTCTTGGTCCTCTCACCTTCGGCCATATTAACCCCGTGAATAAATACCCAGCTTAACTCATAAGGAGTAGTATCATATAGAACCTTAGGGTACGATTTGTCTGTCCAGAATGTTCGCCAGTCTGCACCCCACTGCGGTGTTTAATGTTAGCAGCAGATCTCATTTCACCCCTTTTCTTCTCTTGATAGTCATTGGTCTCATATGTTGTTCCGGGATAAAGGGCTGGGAGTAAGGCATTACTGACAAGTACGCCCCCGTCGATCATCAGTTCCATAACTTCCCATATAACCTGCGAATTATTTCGAGGATAGCGCTCCAGGAGCCATTGCATGGGAATATGCATCTCATGCGTCCGACCAACGCCAAATCCAGCAGTGTCGAAGGTGTCGTTTCCATGGACAAGGAGACCAGTGTAGTTATTCTTGAGCACTGCGACGCATAGAGTCAGTGGTTGCCATTGGACAAAGCTCCGGGGAGATATCTCATGTCTTAGGTAGTAAGGCCAGTGTCCCACATTCACGAGTTTTGAAGGGACTTGAGGCGTATAGACAATTATTAAGGTAAGGACACATAAAAAACTTACTACGATGCGCGAGGACTACGTAGCGGTGCATGGCATCCACGATACGTTCCGTCTCGGTTGGATCTGCCTCCGCATATTGGATAAGACCTAGCAAAAGCAAGCATCGCGCCCAGAGTCCTCTTGTAGCTCGCGTGGTCTCGAACCCAATCCAACCATCTTCCTGCTGGTGGTCTAGGATGTAGTCGAGATAGTACTTCACCTGGCCGCGAATCCTCTCATCACCTAGCCCGAAGGCCAGCGGAACAAGACCATTAAACCAATAAGGAGAAGCTTCACTATTCACAGATCAGAATTCAGTGTACGCTCCCCTACAAGTCCTTGTTCTTGTGGCTGCACTCTTATCCTCTCATCTATGACTATGTGTTCAAGTCTCCAACTTCATCTTCCGCAGTAGCATAAAGTCAGGGGTTGAAGAGACGCATAAAAACCTACTCCAGGCCAGAGTACTCGGTCGAACCGCCAATGTATCTCGAGTCATGAACGAAGCGGTAGAAGTCGAACATATTTCCAGACAGCCCCGCCGCTTCGAGCTCGAGCTGGTCTTTGAACCACCCGAGCGGCTTGACAGAGCCTAAATCCAGCGGTTTATGTACCGGCTGCACAACTAAGGAGAGATAATTAGCCCAAATGGCTTCTTGGGTCTTGGACTATTGTTTTGATAACTTACGTGTAGTCCCGTCCTCGTACGACGATCTCGAAACCACTGCTGCCCGGGCACTTGCTAGAGCCGCAAGGACGACAAAAATTTTAGGAACCACCATGTCGAATGAGACTAGATAGCTTAAAAGGCGCAGAAGCCAGCAAAGAGAGCAGTTTATGTATCCGTTGGCATAGTGGTTCGTAAGTGGCTCTTATATAGGTAGGTATATACTCTCGTGATATCTTCAAATGGGCCCCTGTTTCCCCCTCATCTGTACCTGATGATCTGAGTAGGTCTCTCGGCTCAAAGCGGTGCGATAGATAAGGCGTGGAGGATGAATTGGAGATATGCGAGCCTATCAGAATGGAATATAGTTATGGATAACTCCCTAACTCAACCCGTGTTACCCTGTAAGGTTACAATAGACGGACGAGCAGGGTTTACCAAGAAGGCTAATATGAATATGTCCGTCTGATAAGCGCAATAGGAACAGTATTCGGGACGTGTGCAACCCTCTTCAACACCGAACGGTGAACATATTGGTTGCGTAATAGCGGAGTGATTCCTACTAACAACGTATAGCGGTTGAGACTTACCTATGTTGTGAGACTTGACCAGAAGCCTATACTACCCACTCTCACGATTGCACGATGCAGTCAGCTTTTTATAATATAGTCAGTTCATTAGCCATAGTCTACGAACTTCAGACCGACGAATACGCCAGTGTACTATCATACAAATCCAGCAAAGTGTAAGCTCGTTATGACCAGATACCTGAGATGACAGGAGCAAAAGCTTTCATGTTGCGGTTGGTGCAAACAAATTCTCCGCCTCTCGACGACTCTCCACGTCTCGGCCTTGGCCAAAATCATTTAGACGAAGTCATTATCGCAAAATCTTCAAGTACTTTTTCTATGACGAACTCCCCCAAGATCCGCCACACATGTTATCTCAACAGAGTAATTAGTACCATTGAGCGGAGTGCTTCCAATGAGACGTTCGGGACTTTTGCAAGGGAATCATAAGCCCTTTAAATGATAGGCCCGAATTTACTCCTTAGACTTCTTACATAGTAGAACCTCGTTGCGGTACCGTTTAGAAGCCGAAGCCGGTCGGTTGAGGTGCAAAGCCGTTGGGCTGCGCGAACGGGGCGGGAGAAACCCTTCCACTCCCAACAGCAGGTCCGGCAGTGATCATAAGGCGATTACCTCCTAGAATGGGGGTCTCATCTTCATGCTTCTCTTGGGCGCTCTCCTTAGCCTTTCGTGCTTCGTTGTCAGCCTTGAGCGTGGCGATCTCCTTAGTCTGCTGGCAAAGGAGATTGATCATGTACGGCATAGTGAAGTCGTTCAGACCATGACGCCAAGATAGCTCGAGCACTAGGTCAGGACGGATGAGATCGTAGCATGCATAGAGCATACCGACATAGCATTCGCGACTGCCAATGTCGACGAACTAGAAAATAGTTAGTATAGGCGAGTAACCCTCAGATAAGAAGTATGGTGACTTACGTAACGGAGGAGCTCCTCGACAACCTCAGACTTGCCGGAGATGGCGGCCGTCTCAATAGCGTCTTTATATAGCTTGTCTTGCTTGGACAAGGCAATGGACTTCTCCCATCTCTTGGTCTTACGATAAATGTTGGAAGCAATTTGTCTGAAGAATACAAGATCGTGCTTCTCCAGGCGAGAGGCGAGATCGACAGCATCGTAGTTGTCATAGTTCTCCACCGAATCCCGCAATGTCTTGTAGTCTTCCTCCTCGATCAGCAAGTCATTGATTGCGTCATTTACGGTTCGCTTATTTTGGCTCTGAACGCTCAGCAGGAAGGGTTTGATCAATGGGAGATTGTCAGACTTCTGGAACATACGAACGACCCGATTGACGTCAATACGCGGAGTGAGGACTTGAAGAAGGTCAGTCAAGAGCGACGGGTGCTGCTCCAGGTAGAAGTTGATGGCGCGGTAGTAGATCTCCAAATTGGCAACCTTGACAATGATGTCCTTGAATTGCTGGTGCTCCCACGAGTTTTGCGCACGTTCCATCACAGCAAGCGCGGCATTGTCGAATTCGTCATAATGGTAGTAGCAGAAAACCAACTCAGGCCACAGGTTAGCCTCCTCGCAAGCACGAATCAACTTGGGCAAGTTCATTCTGCTCCAGAATAGCTTGATGTGCTCCATGAGTCTCTCAGGGTGGTATTTTGAAAGAGCAATACCCAACTCTGTGAACATGCCCATATGAGCACGTTCAAGCCCAAGTCCTTGCTCGAGAAGATCGATGAGCTCGTCGAAATAACCTTCATATTCATATTGCTTCACAAGAGTTTGCAACTGCTCAGCATCGACGATCAAGTTGAGACCGCAGATCTTGGCAAGTCGGAACTCCTTCTTAGCGACGCACGCAGCGTGGACCTGGTTCCAGACCTTGATATTGTTGGCCTTGCGTGCGCATTCGACGGCCGCCTGGTAATCTTCAAGGTGGACAAGAGTCGTGGCGAGCTTGGACCAGTTGGAGATGCTAGTGTAGAAGATCTTGGCTGCCTGATGGAGACCTTCTTGAGCAGCTTTGTCACCAGACTCTTCAATATTGGCAACATTCGTGCCGCGGAGGAAGTCCTCTAACTCTCCCAGCTGATCCAGTCTGGCATAGCAAAAGGCAAGAGCAGTATCAATCGGAGGTTCTCGGAGTGTCTTTCGTGCCATCCGGAGATACTTGACTAGTTCTTCATCCTTTCCAGCATGAGTGGCAACCTCGATAACTTCGGCGTAGTTACGAGGGTCACCAGCTCTAATGTACGATTCTATCGCATCTGCTATCCGGAGACCGTCAAGTTGAGCCTTGGCAACTTTACTCCAAACTTCCGGGGTATCGACATCCTCGGCAAATGCGCTTGCGCGGTCGATACTAACAACATGCTCGACTAAGACTTCGACAGCTGCTGTCTTATTACCAACCTTCTTGTATATCTCGAAGGCCTCCTCGTGGAGACCAACGTCGATACAAAGTTGTGCGCACTCATCAGGATTAAATGCGTCCAAGCGGTGAATGTAGTCCATAACTCTACCCTTATCTGCTCTGGCAGCAGTAAGAATGAGTAAGTTTTGTAGACTAGGGTTGTCATTGAAAGGCGAAGGCTCTAGCACAATCTTCTCTAAGAGCTCAATAAGCTCACCTGGGAGATCAGCTGCTAAGAGAGCCTTAACGGCTACAGACACCTTCGAGGGATCGGTGCATTCGGGAACGGCCGTCGCAACAAGCTGATCAATAACGGATCTGCGATGGATGTTGTTCTCACTGAAGACAAACTTCCATAGTTCCAGGTCGGCGCGTTCTAAAAGGTAACGGGCTTGAGCACGATACATAGAATTCTCATTGGTGATGTTAATTAATTCCAGATCATTCTGCCCCTTCTGGTATGCAATGAACGCCAAATTGGGGTCACGCTTCTCGCAGTATTTACCGACACTAAGAGTGTCATACTGGTCGTTCTCCTTTAGGAACTTCTCGGGATTGTTGTTGGAGTCGATGTAGATCTTAGCGAGGGCATTGTAAACAGCCTGCTGGTTGTTGCCAGTAGCGAGAGTAGCCTCCAAGAAAGGAAGCAACAGCTTCAGACGGTTGCGAGTCTCTACCTCGTGCACCAGTGCATCGATAGGAATTGACGCAGGGTTAATGGTAGTAAGGAGATTCTTGATCACCGACTCGTCACAATCCACATCCAACAGACCACCAATAACTTCTGGGGTCCTGCTAGGGTTGACACGCTGCACATAAACCTCAATCGCATTGAAGCGCTGGTTCTGATACAGATACAGGATGAGGTCATGGACGAAGTTGTATCTGTCACAGACAATAATCAACGGAAGCATCTCTGTGAGCTTGGCCTCTTTGAGGAAGTTTTTGACCTTCTCCGGATTGTAATAGTTGCTGTCTCTGCAAATCCTTTCCACCTCATTGAACTGGCCCATTCTAGCAGCAGCTTCAATGTACTTGAAGTGGACGTCGGGGTCTTGGGACATATTGACGATACTGCCAAGATAGAAGAAGAGACCTTCGTGAGTTTTATACTTCTCAAATAGATCGATCAAGTTGGTAGGGCCAAGGAGGTCGGAATACTTGGTGGCAACCTGAACAACAGACTGAAGATTTTGACGGATATTGGCCTTCATCATCGCGTCGAGGCAATCTAGAGACTGCTCCACCGAAAGTTGGCCAAAATAGTTGACTAGCCAGTCTGGGTTGAAGTTCGGAGTGCCAGGAATACCAACAATAACTCGCTTAATGGCGGCAGGGTCCTCATAGAGCTCCAACGCCTTTTGGTATAGGCCAGTCTGCTCACACAAATGCGCAATACGGGCCTTATCGAAATGAGTAAATAGGTTGTTGCCCAGGATCGCGTCCGCGACTTGTGGCGCGTTCATCAAGTTCATCTCGAGTAGCCTCGTCTGTAGGTGACCATGTTCGGGCTTGTTCTCCTTCAACGCCTCGAGCAGGAACGCCGTAGCTTGTTGAACCATACCTTGCGCCTGGAAGACATCAACAACACGCTCAATATCAACCAAAGAGCCACCTGGATGGCTCGCCAAGGAAGTTGCGAACTCCGCACCACGTTCGGGGTTAGTGCGGACGATGTGTTGTAGTAGCGTAATCCAGTCCGGTTGATAGCCAGTTTTCTCACAGTAGGGCAGAATCTTGTCGAATTGACCAAGCTCGGCGAAAGAAGCGACCACCTTGTGCGCGGCATTCGCTTTGAGGTAGACAGCCAGGGCCAAATTGGGATCATGTGGTCGGATCAGGTCACCAAGCTCCTCGGAAAAGTCCAGCTTACCTTCCTTGGCCCACTTCTCGAGGAGATGCTTGCGGTTCTGAGACAAGACAGGTACGGCCAGTTCGAGGGTCTCAGTCTTATTCAGAGGCGTAGTCTTATCAAGGAGCATACCGAAGTACTGGAGAATATAGGACATCTTGCCTGGCGGTGTTGGCAGGTTCTTGAATTTGTTGATAGTTTCTGTAGTCCGCAAGAAGCCTCGAGGAGAGTTGGCAGCAACCCTAGCGGCGCCCTCATAATCGCCAGAATTGAATAGCTGGTCAAACTGGCGGACATAGAGCTGATCCGCACCAGGAAGCCCGGCTCGAGAGGCCATCTTGATGGCAATCTCTGTGTTTGCCGGGTTCTGGAGGAGGTAGTCTACCATAGTGGATTCGTCAACCGACACAAAGAGTACCTGGCCCTTTCTGTTGATGCCGAGAATACCGGTAGAATCAGAATCAGCGCACGTGGTGAATATCGTCTCGCTCGAGATGCGGTTCATGAAGATGGTCGTGCCTGTTTCGAGATCGTAGAGGTGGATGAAGCCATACTTGGTCACCATATAGATGATACCATATTTCTGGGAAACCTGCATAGCAACCGGGAAATCGTTCGTAGCTTCAGGGGGGAAGAAGATGTCGACAGCCTTCTTTTGAAATGGCCGGTTGCCTTCAGGGTGGTCAATCTCGACGATGTGTAGCTTAGCACCCGTAGCGGTGCGGACAGCAAAGGAGAACACCTTAGTATCTGCCGGCTCGCCCTCTAATCTGAGAGTACCAAATGTGGCCGCATGACCTTCAATCGCTTGGCTGATGCCTCTGTCCTTAGAGTACAATTGTAGACTACCAACCACGCGGCCTGCTTGCTGGGAGATACCAACGACTGCCATCCATTTGCCCTCACTGTTAGTCCGGTAATTGATGATTTGGCAACCCTGGCACAGTATATATTAGCTTGCGAGATCTCAAACAGTACAAAAAAAAAAAAAAAGATGAGTATAAGAAATTGAATGCGTACATTGAGATTAGCATTGCGCTTGAAGACTTCAACGGGAGCAACTTGAGAAGCGTCGAATATGTCCCAATGGAAGACGGAAGTCTCTGTGACTAAACCCAAGGTCGATTCGCTAACCCACTTCCAGAAGACAACATCTTCATTCATAGTAGCCGACTTCAACTTTGCCTTCTTCTCCAAGTCGAAGATCTGCAGTGTTCTCGCCTGTGCGCGCAAGGCGATGATCTGTTTCGTCCAGTGCATGATGGCACTGTCGGCCTTAATGGGTCGGCGAGTGACATTGTTGCCTTGTTTCAGATCGATAATGATGACCTCGGGTTGTGCTGTCTCGCTCTTCTTTTCTCTTATGCAGATGAAGTGATCGGATTCTAGGGTCTGACGCGACGAAAGTTAGTTTAGAAGCGACGAGGGAGCATAATCATAATCAGAGCAGCTTACACAGGAGTTGAATCCGATGGCACTAGGATCAACACCAAGGTTGCCGAGCGTCAAGAGCTCCTGGAACTTGATGGGTAACGGCGCCATGGTTCAAGATCACATGGGTCAGTTGGGTAGACAATGGTAAAGCGCAAACGCGGTGTGGAATGGTCGGCTATTGAGGGCTGGGTACAGTATCCCAGATATGATGCACCTTATTTCTACCCGGTAACGACGGTGCCTGGTGGACGCGATTGTGCAGTAAGGAGACGTAGGGAAATGTTTGAAGGAAAGGGGCGAAAAAGGAAGGTATTAAATGCTAAATTAGCAAAAGGGACCTCCAGGGATTGATTGTGCAGGCGAAGATAGTAAATAGAGAGGGTGACACGCGTGCAAATGTCAATGACGACGTGGTTTAGGCGAGCACGACGTTTATGTATGAAGTATTGTACAAAGGTGGATGAGGGAGGGAAGAAACGTTGAAGGTGGTTGTGATTCGGGTGGTGAGAATTTCCAGGAGGAAAGTGGACGAAATAGTATTATGATCCTAATCTTGGATGTTACGGGTTACTTGTTCGCAAGGAGTACCTGAGGCTGCTGGAGCTTACTTTGATGCTGCGCACGAGCCACATGTACCCAGCTTCGTCGCTAATGTACCTAGCAGGGTAGCTACGTACAATGCGTGCCAGGAAGGGGATACACCAGGGCAACTTCCCAGGTTCGCGTAATTACCTACATGTATTATTTCTATGTAAATACTGAGCCTTCCAGGTTGTTTCATTGGCGCAAGCAACGAAACAGCCAAATGAGATTAATATGCTGTATCTAAAGAAATCAACAGGCTTGGTGCGTAGTGTTATCCAGTTACATATGTATCTTTAACTGTGCAATGTCTCAGCATTTAGATGGACACCAGGTACATAGAGCTGAACAATCTATGTAGGCATGCAAAGTATTCCTATCACTGCACAAATTATATGTACATGTAGGCAGCTAAATAAATTGGGTCTGCGAAAAGTCGTGCAGATAACGGTTCTTGATATAAAACGGCGGCAGAGCATCTCTATTAAGCTTCGAAGCATAAACATATAAGCGCATAACTTAATAGTCTGTCGCAATAATCAAAGACTTCCAGCTGAATAAGAGATTACTACAAAACTTAAGTGTCGCCGTTTATGAATTGCGACAAAAGTGCAAATATAACCTTTTAGTATCATGCATATCACGATCATAGAGAATCCCGTTAGGATGCATCGATATTTCAACAGGACAACCCCAGGACTCAAGAAGAGGAATCAAGCCCCCAGTTCCTGGTCTCACGCGACAAGGAGCAATGGTTTCAATAAGAGACATGGGCCGCAGTAAACACAACATTGAAAATCACGCCCAAGCTATGTATGTACGTTCAATCATTGCGATCCTTCCCATAGCCCTCGAAAGGACAGGGAAGCACCGCACCCAAGATTGTTCGTTGGGAGTTAGTCTCCATTCTGTCCGAGAAACTTCAATGGTCATGGGCCACCGCATAAGAGAGGATACCTCGCACCAAATATCATGTCTCGAGAATGTGAATATTTGCGTTGTTCATTTTGGATGAAGAAAGGAAAGAAAATCCTAGCTCAGGAACAAATTCTTAAAAATTTGTACACTTGGCGTGGGTAGCTCAGCCACATGCACCTTGACCACCCTCAGCAAGCCACACACAAGCCGGACCAATGGCGGATACTTGTACCTAAGTACTTTCTTAAATGTACTAAGAGTATGTAATTACCGAACATTGCGAACTCGGCTCTCCATCACATGCCCGCATTTTGGTTCAACATTAATATAACTTGTTCAAAATTAGAAGGGTTTCGCTCCAAATTTGGCCTACAATACTATAAGATATGGCGGGCGTCACCGGAAATGCAGTCCAATCCTTACCTAGATTCCTCCTCCCGCGATTGAGCTGGACAGGACCTGCCGGACCCTCGCAAGTGTTCCGAGCTGCAACTCTTCCCTTGGAAAAGCGACGATCATGGCAGGAACAGGGGACAGCTTCATTTCATTCATGTCGAAGGACTTCTCCATGTCCTTCTGAAAGGACCTCGGCGCGACCGTCCTCGATACTTCAGAGTCCCGGCATAAGAAGGTCATTTCATGCCACAGCGCCGCGGGGCAGAGATCACCACTTCGATACTCTAAAGTTCGTCCAACGACTACAGAGCGAAGGATTCACGGAGGAACAGTCGGTTGCTATGATGAAGGTGCTCAACGACGTAATCCAAGAAAGGCAAGCGCCGTTTACTCCTGCCAGCCTGCTGGCTGCCACCGCTGACCCGCCGCCTAGCATCCAAAACCTGACGCGGACGATGGTCCTGCGCGAAGATGCAGCCAAAGCAACCTACACACAGAAGGTTGACTTTGCTAAACTACGATCCGAGCTCCTTTCTGCAGACAGCACCGAGTCGAACACCACGCGTGCCGCACACGAACGTTTAACGAACGATATCACCAAGCTAAATAACCGTCTAAGGGACGAAATTGGCCGGACGCAGGCATCAGTGCGGCTAGATTTGAACCTGGAGAAGGGCCGCATACGAGAAGAAGCTGTCAGCCAGGAGTTAAAGATCAAGGAGACAGAGACCAAGATAGAGCAGGAAGTTGCCGCACTGAGAGAAAAGCTGGAGCAGGTCAAGTTCCAAACGCTCCAGTGGCTAATGGGAGTTTGCACGGGTTTTGCGGCGCTGTTACTTGGTGCTTGGAGATTGCTCATGTGAGGCGGGCAGATGGGTTTACCTATGTGCATGGCGTCGAGGCACGAAACGTACATATTCTTCCATTAGGTTGATGGGCTTTCAGTTGCGAGGCAGACGGGATTTTACGGGCAGGAGATACCAACTTTACGAGAATAGGTACAGGCAACAATATATATTTTCTGTGTTGATCTGTTGCTTGATCGATGTAGCGATCGTTCTGATCTGCTATGATTCCTGTACATATTGCTAGCTTCGACATCTCTGCGGCTTATAAGAGGGAGTTGAAAAGGGAAAGAGTTAGAGTTATTACTCAAAAGATAAATAAAATCAGTCTAAAAGGTTGAATCAAAGAGTTGAGCCGTGAACCTTTGGAAGAGTGAATGAACATTCTGACTATGATTGCAAAACCTTAGTAGGAAGCTATATTTTCAGGATCCTATGCTTTGCCCTCCACCGCCAACATATAGCCATCCTGCTGAGGTGTGGTAGCCTCGCCCAAACATCACCCAGTGTTCGTAAAATATGCAGTGTTGGTTACCTACCTAATCTATTTAAACCCAAGTACCTACTCCTATTCTATATACACCTGCAGTTACCATAGGGACAGGAAATATCTTTTCCTGAAAGCAAATGTACGCCTTTCCACTCGACTAGATTCTTACCCAGCAACCATAAGCTCCGCCGTACATAGGTCTAAATACCTATATCTCGTAGCAACTCCATAATCGGGCGGCGGTTTTCAGGCACTTCTTTGATGGGGAAACTGGTGGTTAGTTTCGAGCGGTTTCAGAAGAGATGATGTAGTAAAGTATAAGCTATGATAGCTAACAACTGGAAATATCTTAGCCGTAGCTATACATATCGTAGGGGCGGCTCTCTCAAATACAAAGAAGCAAGCCGAATCCAATAGACAAACTCTACCATGCAGGAATATTGTTTCCTGTCATTATACCGGCGTTATAAGTGCTATTAAAGATATATCCATTATTTTGACGTTCATGTTCGAAAAGCCGGTCCCCATGAGTAGCCAAAACTAAGATCCTACTAGGAACGAACAAGATATTCTAAGCTACTGCTATATTATTAATATTACTTCTCACCTTTATCATGGCTTCAAGAGCCAGGAATTCTTGGAGCTACATTTCTATTTACTTACCGATGCGTGGCTATTTTGAAAATAACCCTAACGCATTGTATACTCCTTGCATCATCGTCTTTGGGGTCTCCTTTGTGCGTGATGATTTTTATTAGCACCAAGTATAAGTTCTACTCATGTAGGCGACAAGTTGTCGACCCTACTAGTCGTCGTCTTATGCATTCGCACTAGGAATTGATGTTTTCCAAAATCGAGATTTGATCTGTATGGCCCATTGAGATTCATTGGCTATCAAGAGAACTAGACGAGGACCCTGAACATGCCGGGCGATCTGGTACGATCGCGTCACACAGCTTCCAATTCTATCAATTAGGACATACTTTTACTCACTCTTTTTTAGGAGTGGAGTGGCTGCAATTGGATTCATTAACGTATGGACTTGAGGCATGCTACACAACACTGTGCTGTCTGTCTGACGAGTAAAGCTGACTCGTAGCTCGATAAACCGAGTTTGAGACTAGTATTAGTCCTTTGTTAGTCTCGAGTTCTTCGACACATACCTACGTGTTTGATAGCTGAGCTCATTACTCAGTTATCATGTACTTGCCACTGACCTAAACATAGCTCGGAAATGTATGAATATCTATACAGATACAAATATCTGCGAGGTCTGTTTTGGTATTTGTTCAAGATCTGCTTTAGTCGTAGAGACAGACTCAAGAGATTCCCATTTGGCTTTCTCACTGGTAGAGAAATGGTATTACCTCGTTGCCTATGGAGCCCCATTGGCTTGATCATGCTTACCTCTCACCATATGAGCCGAAAATTGGTAAATCGTGTTAACAGGTCCGAATCGTAAGAGCGTGTCGTGTCGGGAAGTGGGGCCTAGAACCGTTGAAACGTGGAGGTACCTTAGTACCTCATGCCAAGCTTTTTTTACATGCCCGAAGCGGAACACTTGAGTTGTGGGGTGATGCTGTGTTACCAGGGGAATATGTACGATGGTAGTCTCTGTGCTGTGAGATTTCCACTTGATCGCCCTATTCTGGACCCCTTTTTCCACCTGGGCACTTCGTCTATGTAGATCAAAAAGGTCTCAGGCATCTGCGTACCCAAAGGAAAATACTCTTGCTCCTATCCTCCCGTACACGTAAGTACAAGTACTAGCTAGATATTTCCGCGAGTGCCACATACGTATGTCGCTCAGCCTTGTCCAATATTCGTCATCTTGCATTTTTAGCTCTGGTAAAGTTTGGCGGTAGGTCACTAAGGGCGGCCTAAGCTACATATAATCATCGAAAGAGGACTAGATACGTGCATGTGCAGAATTGGCTGGTACTTAATTACCTAGGTATAATTACTACATACATGATATACATGTATACTTACATAGGTAATGAAGGGTATGCGATAGAAATTGTAGAACTTACAGACATCGTACTTTAAATCGGTAGATCGCACAAGGAGCCCTACCGGGTAGCTTAGGACACTGTACTAAGATTTTGTACCAGGCGGTTACGATTATCTCTCACCGCAATGTAGCGGTTGGAAGCCTTGCCCTCGGTGTCAGACGACCACATTTACCGTCCTGCATGTTCCAAAGCACGTACCTACATAGATACTTCAGGGATACATTCATCGTTCCAGTCTGGTGTTTCCACCCCCCGCAGTTTGGTTTTCCCATCTTCAAGGAATCCTTTTCTTTTTTTTTCCCCTACCGTATTTCAACTTCTTTGATTAGTTCACTTGATCATATACTTCTGTGGTCCATGACAATAGGGTAGAACAACGTGTTATTGTGCGCTGGTTCTGCTCTATTCTCATCTCCCAGGTTTCTCTTCTTCTCCCTTAAAGGGGGTTTTACCTTTTGGCGGATTTCCTTCTTCACACATTCATAATTTGTGTAATTTCGTCCACATTCTTTACTAGCATGTCCTTTCGTCGTCCCACTATCTCGGCACTCGTCATTTTAGGCTAGCTCCCAATCTCCAGGGTTATCTTTACAGATCGGTCTAGGTCTCTATTGGTAAGGGATTCGCTCATTGACAAGAATCTTGGAAGGCACTGCGAGAGAGTTTAACAAGTTGAACACCTACTCCCCTTTTTTGACAATAGCAAAGATACCTCTCTCCGTGGGATATCGGTGGTCTAACTACACCACACTTACCACCCCTCCTCCTTCGCCTTACACTCATCATACACCCTACAAGCCCCAAACCTCAAACCTACCTACCTACCTACCTAGTACCTTACCCGACCTCCCTTATCATAATCGCCCACCCCGCACTCCCGCGAAAACGCCCGATCCGACTTCTAACAGCAACAATTAGCGACCGCGACAGCGGTAACAAGTCTTACCAATGACGTTGCGCGAGAGATTCGCTCGCCGGCTGAATGATAGCGTGAGCCCCCACTACAGAAGAAGCCCATCACGCAGACTGCGCTCAAGAAGATATCAACAGCTCTCACCGTCACCTTCACCTACGCAGCCATACCTCTCCTGTCAGTATCCTGCCCTTCCTTATTTCCTGTAAACGTTTGCTGACCAGACCTCTCCAGACCACGACATTCTTCGTAAGCTTTTCTATGCCATATATCCGACTTCGCTGCGTGACTGACTTGCATTGCATAGTGACCTACGAAGATGTCAAAGCTCTCAAGAATGACTGGCTAACGGACAACGTAAGCCTCGGCCATAGAAAGCAAAGTTGTTTGCGATATTGGGCTAACCTGGAATTGACTTGCAGAACATCGCCTTCTGGGAAGAATTCCTCGAACGCGAGGTGCTTTCCAAGTATCCGCAAGCCCACATCATCCTCCTGCGACCCTCGATGACCTTCCTGCTCATGAAGAATAAGGACACTGAGATGGTTCGATCGGCTCTCCCTGATTTCCGAGGAATTACGCACATCTTCCTTCCGATTAACGACAACAGAAACGTCAATCAGGCCGAGGGTGGAAGTCATTGGTCGCTGCTCCTCGTGAGCATCATAGATGGTGTCGCATTCCATTACGATTCGCTCGACGGCGCAAACAACAACGAGGCCTGGGAGGCGTCGAAACGACTGTCGAGCGTGCTCGGAAAGCCTTTACGCTTCCATTATCTTCCCGACTCTCCACAGCAAGAGAACGGTAGCGACTGCGGTGTGTTTGTCTGCATTGTGATGCGACATCTACTCGTGAAGCGACTGCTGGCTGTGAACGCAGGGGAGAAGATCTCGATGAGTATGGCTCACAAGGCTATCGACAGCGTCGGAGCACGTAAGGAGATGCTCAAGATCATCGAGAGCTTGCGCAAGGAGGGCGAACGACGACGTCTCACTCCGAGCAATACTCCACCTCGAATCGAATAGAGTTCATCAGATACCCCCATTATTGAAGATCCCTCGTTGGATTCTCTTAGTTTACTAGCACCTGTTCTCTAGCGGCGATATCCTCTCGCATATCACGCTTACATACGTTCGTACGAACCCTTCAACTTTAGGAAGCTTCTCACCGTCATACTTTCTACGCCGTTACAACAGGTCCTGCACCTGCGGGTGCTTTATCTCGGTTGACATTTGTCAGCCCCTTACGAATCAAGATGACAGAGCATTAGTCATAGCGGCATTATCACGCTTGCATTTTACGGATACAAGGGGTTTGGAAATAGCGATTTATGATTTTTTTCCTCCATTGATGAATTGATGATACGTTGTGCGGTGGGTCCAATTATCATGGAATGGATTGCACTCCCAGTCGAATTATGGGATCCTACTAATACCAACGTGACATGTATACGGTCTGCCTTCATGGATAGAGTGGAAGTTGTGGTCTAACAAGTGCCATTTCAGACATATCGATTCAGGTCGATCTTAGCCACTTTCTTCATGTCAACACAAGACAGCCCTAGTTTCCTAGAAGCAAATAAAAGACCAGAATTCATCAAAAGAGCACTTCAGATGAACTATTTTCCTGATAGCATTACAGACACGGTATCAAACCGTGACTAGCGATAAACTGAATTAATTGATTACAATATTTGAGTTAAACACTTGGTCTAGACACTCTTGGAACTAAAGCTACTATCTCTTATAGACCACAATGCGGTATTATGATAATATAACTGCCTCCAATCTACCGTGTTGTAGACACAGCAAGAGGCTTGACGCTGAATACAGCTTCGTGACAGTCATTATCAAATGAATTCAAACAACTGCTTGGTGAATCGCGTAGGATATCAACTGCCGAGAAACCAATGATAGTCAAGGGGAACTCAACTACTTCCATTGGCCCCTATTGCCTTATAGTTTACCATCCTGTCTCAATTCTCTCCCACTTAAATAGGGTATCTCCTAACTGCAGCTGCTGGAATAATCCTCATACAATACGAGCAGCCATAGCATTGTAAAGTGAGGCCACAAAACGTCTTCTGCTCTCACTCCAGTTCTAACCGGTTCCCTCAACGCCATCAGGATGACAATAGAATACACCTAATAGGGGCGGACACGCTATAGGGACGGATGGCCGACAATTATGCGTACCTAATGTAGGAGGCCGAGTTTCACGATAGACGCTGAGCGCTAAGTGAAACAGGTCCAAATATGGCCACGAGGCGTCCCGACCGAATACGTTGTTAGTCTTCCGAAACCCGACCTTAATTGAAATCCCGAGTGGGCGAAGGGGAGTGTTTTGATTCAAGTTATTGCACAAGAAACGGCCTAGGAACTTCAAAGTTGACTTTATTCTTGATAAGAGACCCTTGGAGCTACCTAGATATGTATCATACGTAGCACGGCTGAGAGAGCACCACCGACGTAGGAATAGTATAAACTGAAGTAGAGATATATCAGTGTCCACCACTAATACTCATTGGGATCTTGCTTCTGCCAGTTGCTCCGGTGGAGGGACCCTCGTGAAGTGCTTCGCACTTCGGACTCATTATCTCTTCTGGTCTGGAAAATGTCTCTAATCGTTTCCCTAACGGATCATGGGGTTTGGTAGAGATTATTGGTCGCGAATAACGCAGTCTATCGCCCCTCGATCTCGTAGGAGAAGTATAGGGCCGTATAAACCTGCTGGCTGTCCTGTGCTCTCGAGAATCTAGTTCCGGGCAGAACATGAGCGAACCGCGATAAGAATGTAGACAGAGCTCTTCCTGATATAGTATGGACCAGGTTCTTCCGCTCATAACAATTCCTAGTAACTTGTTTCCGTTTGCCTTTGCCTGTCGTTATCCTCATTTACCGTCCTTCGCCACAAACGCAGGATTCTGTTCCATGGTCGCAGAAATGAAGCCTCGCAACGCGGCCCAGCGATTCGCAGTCGACGTGGGAGCCGGGCCAGACGCCTGTCCATCCACAGTCTGGCTCTCACCAACCATACCCTCCGTTGCACCCTCAGCACCCTGATCGCCACCGGCATCAACCTCCATCTCCTTCTCCTGGACCGCGCTCAACCGCGCCAAGCTAACGCCAAACCTCTCGACCTCACCCTTCACAATCCTCTCCTTCTTCTTCAGCGCGCCCCTCCGACTCCTCAAGCTCCTATGTCTGACCTTGCCCTCGCGCATCTGCCTCAGCCCCTCCTCCGTCTCGCCATCAGCCAACAGATCCGGCAGGGCCTTAGCGAGGGAATCGAGGTTGGTGACGAGCTTCTTGCCGGGGCGGCGGCGCTTCAGGGGCTTCTTGTTTGCCTTCTCGATGCGGGAGACGAAGGAGGCGTGCTTGATCTGGCGCTTGTCCTTCTTGCTGTTGATGAAGGAGTCGCTGGTGCCGACGGCGTCTGGACGCGGGGCTTTGCGCGGTGCGTACGGCTCGGAGCCGGATTTGGCGGCGAGTTTGGCGCGGAGGGAGCGGCGTTTAGAGGGGACAACTGGGGCCTGTTGCGGTGGTTAGTGTGGATTGGTGATATAGGGATGTGAGATAGTGACGAACCATTCTGTAGATGGTAGAATCTGGTGGGTTTCGTGTATGTGGTCGAAGTTATGAACTACCTTGTAGATTGCTGGTCGAATTTCAGAGAGTTCAAATGTGAATCTTCAGTGATGGGAAAATTTAGTGGGGTTCTTTTATCGATACCGTCCGCTCTACCGCGGCCTCAGCTGTGAAATGGCTGAACAATACTGTACTACCCCTGAAACTATTTGACAGTAAGATTCGTTTAAATAGGTAGGTGAATACCAGTTGTTATATCTTGATCACAGCGGATACAATTCTCAGAAGCATATCGCGTCATAGTAACACAATGGAATTCAAGCCAAGTCTACCTATAGGTCCCCTGAACCAGGTCATCCTGAACACCATGCCAAACCCTGTAACAACGAACTCCTTTGGCCATTACAAAATCATAATAGAAGTTTTCTGCCCCTTAGTGCTGCCTTTCAACCATGCAAGTATTAATACATAAGCCTATAAATATTTGAGCTTCCTAGTCGCAAATATGGCGACGACAGCGCTGCAAGCCCCGATAAACAAGCACACGGAAATCGCATTCGGTCCGTCGGTTCCGTGCTGCTCCTCTGGGTGTGCGTTATGTGCCAATTCGGGGCTCTTGCCTGGTTCAAGGATGCTGAATATGACAGTACTGAGGATTGTGCCGATGAACTGCGGTATCGTCGTGTAGATGTTCAGGATGCCGAAATAAACACCGGACAATTGCCCCGTGGAGCTTGACTTAGGAGCAGAACGTGAGCCATCCGGATCGAGGATAGAAGGGCTGGTTAGTCCGTTCATCTCCTCCATCTCTACGTTTGAATCGTGCGATAGGCGACGGTATGAGGCATTGGCTCCGGCGGCACCGCTAAGTTTATTCACCTCGACTCCAAGAAAAGCGGATGGCGCCCACGACGCTATGTTCCAAGGCCTATGAAGAGTTAGAGATAAACCGATTATTTCGCGAGTACGTAGAAGCCACTTACAGTCCACATAGGCAAACTAGGAAGGTCGCGAACCTAAAGCTTTTTGCGAATGGCGCGAAGAACATTGCCCCAGCAAACGTTGCGTGGGCGCACATCCATGCAGTTAGGAGATCTGGCTTGTACTTATTTAACTTTTCCACGATGCCCCTAAGACTCTCAGGAGGTCGTTGAGTATAGCTCTCATCGTCTGGGGATCTAATGACCATGGGCAAAATCCACGAGCCGAAGAAGGTAATGAATGAATAGATAATGAAAGCCTCGCTTCCAACTCTACCAATCTCTCCAAGTGCATCCCCCGAGTCCTTCGCGTCGTGTGCCGCATCGTAACGGAAGTAAGTCTCACCGATCCAGGTAGTACTGTAGAATAGAAAAGGAAACCATCCTATCCAGGCCCAGAACTGTGCCATACATATGGCTCGTATGCGAGGCGGCAGATGTACAATGGTCGACCAGATTTGGCTAATAACCTTGAAACCGCCTTCCTCCTTACGAGGGTCATGTCTCGTGGCGACCAATATTCTCTCCGTAACAGCCCAGGCAGTGACGCAGCAAGTGAAAACAAGTCCAATTGCAGCGATGACAGTCAATTGTTTGAACTGGGTGTCGCCCAAAGATGTGCCGAGGAGCGAGGGCAAATCAATGGCACCCGTTGCATAGGCGATTCCGTGACCAATAGCTGACATCCTACTGCCTATCGGTATTGTTAATATGTATCGCCAAGACAAGAAGAATATTCCCTACCCCAAGCCGATCCGGTTTGTTGCTTTTCGATCGGAAGTGTATCAACTACTAGACTCCTCGCCGCCGACATTACTAGTGGCACCGTTAGTACAAGGCGACCTGGGACGCATCCAGAGCCCAGCGGCATCTACTAACCAGCATTGATTGAGAAGTCTACCGCATATATGGCCAATACGGCGGTGGATATGGTGAATGTCTGGGCCACCTTCTCATCAGGGACGAAAAACCCTATTATTTCCTTCGTGAATCCCAATGTAAGCAGGCAAATGGCTGATAGAATGGAACCCAGAACAATGAAAGGCCTTCGTCGTCCCCATTTCGATGTCGATTCGTCTGCCAGTGCGCCAACTATTGGTTGTACAATGAGACCCGAAAGCGGTCCGGCGATCCAGACCAAGGAGGTTTTACTCTTCGTCAGGCCGAGGGAAAGGAGGTAGGGCGTGCAGTCTATGGCCAGATATTGTCAGTTGTAGCTCTATATAGGGCGGCGGATTGGGAAACTTACAAGTCTGCTCTACACCCCAAACGAACCTGTAGACAACAATGTGTCAGCATTAGTCCTCACTAGCTGCGGTGTGTAACATCTATGCGACGTACGTAATGCCGATGGTATTGAGGGTGAGTAGTGCCATTCGCACAGCTTCGGTGCTCCCCTTGATGGACGGCTGCCCTACCCATCTTGACATATTATCCGACTTCTCAGGGCTATCAGCCCAGTCGTGGTCGTCCTCGGCTTCGCGCTGCATATTGTCGTCAGTCAGCCTTGCGCGAACACCAATATTGGAATTATACGTTGAATTGATTGCAGGTTCGGGTTTCGTACACTTCTAAGTTCCCCTAATAATTTTCTCTTGTTTATAGATATTAATTGTTAGGTTCTGTTGTTACTCGAGCGACATTGCGATCATTGCGGACTGGACGAAAGCTGGCCTTATCCGGGTCGTCTCGTGAGATTTGCGAAATGCTGGGATAGGTAAGGTTTAGGAGGTTCATTAATAGGTAGTTATTAACGGCTACCAAGGACGCAGTATGTCAGGGAACAAGGATCTGTTTGTGGATCATAAAATCGCACTCCACTGTGGCTCGGGCATCACGCTGGAATCTGTACAGTTCAGGTGAAACACGAGAATGCATTTCGTTGGTAGAAAACTCGATGTGGTTGCGAAGAAGCTTACGTTGAGCAACGATTAGGATCCTGATTAGGGGGTGTAACCAGTTCCCACTTATTATTATTATAGCGAGCAGATCTCTGGAAATACATTAGGATTCTAGTTCTATGTACGTACCAGGTAATCTCATTGTTAAAAGACTGGAAAGAACTTCTTCAATTACACGTTGAACTTTAATCGGCGGATAAGCGGCAGCAGCTCAATTGCTTTGCTTAAATTAGCACAGCTATACCAAGATGGCCAAGGGAGCTTGTGAGTTCCATTCGGGTATCAGCAACGGGTAACGGCAAGCGTCCCGGAGCATTGGTAAAATTCGCTTACGTACATCTATGGATAAATACCTAACTTTAAGATTCGTGTTTGCTCAGATCAATGTGTGTAAGCAGTGTATCATTAGGTACCTAAACCTGGAATTATAGGTATGAAAGGGATTCAGAGCACTACATAATCTCGTGCTAAGACATTTCCAGAAAACATCAACCTGGTATAATGCAAACCATATTACTCCTAATAGAATCCGAAATCCTAATATACCATCCTACTAGAACTACATACATAGTACCCAACCTTATGTAGGGAGATGGAAGCCACGTTTGCAGATCTTGGGTTGCAATGTTGTGAGTCGGTACGAAATACAAGACCATCCATAGCTTTATGCTGCCCCACCATCAAAGTCTGTGAAGTGGGAGCTCCGATTCAGGAACGTGGGGTTATTGTATAGATTTTTAACTAAACATGAAAATATCATCCATCATCTCTGTTGAAGCAAGGGGATACTATCCAGTCAATCCCAGTCAATAAAACGCCAACAAGATCCCGCAGTGGGTGCTACAGGTGGAATCGACAAAGGACTAATCAATTGGCCCAGTGGCTGTTCTAAAATCTGCGCATATCTGCAGCCATTCCGGTCGGCATCCCTGAGTTTGCTCTCCGCTCTCATTGTTAAAGCACAATCATGGATCTAGTTAACCAGTTTGTCCACCCCGTCTGTTTCGTGCTATAGAGAAGTTGAAGCTTCCCTGGATCGTAGAGTGCCATGGCTAACCCTTTGCCTATTGATAGCTTAGAAGGCCGGTTATTGTTTGCTGTTCCTAAGAGTAGGTTACCCCCAGAATGCATTGGGCCGGCCACCTGTAATACTGACTCACCAAATAGAGGGGCGACTTAACCAGGCAACTCTCAACCTTCTAGAGGGCGCAGACATACAGTTCAGACGAGAGAACCGACTTGACATAGCCTTGGTCAAGAATCTTCCCATCGCTCTCATCTTTCTCCCCGCTGCCGATATACCTACCTTCGTTGGGGAGGGTCAAGTTGACCTAGGAATCACGGGATGGGACCAGGTGCAGGAGCATGACGCTGGCGTTCGAGCTCTCTACCGGGCGCGACGGTTCTCCGGCGAGATAACCCCGGAAGAAGAAACAGAGCGGAATTCTCGAGGTTCAGGGTGCGAAACCGTCATGGATCTAGGATTCGGGGGTTGCAAACTACAAGTTCAGGTACCTGAGAAAGGCAGCTATAATTCGCCCAAAGATTTGATTGGCAAGAACATTGGCACAAGCTTCGTCCACTTGGCAGAGAAGTATTTTGCCAATTTGGAATTGGAGGAAGACAGTGCAAAAGAAGAAAATGGCTCCCCAGTCAAGTTCAGCACAAAGCTACGGACGAAGATCGTCGAGTTAAGTGGTAGCGTCGAGGCTGCCTGCGCCCTGGGCGTAGCAGATGGAATTGTCGACCTTGTCGGTAGGTTTTCCTGAACAAAGCTGTTGTTTTCCAGCGTTGACCATTGGTAGAATCTGGCGAAACAATGAAGGCTGCGGGGCTCAAACCGATTGATACCGTTATCGAGACGACGGCAATACTGATCAAATCGCGAAAGCCTTCCAATCCAGAGCTTGTGGATCTGATCGCTGCCCGAATCCGTGGCGTTATTACGGCCCAAAAATATGTCCTATGCCAATACAATGTTGAAAGGTCTGGTCTCGTGGCAGCAACAAAGATCGCACCAGGAAAGCGAGCACCGACGGTAACGTCTTTAGAGGAAGACGGTTGGGTCGCTGTTAGCGTCATGGTTGAGAAGAAGAAGATCGCGCCGATAATGGACGAGCTGTCCAAAGTTGGCGCGACCGACATCTTGGTATTAGACATCGCAAACACAAGGAGTTAAAAAGAGAATAGAAAATTGGAATTTTTGGGAAAAGGCCGAACGGGGAAAAGAATCGTGCATAGACTTTATATTTGAGGTTTATCTCGCTTATCCTTGCTTACAATCTAGGCCAATGCCACGATGTTAGAACTATTTTCTACCTTAGTCTCCGATATTGGAAAAGTTATAGGACGCCCAGAAACAAAGCCTCGTCGGCTTATGAATTAGGAGGCTTCGCACTACCAGAACGTTACGCAAGCGGGAGCGGCGCGGGTCGGGCGGTAGTAGTAGATAGGTTCGCGCTGTCGCGGCGCAGCATTAGGGTGGTAGGTCACGTCACTGCCGTATCCAATCGAAGGCTCTTTTCGTAATTCGTAACTTCGTACCTGGGAGATCGGGCGGATCCCCGAATATGATGGGGGTCGACTTCTTTCCCTTTTCTAAATGATAATAAACCATGTTTAATTCACTCATCTTTTCGATCTTTCCTCATTTCTCTTATAACCCGATTTTGCCGATTTTAGTAGCCATCAATATCCAAAGCTACGCGCATCTTTGGGTCCCAGACTGAGCGAACATGGAGTCGAAAACGGCCCCTCGCCCCGAAGTTAGCGCAGGGAAGGAGTCAAGGCTCTACCAGGTGAGTCGAGTTGAGTTTTGAGTGCACTTGACTCGTGATACAGTAATCGGCTGGCTTCGTTGGGTTTGAACTAACTGATTAAGAAATGCAGGCTATCATGACCCCAATCCATTTTATTTCGTTTCTCTTGTCGCTCTACCTCATTGACTGCCGCTACCACGATAAGCGTATCCAAGAACACTACGAGCGCTACAGCCGCCTGCCGTACTGGCTCCTACCCGCGTGGTTGGACCGGATATTATTCCGCCCGCAGCCATACGCATGGGTCGACCGGAAGAAACGGGAATCCGCAAACAATGAAGGTGGAGGAAATAAGGAGCGCTGGTATTACCATACAAAGCAGAAGAAGCTTATGAAGATGGAAGCAGCAGATGCATTCGAACTCCAGCGTAGTGTTGTACTCGGATTATGCGTCGTGGTGCTCTGCGCGACCTGGGCGCTGTGGCGGCTGAGTGCTGGTTTTTGGGCCTGGTACTCCGGCTGATGCGTTTATATCACAGAATGGTTCTCCTTTAAATCTACAAAACAGCGAGGGCGCTAAAAATGATTACGTGCGCAAGAGACGATGATTTATGAATATGTGGTATATTAGGTACCTATCTACACTTTATGAATGTTTCGACGTGGAAAGATAGCATTATCTACGCTACATATGCCTATGGGCATATAATTTCTCTGGTCAGCTTGCGGAATATGCTTAATACTTGCGAGGAAGCTACGGAGTGTAGCAATATATCAGACGGGATAACCCCCACGGCCTGATATGTTGCGAGCATCGGGAGCATCGCTAAGACCAAACTTCAGCGTTACATGCATCATATCCAGCAGGGGTGGCCTGAACCTAGCTAAAACATGGATGCATACATAGTAGATGCTTTATCTTGCAGCGATCAGGAACAGGTATAGCTGACGAACTGATGAAGAATCTTTCTAGAAAGATGATATCAGCTTGTTGTTCTGACGTCATCACCGACGGGAGTCTAAATTTTAGCTCCTTCTTCCCCTGCGGCCTTTCTGCTAGTATACCTATACCTACCTACGTACCAGCGGCAATATCAAAACATGTGCTCATCACCTCATGAGCTGAGAGTTGGGATCCACAACACCGGGTCTTCTGATTAGGCCGTACGGTAGTGCATGCCCTTACATATATGTGTTCAAAGGGTCTCGCGGTGTTGGAAGTGTAGGGACTAGGTTGTATCACCAATGTCAAGTCAAAAAAAGAAAGCCCTTCATCGGAGAGACTTGCTTTTTGGGGGCCAAGCACTGACCTACTAATATTAGGTAGATAGCCTGGTACGTCTTTGTAGACTACTTACGGAACTCATATTTCATTGAGTCCAAGGTGTTCGAAACTCTATCTATTTTCGTGCACGGGAAAGCTAAGGGCTAGCTGCTGAACATCGTCAAGGTCCAACGCTCTGACCCAAAATAAGCAATGCATGCTGCCGAGCAAAAGTTTGAACAGAACTTTCCCCCCGGACCTTTAAGAAATGGCCCAGCAAAATGCAGACATAGCAATAATCTACCGCGATCTCTACCACGCAAAGTTCTGGAATGATGTTCAGGCTGGGTATAAGACGCCTTTTCTGGTTCCTTTACACTTGCTCGGCGTTTGGTTTCTACCGACCCTCTACTTAGCCATACCACACAAGAACCGACCATGGCTCTACCAAGCCAGATGGGTTGTTCTCGCTTTCGTCGTTGTTTTTAACTTCAACATGATACTTCATGTTTCGAGTCATAATTTCGGGACTGCTTACGGCACTGGACTTGTCGCTGCTTGGGGTATCGTATGGAATTTGACTTTATTGGTCTGGACCAAACCACAGTGGGAAGCTAAGAGGGTAGATATTAGGAGGAAGAAGAAGCAGAAGAGCCTAAATAGCAACGGGCATAGTACCTTGCTGTCTCCAACTTTGCAGAACGGCCATGCTACTAAGTCGACAACTAAGGAGCAAGGCTCACATCCCAGTGAAAATCTCCAACGGGGCAGAAATATTCAAGAGGACTTCGAGGAGGAACCCGAGTTCGCCAACACGACTGGAGTAGAATTAAACGGGAATGAGAACCACAACGGCCATCGACCTGATGGTCTCGAAGGGAGACTGGCGCATGCGAAAACGACAAACTTGGCAGATATGTCAGAGGACTCAACGAAGACATTATTCGAAACGATACGTGCATCAGGACTCAAGGGAAATGGTGTGCTATCAACAGCTGAACTAGAGAAACTGGCAGCTGAGCAGGAATTTGAGTACTACTGGCAGGAATACCCAGCCGATGCTTCTTTCTGGACGCGGTTAGACTGGGCATTTGACATTGTCAGTACGTTTCGGATGACGGGTAAGTGAATAGGGCCCATCGCACCTAGTTAATAATGAAACTAACGTGATATCACAGGCTGGAACTGGGCAATTCCGTGCTTGCCACCTTACAAACCGCCCCCTAAACTCGGCGACTACCAGCTGCCCCTAAGCTCCGTCGGGCCACAACGCACCAAGCAAGGGTATACGCGGGAGCTCTCACGCAAGGACCTATTCATCCGGCGGTTCTTCTTCATCATGCTCCCCAACTACATCCTCGTGGACTTCTGCGCCGTCTACATGACCGCAGACCCGTACTTCGTCCTAGGGCCCGAGCACAACGAACCGCTACCTCCCCACCTCGCCTCCCTCTCGCCTCTCCTCCTTTTCGTGCACCGCACCGCCCTCTCCTTCGCCGGCACCCTCTCCGCCCTGCACCTCCTCTTCAACGCCGGCGCCCTCGCCCTCGCCTTCCTGCCGCCGCTCCCGCAGATCCTCCGCTTCCGCGCCCACCCCTGGCATCTTCCCAGCCCCACCGGCTCCTTCACCGAGGTCCTCGATCGCGGACTCGCCGGCTTTTGGGGCTCCTGGTGGCACCAGACCTTCCGTTTCGGCTTTGCGGCGCCCGCACAGTATCTCCTGCGCGAGGGCTACGTCAAGCCCGGCACAGCGCGGGCCCGAGCAGCCGCCGCCGCCGCCTGCGCGTTCCTGACGTCGGGATTCCTGCACGCGTCGGGGAGCTATAGCACTGTGCCGGACCGCACGAAGTGGTACCTCCCGCCGTTCTTCTTCCTGCTTGCGGGGTTCGGGACTACGCTGCAGTCGTGGCTCGCGCGCGCCGTGTTCAGGGCGTATATCGAACGCCTGCCACGGTGGGCGCGGCGTCTGGGGAACTTTGCTTTTGTGCTGGTCTGGATGTGCATGACGAGCTGGCTGCTGGTGGACGACTTCGGGCGCTGCGGGATTTGGCTCTTCGAACCTGTGCCCGTTTCGATTTTCAGGGCTCTTGGGCTGGGGCCCTCGCGAGACCGTCGAGTGTGGAGGTTAGAGGCGGATATCTTGCCGCGGTGGTACTGGGGGAGGCACTGGTGGGATACTGGGCTTGCAATTTGAACTTGAATATTTTGGAGGTTACAATATTATAATTTCAGGGTTGTGGCACGGCAAATATAGAATGGGGGTTGGTCACTGATAGAAGGTTCAATGCGTAATGGGTATCTTCATTAGGTAGATTATACAGGTTACTCAAAGTGCGTAAGACAGTGAGTTAGAATTACACGAATAAGACAGCTTGGTTACGACCGAATACAAGTAACTTGGGCTACCCGTCCATGCCGGATATCCTTATGAATGCTTAGCTTATTGATCTCGGCTTTGAGCCAATCGAGAGTGGCGCCGTATTTGGATTGCTTTCGCTCTAACACCTTGCGAAAGGCAGTATAAGCAAGCCTGAAACAAATCCATCAGTAATGAATCAATGCTGAGGAATAAGAGGAGGAACGCACCATGATACTTCGGGCTTCTTGATGTCGCAAGTGTAGCCCGGGTAACGCAGCTTGCGGATCTTGCTTATGAGAAGTAAATAGGCCATACCAACTAGCCTCGAGATCGTCCCTATCAGTATGAGTTAGTCTAGCGAAACTTCATAGTATATTAATGTGAGCATTTTTGGGCGTAGACTTACTATTGACGAGCGTTGCAGACGGCTGTTTCTGTGGCGGCAGACAGCGGGCGTATGCCCACATCTTAGTAGCCGTTTCAGAAAAGGCCTTGTAAATGTTGCCCAGCATAGTAGGAGCCGAGTTGAGCTCTGAGTCGAAGAACATGATGTGACTCTGGATCTTGAAGGCATCTACGATGTGTCAATACATGATGACGGAAGCTGTCATAGTTAGACTGAAGAGGGCCTTACTGAGAACTTTTTGTTGGAACATTCGTCCTGGCGTGCGCGAGAACTCGACCGTGAGGGAATTATATATACCTTGAAAATGTTAGTTGCTATATCATGGAAGGATAGAGTAGTACTTACCCGTTTCTTGCTCCTTTTCTCGGCCACGCGATATATCTAGGGTTTTGCAGTCGATAGTAGTGCCACAGTAAGGGAAACCTTGACCGGCTTTCAACTTCGTGACAGGCTCTCCGCCAATCTTCAGATCGAAATTGACAAGAGTTTTTCGCGGATTCACAGTCACTCCGTATTCTGGAACGCCCCGATGCATCGTTTCCACGAAACGAGCTGCTTTCTGTTTGTCTGTAGTAATGAGGAGAAAGTCATCAATCAGCCGTAGGAGCAGACAATCCTCGGAGTTAAGGAACGGTAGGACGTGAATCTCAAGATCGGCGTAGAAGTAATTGCAGAGCGTGGAGGATAATATAGATCCTTGCGGAATACCTTCCTTTTGCCTGTAGAATTTCTTCCCGATCTTGACGAGGTTCTGCTGGATGTGCGAAGCGACAAGTTGAAGTAATTCGCTCGTTTCATAATACTTTTTCCACCCGTCGACAAACACGGTATTCCTCTTCGTAGCTGCCCGCCCAGATTCAAGAAGTTCTATTAGTGTAGAATTATCCGAGTGGCTTTTCGCTGCTGAAGGCCATCTCTTCACGGGCTTTGGCTTAGAAGTGTCATCTGCCTGGCTTACGAAGTTGGACGCAACCTCAACATATGTTGATACCGCATACCGACGCTGCTGGGGTATAGAACTAAGTAGACTGACGATGGCTGCTTGAGGGATAGTGTCAAAAGCAGACTGAACATCAACCTTTGCGAAGTAAAGGTCCGTCCCAGACCCATTTATCCTGAACTTAAAGGGCTTGATGCGTCTGTAAATATCACTCACGGAAAACAATGTAGAACCCAGCTTTTCTGTGTTTACGGCCTATTCAGGTTAGAGATCTGGGCTTCAACAAAGTGAACGAAACGTCATACCTTTTCCAACTGGAGAATTGTGTGTGCTGGCGCCAGAATTCTGTTGATTCCAGGCCCTAATGCTTTCGGGTTTCCTCGTACAGGAACCCTTTTACGTAGATTCATGATTGGCCGCATGCCAGTCTCCTTCGGTAGTAAGCGAACCTGGCTGAATCCAAGGGAACGAGAGTCGAGGATTTGGTTAGCTCGGAAAAGATTGACCTCGGAGAACATTTTTGCTTTTAGAGACGCCATCGCAGGTTCCGCCACATAACGCCAAACATCATGACGAAAGAAAAACAGTCGATACTTGTGAGCATTCGATTCGGTAACATAAAAGTTGCTGCGAATTAGAGGTATTAGAAGTGAATCAAATAGAAAATACAGGAACTCGGTGAAGAGCTCTCGACGCTTCTGGATATCTGTTTGAGAGGTCTTGCTTGACCTAAGCCAGGGAGGCGCAAGCCAGTCTATCTCAGTCAACTTTTCGCTGTTAGATAGGTCCATCTTCGAAGTGCTAGAAGACTTATGGCACTGACCTTCATCCCCTGTGTCACTTCATGAAGTGGCATGCCTTCAAAACGCCTCAACAGTATGAAGTGGTCTACTCTTTTGAGAAACATATTCTCATTATGCTCAGCCGTGGATCCACCGCCCCAAAAGCCGTTGGGCACAATCTTCTTTAAAACGGCTTGGCAGAAAGCAGAAACTTTTGCGGCAGGAGTTGCCAGATTAAAAATGGACGACATTGGATCTCTCTGCAGCGGAGGTGGCATTTGGAGTTGTGGTGCCGTCTTCTTCCGTACCACGCCCACCTTGTTCGAGGTTTTACGGGAACCACCAGTTTCAAGCAGCTGAAGTTCCCGATGATCAAGGGAAACATGGAGCTTCGAAAGGTTAGTACTATTATACCTTTCATGACTTCATACACGTACTGGGCAGTAGTGGTGGAGAAGTTTGGAGTAAGAGCAACGTTGGTGTAAGATCTGTAGTTTTCTCACTAACTCCCTGGCGGTACCTCTCAATCTTTTAGGTGTCTGAACTCGAGCAGTTGGCTCGTTAAGTCTGCCGAATTTTTCAAAGATTTCCTCTTCCCTTAAAGTATAATCTTTGAGCCGTTGAGATGTCTCCTTGAAATTGACTTTGGAGGTGAAGACATTGTGAAGCCCGAATTGAAGAGGGAAAATGTACATCATGATCCTGAGAGTGTAGGCTTCATTCTGTAGTGCTATCCGTTGCCTGTCCTCGGCCGATCGCTCTTCCTCTTCGCTAAGCTGGATATAGGGAGACCGATTTAGTACATCTAGTACTATTAGTTTTTGTAAGCCACGGGGTAATAAGTGCCTTACGGATATGTCTTAGACCGAAATGTACTAGCCCCCGAGCATTGAGAGCTGCTCTCGCATAGAGCATGCGGTTCCGGACGAAAATAATCTCCGATGGAGTTTTCACAGCGCCACCCGCGAGCTGCTCTCCGGACTTCTCATGACTAATCACCTCAACGTCTGACAGGGGCTTTCCTGGCTTTGAATGAGTACAGAGATTCCATCTTTATTGTGGATGTATAGTCCTCACCGCTGATTTGACAAAGATTATTCGCGCCGGCTTTGAGGGGAACAAAGATTGCGCAGTCGAGGAGTAGGTCAAGCATGATTCGTTCTCCCGACTCACCCATTAAGGAGAGAAGTTGTGGCCATGGTTGCTGCTTCAACATCTCGAAATGCGGGTTAGGCCGGATTTGGCGTAGGCCTAACCCACGGTTTTTGCTGAAGCCGTTGCAGAGTAGATGCCTCGGCCATGCTTTGACCTTTTCCCTGGCGAAGAGAGTCCTTACAACGTATTCTAGCAACTTTCTATTATTAGCTTATATGCAAGGCGTTGGTGATGGGCATATGTATTTTATTAATACGAGAAGAAAATTCGGGTCGTACAAGTGTCTGCGTCTCGACAAAACCGCCAACGCCATCGGACAAAGTGACGTAGGACTCGTCCCCTTTCTGGGAGAAGTTCTTCCATCCCTGCAAGAGATGGTCTTCTGGGTCCTGCAATTCACCTTGTATTCCAACAAGCGTGCTGTCGAGCAAAGATCCCAGCGATCCCTCCACATCTGATAAAGGTGAGGCAGGAGGGTTTTTTATTACACCAATAGCTGCAACCTTCTTTCTTCTAAGTCTAGAAGTAGCGGGCAGCTTAGAAAGGACATAATTGCGTAAAGTCAGCACCTGTGAGTAGAACTGGTTGAGCACAGCATGTTGAGCTTGTAGGGGGGCTGGTTGTCGGTCGCTCTTAGTAGACGTCCTCCCTTTCTTCGTTGGCGGTCCATGATCGAAATTCTCTTTGATGGATCCTCCACGCTTCCGCTTCCTTAGACGAGGCATTACGTAGTCTCGTGATTTGATAATGAACCAAGATTTAGTACTAGGCCGAAATTAGGGATTATGTCAAGTCAGGAATCATACTAATGCCAGGGGTAATTCTGGCGGATCCACCGATACGGGTGAGTATCCGAGAGTAGTCGACTTGGGATGTTTGCAGCTTGACGTGGTTCGTTACAACTTGACTCTGGGATCATTAATAGGTGTTTTAGTATAAGAAATCGCGTCTAGATAGTGCTTGTGTATACGCGTTCGCAACACGTCTAATCATATTAAACTATCGCCCTAAACTTATCTAAGTAGAAGCTTAGACCATTCGGCGCGGCTCTGGGATGAAGAGTACCTAACCTACGGTAGGTAGGTACCATGCATTATGGAGCCCCGAATTAGCTGATCCGATCCACATTGAATGTGGATACGATAATCGCATTGACAGATTCAGCACAGATTCAACTCAGCTCTTGAAGTCTATCCAATCGCGATTGAAGTAGTTAATTTCTATGTACCAGTAATCCGACTATAATAACATATTTAAAGATCCAACTAGATTAACTTCTAAGGTCTAACTTTGATAATCACTATCTACATATACCGTATAAGTATATAGGTACCCGTCTACCTATGTACATATGTCCGTAGGTACACTATATCATCACTTGGAATAAGATGAAGCGAGCTTATGAGCGATTATAAGAAGGGGAAAATGCCATTTCCCTATTCTACTCAAATATTTCTAGACTAGTTGTTCTAGAAGCAGCCATTTGCCGACCGCATTCCTGGATTGGCGAGGATGGCCAGAATTTAGGGGCGCTGCCAGATTCACATCAGACATAGAGATATAAGTAGTTGACTTATAGATGTTTGCCTTTTCTTGGCCACGACTTGCAATTTAATCCGCACGCTTTATCATACTGGAGTACCAGATTGGTTCGCTAACTTACGCTTACCGGGTTTAAGTCGTGCCTGAGTTATGCATATCAAACAACCTTGCCGGTAGGAGAAAAAAGAAGTGTAGTGGCGTGAAGCATCGGGATAGAGCCATTTCATAATATCCACTAGATTGGTCCAAAAGGCAAACTATCATGCATGATGAAAAGAAAGGGGCGAATGAGGTCTATCAATTCCATCCGTAGTAGTAGTTCTGTGTCTGCGTTGGTTGGGTTGGCTTCGAAAAGCGACTCGTCAATCTTATGTTACATCCCCTTGAAATTACACCCTGATACACATATGAGGATTACACATGTTTGATGTAAGCCGACAAAAGACATACTCTCTCGATATCAATGGATACACGGATTTATTACAATGGTTGACGAAGAAGTCTAGCATAGATTGTGGCTTCCACTACGTCAATTAAGCTCCGATAGTGTGAAGAGAGTGAGTGGTTGGAAATAAATTCTGCAGGCTGCATGCATGCACTCCTGTCTGAATCTACGTCGAATTACCGCCGCCAGCTGGTCATTTTGGTGTTCTAAAGTCCTTCTTCCGCCCTCGAGTTACCGACCGAAACCAGGTATCGGTATAGCGCAACCAATACTCATCCGCAACGGAGAATTATCGAGTTGAACGCGATCGTATTCCTTATCCTTTAACCCCCTATAGGCTAGTTCAATAACCATTCGATCTTGATTTTGGAAAACCAAGAATTGTGGCTTGATCTTTGGCGTACAAGTTACAAGATCTCCAGAATGTATTGGAGCTTGATACGTCTCCTTTCTTTTCACTTAGTTCATTCCGAGGTAGGCAGGTCAACCAATTCAATGTCCTTAAAACACCTTTGTTACACCTTATCCAAGATAAGCGACTGAGATGCGACGCCCCTTTTTCCCTTCTGAACAATGTCAATTCCGGTTTTCTTTGACATATATTGATCGTACTTGGAGCGCAAATTAAAATATAATCCTCGATGATGTAGACATTTCAATTATGACTTTCGGATCTGTACATAGCTATGTAGGTACGGTATATACGGAGATAGGTAGATCTTCCAACCCATAGTGGACCGGGGGATGTTTTCCGATGGTTCGACGCTATGTATTAGAAAGCGGGTTACGACCCATAAGTAATCTTTTTCCACCACTTAAAAAGAACCACCATCCAAGATAAGCCCGCATCTGTAAACTTCGAATCGTACCTGTTTTAAGGCTGCGATTTAGCTACATGTATGTGTAAGCTTAGAAGGTGTACCGGCCTGAACTTTGCATTTTCGTACCTGAAAGCTTATGAATTATACAACCTTGATCCTGGGATAGGTACCTGAGTACTCATCCCAGCTGTGGGTAAGAGACACCCGCAACCTTGGAGTTGCTAACCAATGGACCAAGCCAAGTGCAACAGACGGAGCTAGGATCCAACTGTAGTGTACCGTAAGTGGATTATACGAAGCGCGGTGGAGGCACTACCTAAAACTTCCCAAACTTCCAAGGTTCAATGTTGCTAGATACCTAGCCGGATAGCGACTTCTCCATACAAAATATAGGTAACTACCCAGCTACCTACGTAAGCTTTAATCGGTAGGCCTCAATCTCCTCAACCACCTCAACCATTAGTTTAATATCTTAGGTTAATCTAGAGTCAAGAGCAATCGAAGCCCGTACCGCTTCTTCTTGTCCCCCCCAAAACGAACCCTACCAGATCACCTTGCATGCCAGCCTGCCAGCGCATCAAGTCGGGAGACATCCCACACAACCAAACAGCTTGCAAGCTTTCCACGGGCGGGTCTTCCCATCCTAGAATCATCGAATGGCCCTCTGAAAATCCTTTCGACCACCGCCTGCACGCTGGGAAGCCTGCCCACCCCCCACACTTTCGCTGCTACCTCACCATCACCCATTGGCATCCAATTGCTAAGAGGCTCGAAGCCCAAGTCGCCCTAGGTTGGAAACGTTCCAAGGCAACCCAAGGTTATTCGACAACGTAGCCCGGAACAGAGAAACCCTTGCTCGACTTGACCTACCTGCTCCCTTTGTTTGTTGTATTGTACTGTACAATATTTTATCGGCGCCTGAATGTCAGGGTGATGTCCAGAAGATGCAGGAAGAGGAGGAACCCCTTGGTGCGACGTTGGCAATCCATAATTTTGAATCCCAGTCAGGTCCAAGTCCAACAAGTCCAACGAGACACCAGCCAAGTCGCTATCACCACTACCACCACCAACCACAGCATTACCCTCATCCGAATTCTAACCCGGCAGCATTTGACTCTTCCGGCTACAACTATTACGATTACGAAACCAACTTTAATCCGTCTCCCATACTCCCCTCGTCGGAATTCACGTCCTATGCCTCAAGCAACTTTCAAGCCACCCATGCGAACGCGACGAGTGTCGAGCCCGTGGCCGTCGTAGATCCCGACGATTTCTATAGGAATTATCGTGGCGTCCACACCTCCGTGCCAGACTCGGCCCACGACGAATTGATGGCGTCAATCTTGCCTGCCTCAAGGCAAGATCAAAGCCTCTCGCCTCGATCAAACGGGAATGTTGCGGCTCTAAACCACCCCGCTGTGTCTTCTACACGGCCCGCAGTAAGACCTGCCATGCGCTCCGTATCAGCCCCCATCGACGATAAACACCCTGGTGGTACTTCAAAGTCAAGAGTTGCAGCCACAACTGCGTATGGGGGCCGTGGCGGGCCTCCGCCTAGCGTGAAGGATCTGAAGAGAAGGTTTGATCAGAATGCGGCGCAGTTAAGCAATTCTACTACCCACAAGGCCACCCCACGCATCCCAGTCAGAGAAACATCGTCATCACCCAGATATCGTAAAGTGGGCGGCTCTTCTCCAACGAATGGCCAGCCATCATACACAGCGTTGCGGTCGTCCGTGACTCGTGACGTGGAATCTGGAACAGGATCATCGGCAGCGACACGAGGAACGCGGAGAAATAAGTCGGTCCCCGAGGATCAATTATCAAATAATGCACAATCATTCGCGAGCCGCATAGCTAAGCCTCGAGTCTCGGTCGGGTCTCACACACAGGCGTCAAAATCGATGAGCAATCTTTCTCCAACTACCTCATTTGGTTCGACCCCCCCGCTACCTCAGTCTCGTGGCCTTCTGTTCGGGGAGATAATACCAGGTGAATTAGATACTGGGGCGGTAGGCTATGGAATCGAGGGTGCTCGACCAAGGCGAACTTCTGATTCGAATCTTCATAATCCAAAAGGTCTCCGTCAGCGAAGCTTCTCACATACAGATGTGGAACCACCTTCGCCTAGCGATTGGTACCGTAGCATGGATGGGGCCTCCGCGATTCATGACACCGAGACGAAAAATCTAAATTCAGCTAAGGCCCACAACCGGTCACATAGCGACGTCGCTGGGACTAGACCGGGACCAGCGCAGTCGCAAGCACCTCAAGCTTCACGCTCAAGACCCCACATAGACCGGGGACCGCCGTCGACAGCTTCGAGATTGCCCGTTTCAGTGCGAAAACTCAACAGCCCTTCAGGCTCTTCTAGTCCAACATCGACACGATCAAATTCTCCGTCTACACGTAGACGACCTGCTGCGCAAGGGAAAACGTCGAAGTCAATACCGACTGCACAGACGAAGACTCCTAGCGGGTCCTCTAATTCCGTAACCAAACGACCAAACCCGTTAGGTTCCGTCACTCCAAATAGCAACACAAGGCTCAACGCCTACATTGCGACTCCCGCACCGAAATTATCGCCACAGCTGCGAAGCTCAAGACCTCGCCAGCCGGTTTCTTCAGCGACTACTGCTAGTTCAAGAATGAAGATTGTTGAAAGGGACCGATCGCCAGCGCATTTTGATTCGCGGTCGGGATCGCGGACAGGGACAAGATTTAGCGAACAAGGAACGCGAAGACGGAAGATATCGATGGGCCCAATCGATTTTGAATCGCGAAGGGAACAGATCAAACTATCGTATACGAAATCTATTCGAGAGAGCGAGGCCCGCGTGGCTGCTAAGAAGGCTGCTGAAGAGAAGAGGCGGAAGGCGGAAGCCGAGGCGGCAGCGGCGAAAGCTGAGGCGGAGGCAGCAGAGGCTAAACTAGCTATCGAGGAACAGCGTCTAGCAGAAAGGAGGCGCCAAGAGATTGAGAGCGATCATAATCAAAGTCCAGCAGACACTGAAATATCAACTGCGGAGCAAGCGACGTTGACGATCACAACAAATCTTGTAAAGCCGGGCGTCGATACTGCTGCGGCACTATCTGGGGCTGTTCAGAAGGATTCTCCCACCCTCGGGATACCTGGGAGCTTTCCAACTGTAGGAAGCATAGAGGATCAAGATGAGGCCCCCCCTTCAGCAATTTCTAACACAACCGAATTTGATGTCGAGCCACAAACAGATCCACCATTACAAGAGATTCCTGTACGACTCGATGTTAGTAAGATTATCCACAGTGATAGTCAGGCCAAACCCACATTCTCGAAAATAGAATATCGATCTCCCTTTGAGGATGAATACGCCAATGACGAAAGCTTTTCTATCAACGTCTCATTAGATGCTTCCGCGGAGGCTAAACCACAGCCTACGGAGCATACTCCTGATGAAAGCGAGCCTGGAAGGAGCCACGCCATTCCAGGTTCTTACCAGGACGACGGCGATGATGAATATTTCCCACAGCCGCTTCCATCCCAATCGTATCAGACGAAGGTGACCATAATTGGCCGTGACTCAGACTTCTCCGCCGCTGGACGTGATGCGGATGAGCCGACATATATGACTTTCTCCAGTAGTCGAGATTTGGAAGATAATGGCTCTCAACTGAAACCACCTAGTTTGTCTCGCAATGTCTCCTATAGTGGTGGGCTCAGTCCAAGCGATGAGCAACCTGCCCCGAGTGCTGGTCTTAGTGAGATTGAAGAGTTCTTCGTCGGCCCTATCATCCGGGACTCCACAGCCGCTATTCCTCGGAATTCCAGCCCTAAGTTAACCGAAGGCAATGGCACGAGCGACGCTGGGCAACAGATAATAGAGGATTCGCGCTTTTCTACGGATTCTCGGAGGACCATGGGTACGGCTCCGAGTCTCACTGTGCCCAGGACGTCAGATTCGATGAACAGAGCAAGCCAAACCACTGTCTGGACTGATTACTCGATCAACACTCAGGATGCATATTCCGACTACGAGCTAAAGAACCGAGACCTGCAAAATCGCGATTCAACTTACCGTGACAGTCACTCGATATCAGAATCTAGCTCTATGTCCCAACCATATCAATACGAGCGAGACTCGAGGGAGACGCCGTGTAGTTCCGAAAAGTCCTCCGGCAATCTTCGGGATCAAGAGTCGATGTCTCATCCTCCACACCAACTCCCAGAGCTCAACACCGGAGGTGGCTTCGTTGTGGACTATATTGGACAGCAGGATAGCCACATCCCAGTCCTGCCTGATCACGCCCCTCCACCACCCCCTGATGAGAGTTCATTACGTGACATACCTAGTTCCGAAGCACAGAGTGATTACTTTGATGATACTAGACCTAGTAGTTACGTGCAAGTCGGAAAGGATGACCAAAGCGTGTTCTCTATTGATCCTTCTAGGAGGGAGAGCCAGGGTTTCGATCAGGATTTTGATCAATCCGAATCGGGTTCCCGCACGGTTTACCAAGGATCTTTAGAGATCTCGGAAAGACTTCCTCCTCACTCGATTCTCCTGGATAGTCAGCAAACCCTCGCGGAAAGTATTGATCAGAGTGAAGACACAACCGGACTTTCGGCGAAAGAGAGAAAACGTTTATTCACACGCCTCGAAACCATAAAAGAACTAATTGATACAGAAGCATTTTTCATTAGAGACATGAATATCGTTGAAGAAATCTACAAAGGAACGGCTGAAGCTTGCCCGCAGCTTGATGACAAGACCATCAAATTGATCTTCCGCAATACTGATCAGATAATCAAATTTCATTCAGCCTTCTTGGTAGAACTTAAGGAAGGTGTCTCCAGCGTCTACACGCCGAAGGGACATCGAGCTCAGTTGCCAAAGGAATCATCAAATCTTCCCAATGGATCTCCTCTTTCAACGACAACTACGACTGCTACGGGCCACTTAAGTGACGATAGAGATCGAAAAACTTCACTTGGTCCAGTTTTCATTCGAAACATGGAGGCGATGAAGGCGGTCCATGAGACATTCCTTAAAAATAGCGACCAGGCCGCAAAGAAACTGATCCAGATTCAGGAAGATCCGACGGTGAAAGTCTGGTTGAATGAATGCAACGAAGTTGCAAGAGATCTTACCAAGGCTTGGAACCTGGATTCTCTGCTTATCAAGCCGATGCAAAGGATTACAAAATATCCGAATCTCCTTATTCAACTTCTCCACGAGACACCGGCAGATCATCCAGATCGCCCACTCCTTGAATCCGCCAAAGTTGGGTTAGAAAACGCGATAGAAGAGATCAACAAGACAAAGAAGAATTTCGAATTAGTTGGACAGATAGTGGGTAGAAAACGCAAGGAGTCCGACGTCAGAGCTGGCTTTGCTAGGGCCTTTGGCAAGAGGGTTGATAAGCTACAAGCTACGCACAAGCCAGCAGAGGATCCAGAATACCTCAAACTCCATGAGAGATTCGGTGATGATTACCTCCGATTACAAGTCGTTTTGAGAGATGTTGAGTTCTACACGAGGCAAGTTACTGAATACGTCCACGTGTTTCTACAGTATTTATCCTCAATGGAGCTCGTTATGCGACTTCAGCCATCGCCTCACCCTGAGATCGAGAGCAAATGGGTCCGTTTCAATGTGTCTATGAGAGATATCGAGAAAGTTGCACTTGAACAACATGTTAGTAACATCCGTCCTCTTAATACTCACTGTTATCGTCTTATACTAACTAAATCGACCAGCTCTCCCAAGTCCGGAAGCAAGTCATTGAACCCTTCGAGCTAGTGATCAAGTCGTACGGTAACCCATCACTTGCGATGAAAAAACGGGCAAAACGTCGATTAGACTACGAGAAATCAGTCCAGCTCAAGAAGAGTGGTAAAAAAATCGATAAACAACTTACCGAATTCATCGAACAATACGAAGCTTTAAACGAGGCGTTGAAAAAGGAACTACCTAAGCTTTCTGCGCTGACAGAAAAGGTCGGCAAGATTTGTTTGGGGAATTTCGTCAATATCCAAACTCAATGGTTCGCCATTTGGAAGGAGAAGGTCAAGGTGGTGCTCGAAGACCCTGGAGTGCCAGAAATCGCAGACATTGTGTCAACTTTCCAGCGCGATTACAAATTCCAAGATGAGCAAATGAACACAATTGGCATCATTAATCCAGCCTCTATAGGCCGCCCTTCTCAGTCCATCAGCACCGATGAGTCCTTTTTAAGGCTTCGCGCTCGGCCTGCTGATATGTCGCCTCGCGGCCGGGGACTATCTTTGAACAGCGATGCAGCACCGAGTCTACCTACACCTGATTTCATGAAGCGCCATAGCGGCCAGTTTACCATCTCACCCACTACTGCTTCCATTCCAAGCCCTCATCAGTACTACTATCGTGATCACTATGCTGGAATTAATACACAAGGGCGCCCGGGGTCTGGTTCGCTCCACACCCCTGACTCATCCAGCATCTCTCGACCTCTGGGGCCAGCACCTGTACGACCTGGGACCGGCCAGAGCTATGATTCGACTGGTGCTCCAAGGCAGAGCACAGAGTCAGGTACACACTCAAGGCGTTACTCTAATACGGCGTATCCTTTTCCACATTCGGGTGAGAATCAACGTTATTCTGGCATATTCCAGTCTGCACTTCCTCCGTCTGACAGTCAAGAACGCCTTCCACGCCCATCCCAAGCATCATCTCGCGCTTCATCTCGGGAGCGGCAACCCATCAATGGTTATAACGTCTTATGGCTAGCAGCTTCTCTCTTCGAATTTAACATCGAAACCACGAAACATGAAGCCGGGTACCCTTATTTGACGTACCAGGCAGGAGAGGTATGTATATCCTTATTGGTAGAGGGGGTTGAGGTCTTTACTAAGAAATTTGTTTATAGATATTCGATGTCATAGCTGAGAAAGGCGAATTATGGCTTGCTAAAAACCAAGATGATCCTAACAACCTAGTTGGATGGTTATGGTCTAAGCATTTTGCCAAGTTGGCCGACGACTAGGTTGCGTGCTCATTTTACTTCTGAATTTCCTGGCGTTTAGCTCGGTCTCGATCTCGATACCCCTGGTGACTTCACGAGCGCTGAGTTCTCGCCTATCATATTATTTAGCCATTTTGGTTCTTATTAGAAATGACGGTAGATAACAAACCTGATGGAACGGGGCTTTCTGGAATCTGCTTCTTTTATCTGTAACAAAAAAAATTCCGGCCAGAACTATCTGACAGTGTACCGCTCTACAGGCGAGGCGTGGGCGAGCGAGGCGTTTCTTCATTTTGGTTGGGTATCATCTACTGTATGACTCGATGGGATACGATATCATTCAGAGTAAAGGCAAGGGATTGAAGAAAGGGAATCTCAGCAATGAAAGCGAGAAGAAGAATATATTGTTCTTTTTATTTTCCTCTTCTAAACCACATCTATTATTTCGGAGGGGTGCCTGGGCTCTAGAAAGCCTGTACGACAGCATATAATCTTTCAATTCGTGGCGGTTAGTTGGGAGGTGTCATACTTGTACTTTTTGTTAGAACGGGACTCCGTCGGTGGATGGGATCGCGGGTATCTTCGGCGGTTGGAGCGCGGTGATGGATGATATCAAAACTGATGCTTTTCGTACGGAACACCGTAGAAGTCATAATAAAATCTATAACAAATCTTAACTAGCACTGTTCTGTTGAGATTGTGATACTATTTCATGCCAACGCTATATTCGGCCGTAGCAATGATGAAAAGGCGATGTTCTATTACCAATCAATTCTAGTTGGACTAGGGAAACGAGTATACTAATATTCAATTTCTAAACCTAATATCGTAATACTCAGTCCATGCGCCAGAGGAGTGAAGGCGTTTAGCAACTACAATTATGTTTGTATTGGACTTCAATATGGTTGCATTTGCGGAAGTTACATCTATTTTCTACGTCGGCGCTAGACCTAGGCGCTGCTTCCAATACCTCGGCGTGTCCTATTTGTGAGCTTTATTTAGCAACTTCAGTGGCCTAAAATCGAACCAGAGCCAGGCAGAGCCTTGATTCGGTGATCTCGTAATCTAATGCAATCTGGCGGCTGTTGAGATACCCGAGGGGACAAACTTCTCTCAACGTGTCAGACAACAATTTACGACTACCCACACCCATTCATATTATTAACCTACTTCATTCGCGCGCTTATCCGGAATGGGCAGGAAGCAGTGTTAATTCCTCAACCTTCTCCACGTGGATGACGGCAGGGAGCATGTTGGGACTATGAATGATGAGGCTGAAAGCTAGAGAGATGTGACGAAGAGTCCGGAGCCAACAGGACTCTCCCTCGTCTCGCTACATGGTATCTCGTGCCCCATTATTCGTTATATCTTCCTTGTTAGCTGGATGTTTGTGTCTTTCGCATGAAGCTTGCAGATTTGTTTGCTTATAACTACGCCGTCACTACGCAGTCCACATATAAACCTTAGAACGCTATTCTCTTCCAGCCCAATGGGACCGTCCCTTTTGCCGAGATGTTCCACAGGGTTGGGAATCCCCATATGAAAACAACGTGTACGTTGTACGACCTTACGCTGTTGCGACTCTCAATGTGCCTGAGCATACCGAACGGATGGGAGTGTTCTCGTACCCGACGTTTCGGACACTGTGGTGGCTCGGTGGATTTTGCACCTGTCCCGCAGCCAGGGAAATGGTCCGGAATAAAGCCCGTCATATACCTAGCGGCTTGGGTGCTGAGGCATCTATCTATGCATCAACCCCGCTGGTGGGCTATAAGATCATCGCCGGGCGCGACGGAAGCTGTCATGAAATTACAACCCGGTCTGCCGCATCCCCATCGCGCTGTCTTACTGTATGTATCCCAGTCCAACCCGTGATTAGGATTTGTCGACATCTCCCTAGCGCTCCATACCTAAATCAGGTCTAGAGGCTGGCACTTCGACGCGCCAAGGGCCGAAATCTCCCCTTGCAGATGGACCAATTCCGTCTAAGTCTAGACTATGTCCTTGAAGCAGGTTAGTGTAGGTAGGTTAGTATAACGCTAGAACCTCTAGACGGCCGTGCGGATGTTTCCTTCCCCTAGGAAGTGCGCTGTCAATTTTTACCTTGATTTAGCCAGTGTCAAATAAGTTGGGCACGAGGTGACGAATACATTCATCCCTTTCCTCGATCTAGCTATGCAAGAGAGGGAAAAATGGTAACGCATTAGGGGCTAGAGAAACGAGTTATTGAAGTATGGCTTGTTGGAGCTTGTGGTAGTGAATTACCGTAATTGGGTTCGGTATGTGTGCTGTTGGACAGTTCATATAATACACGAGACTAGTTCGCTCGGCCTTACCGGTGTAACGCAGCACCCAAACGCGCGGAATGGATGGGCCGTAAGCACTTTGCCGGCGAGATGGGAATGCAAAAATGGTATACCTTATGGTGCTGTAAAATCCTAACTTGATTTTGCATGATTTGCCCTCAGGGTTTAAATCCAACGGCACGGGACGGCCGAGTCCTTTGCGTCCAGTCGATCCATACAACACTATACCTAAATTATGTATAGGTATATATGCACTGGAACGTAACCCACCTACCTAGTAAGTCGGGTTAGAATATTAGTTCACTCATGACTCGCGAAAGACTGCAGATGGACAAGCCCTGAGAAAAGAGATGCAATAAAGACGATCTTAACACAAATATCCAAGTATGACGAATCTCATGAAGTGATGGTAATGGTGGGTGGATAGGAGCAAGGGGGTATCGTACATGCGATACAGACCTTTGACACATATGTCTCCCTCCGCTTGGATGAAGACGCAGTGCGAGCCGGGTAAGGCAAGGCAAAGCAGATTATTGCGCCGTCCGCGGATCCTTGCGTGGATCGACTGACCGCCGCTCGTCAGTCTCTTGTGTTTATAGCGACGGGAGACGGTAGACGCTAAAATAAAAATGACATCCATAGTGTAGTGTAGGTAGGCTAGCTTGGTGCACTCTACTACTATGGTAGTGTATGTAGATGCCCCAACATGGAACGGGAAACAGTGGAGTAGTAGCGCGACGAAGAGAAAAGAGAGCCTAGTCCCTATTAGACGAAGGTGATCAACCTACTGTAGGTCAAGTGTCAACAAGGGTGTTATTGGAGCCTGATCTCCACCTGTTTGCCAACCACGGATCGTGACCCCTCGAAGTTCGGGGGTGGTTCGGAATGCAATGCGATGTTGAAGAGGACCTGGAAGGGTAGGTAACGTAATGTAAGAACGACGCGTTGTGTACATAATCGTATAGTTGATAATTAATTGAGGGCCGGATAGATGAATAGACAAGGGCCTCGCCGGAGACCCTCCCGTAATGGATGACATCTGATTGATCGTATACCTTGGGTGGATTGTTATATATGCATATGTGGGCAATGAAGGCAAGGGACAGGGTTGACGATGAAGATTCCTAGAGCCTTGAACCATAATTATTAGACATTTTGCCTAGACCTGCATGTGATAACGGTTGCGAAACGAGGTGACAGAAAACCTTATTCATCGAGAGGGAGATTTGCGAGAAGCGAGAAACTGACAGACGACAGACGACAGAAGACAGAACCCCAGACTGTGGTACTCGGTAGACAAGGCCCGAGATAGCATGGTAACATCGAGGTAACGGTGGGATAGTTGAGAGCCGATCAAGTCCCGTGCCCGAAAAACAGCACTTGCCATCCGCGACTTAGACCGAAGAAAAGGGTCCAATCTCCAGGTTCTCACGTCAGTCAACGAACTGGTTCCGAAAAGTCGGGCGGCCCTCAGGCAGTGTTGGGTAATAAGCCAACGTCATCAATGTTCTGATGTTAAGATATGGTCGATCCAAAGAGGGAGTGAAGAGTCCACGTACGATGGTACCGCATGTGCGTCCATGTATGTCCTATGCATGCGCGGGGCTCAAGCGAACCAAGGGATGCGTTTCCTATTATTAAGTAGGACTCCCTAGCTTACATACATAGATGTGGCAAGTCGGCGAAGAGAGGTAGGGAGAGATAGGCATATTGTGTGAATGAAAAAGTGAAAACAGAAGGCAAAAGTCTTCAACAAGTCAATGCAACGTCCCGTCACAACTTTCCTCCGTGGCCCCTGGGCTTTGCATACGGTACCATGTACCTAGTATGCAGCGTAGATTCCGGCGACTATGAGGTATCCTTGATAAAAGTCTGGGCTGGGCTTGTTTTAGTCAAGAATAGCCAGCATTATCGTACGAGATTTCTTCGTTTGTGACGAGTGGTAATGAGACACGATTAGTTACCATGCGTCAAAAGTTGAGAAAAGAGGAAAGGAAAGGTCGCCGTTTTGATGCGACCAGGCATGTAATTATTGGCGCCTAATCTACATATGTACATTAGAACCGAAGCTGCAATCTTGTCTTTAAACCTAATGATTTAATTATCCAAGACTGCCGTAAGAAAGCACTTTCTATTTTCAGCTCAAAATGGTTGCTTAACCAATGGCGACGTTATAAACTCTACAGAGTTTGGGGCTACATCTATTAATTCATAGATACCTGGTACTAAGGTTCTTAACGTATAGACCTGACTTGATGTTTAAACAAACAAACAAATAAAATCGCAACGCCTTACCAACCTCACTCCATCGAGATTCTACAGCTGCAGTCTTTATCCTCGAGCACATCATCTAGAGTCACGAGTCATATGTGTTTTACCAGTTGTTCGATCACCATTACTATCGCAGACTAACGATGGTTCTCCAGTCTTCCTTTTTTTATATCAAACAGCAAGACACCGCCAAGTTACAATCGGCTCCGAATATATGGCACCCAATCACCTGTCTTTTGCCACATCCTCAACATTTCATCGTCTCTAATAGGATAGATCCTCTTGTATCCATGATTACGTGGGTAGCTCAGAACGTTTGCGTACACCTTGTAGATTACTTAAAATCCCTGATCTTACTCTTCCCTTCAAACGGTCGCATAGTGACGGCTAATGAGTGTCATCAGTCTAATACCAAACTCACTTGACAAGCCTATCCTACGTAATTCTGGTTCACACCTATTTTAGTTAGCGACCCTACTCCTGGACCTAACCTTGCAAAAGTTCCGATGCATGCCTTCCCGGGGCTGCCAGTTCGCACCCAGCACATTAGCAAGGGTATCAAGGGCAGCAAGGGTTAGCCGCTACATCCAGTAGTCCACTAATCCACTACGGGTATCACAGGAACCATGTACATCCTCTATTCGCTCTAGACGTGCTTTCCCCCATGCAAACCCATATAGACCCATGTAAACCATATGAACCTAGCTACTTCCAATTATGTTGCTAATCTACGCCTCCAGTCCCCCACCTCAACGCCTCCTCTCCCCCCAAAGGCTTGAACAAGCTACTTGTACCTATTTGACCCTTGCCTCCAATCGGCTGGTGGCGCTTCTGCTTTATTAAAGTTTGCGCCTCTCCCAGTTGATCACAGCAGGTAAGTCCCTTAAGAGCATAGGCGGGACTTGTCTTACATAGTTTGATATATTTTTTTTTCTCCAACCACGATTCTCCATAGTCGACGGTTCAAATCATCCCACCTTATTTCTATCGCATTGTAAACAAACTTTAACAGCATATCCTACATACATAACCGTCCGATCTCTCCTCCTCCCCGCGGCTAGTCGTGCTTTGTTCCATTGGAAAGGTAAACTGTGGATTTCCCGCCAGGTCCACCGCCGAGGTACCCTGGATCGCATGAACCTTACCACTCGCCCTGCATTTACCTATATAGTGCTCACGTCCTTATTAGAGGATAGACGCTCCACCTATACACTTTCGAGCACGGCACATATCCCACGCACTAACTTTGCTCTACCTTCGACCTTCACCGACTGCTCAAACCCGTCCTTCATCCGTCCAAACGTCCAGATCTCCCGCCCGTAGCTTCTCAGGCGCAAGACAGCAGACCCGCGCCGAGGTCGATCGCGCGAGTTACGTAGAGCTTGAAGAACAATTTGCGCAGCAGCTAAGGGAATACAAGAAATCAAGGCAATATGAGCTCAGGATACCCAGCTCCGCCGGTTCACCATTCACAAGCATTTCCGCCCGAGATGCCAGGGCCCTCCGCGCACCATCCGGGCTATGCCCAACTTCCTCCTCCCATGTCTTTCAATTACCAGCAAGATCCCATTACCAACCCTCACCGCGCGAATATGCCTCCTCCGAGAACAAATATGGCCCCGCCAAATATGCCCGGTCCTAGGGATCGCGCTGGAGAGCTTGCCGCTCCAGAAAATGGTGTCAGCGGCCCTGGGTCAAATCAACTCACTTCCAAACCTGGAAGCGAGGACAAAGACAAACCTGCACCGCAGCCTATCGAGGGCACCGACGCAACTAGGAAATACAGGTAATATCGATTTACTAACTGCTATTGTACCCCGCAATAACCACTAACAAATAACGTAGACTCGAAGTCGTCCAACAGCCCCTAAGAGCGAGAATGTGCGGCTTTGGTGACAAGGTGGGCGCATTCCGCCTGTTCCTTGCATTTCTAACCACCAGATACTAATACTAAGCAGGACCGACGGCCCATCACTCCTCCACCCTGTATTAGATTAGTAGTGATGGACAAAACAACGGGTAAGGAGGTAGATTGCAAGTGAGTAAACCGCAGTCCGTGGTTTCATAGACCATAGTTAACCCTAGGCCAGCGAGGTTGAGCATCAACATTATGTGTTGCACGTTGATCTCTGGTCTGAAAATGGCGACAAGGAGGTCAATCTCGTCAAACATTCGCAACAATCGCCGTCTATCTCTTCCACACAGGCTTCCTCTTTTCGAGAAGTGATCGAGGGAAGTCAGACTGGAGGCTATGGATATCAATCCATTGTACCGTCAAACCGCGATTATGCACAGCAACCCAACGCGGGCTACCCTCACGCAATGCCTCCCTATCAGCCAGATCCGTATGGTCAAGGTAAGCTAGACTGCAGTTATGTGCGTGTGACCCGTTTGTTTCTCACATTTTCTGCAGGTTACGGCTATCCACCACAAGCCCAGCCTTATGGCTACCCTGGCGGGGGGTACCGAAACGATATGGTGCCCGGTGTGCCTCAATTGCCATCGCAGCCAATGTTCGGTCCCCGTTTCTCCCAAGATATGCCGGGACACCAGATGACGCAACATCGTCTGATGGGTCCTCAGTCACCAAATGGCATGTATACGAGAAATCTTATTGGTAGCCTTGCTGCCAGTGCATCTCGTCTCACGGATCCCACGGATAAGATTGGAATCTGGTTCATCTTACAAGATCTAAGTGTCCGGACGGAAGGCTGGTTTAGGTAAGTCCGTAAGCGCAAGCCACTGGCGTCACACTCACCCAATCTGCAGATTACGTTTCTCTTTTATCAATCTACGAAGACCAGATGCGACCTCCAATGGTGGTAGTGATGCAGAACTACTAAATCGAGGCAGGGCGCCTGTTCTTGCGCAAGTTTTTAGCGAAAAGTTCCAGGTCTACTCAGCGAAGAAATTCCCCGGCGTCTGTGAAAGCACCGCTCTTAGCAAGTGTTTTGCCGTGCAGGGAGTCAAAATCCCAATTAGAAAGGATGGCCAGGATGGAAAAGGGAGTAAGGGCCGAGGATCGGACGACGAAGATGATAATTAAGATTCATCTTGACTGCTATTCGGATACGGAGAATCACCTCCATTAGTGAATGCAGGCTGTCAGATCCGGGCTGCATTTCCCTTGGAATAAGGCAACCTGCCACTTTACGATGCACTGCTGGCAGCACGTGCACTCGTATACCCCCTGCCAGGTATATTGGCGGAAAAGGGGCTTGTGTTCCACCTGCGGGTTCAAGACGCCCGGTGTGAGAGCTGACAGAAAACGAAGTCAGGCGGCCGAAAGGGCAAATTCTAAATTGCCCGGTCCAGCCTAGAAGATGGATGTCAAGGTTTTATACGTGACGTTTGCAGGTTCTGCAATATACCCGCCATAAGCACAGACGAGATATATGGAAGCGATGAATTTAAAAGATATGCGCGTCATTAGTTTTCAACCACACATGCAGAAAATTACTATCCAACGATGATAAATACCTTATTTTTATTATTTGTGGTTGGTAACTGTATACTTGCTGAACCACCACCAAGCTGATAGAGGTTATTGTCGCCAGTTACCTCGGTAGTTGGGACTTGAAATTCATTTTATTTACAATTTGTGAACTTGGAACAGTTTGTCAGGAACCGATTAGAGGTACATGCTTACCTATATGTATAACTCGGACGCCCACCTTGAGTATACTCTTAAAAGTTGGTGTAGCTTTTACTTTACTGTTGTGACAGATGCACCCCGGATTGCTTCATGGGGTTTCGTGATGGGTCCGAGACATTCTAAGAACCATTTAAACGCCACGTAAGTAACCTTGATTCACATTGAATACGTACGAAGTCGTCTGATGTCTAGAGAGCAAACAAAGTTTTGATCGACATATACACCTTAGGTAGGTGAATATATATAGCCTCGGTGTTATCTCTACACTGTAAGGTTACCTAGTCTTCCACCTTTGATGAGTCAAATTCTATCTATTATGCGCCATAATCTATGTTCCTCTTGATAACATGAAATGCTCGCCGGACAACCAGCACACCGGATCAGATCTGGGGAAGGGGAACCGTATCTCCGGTAAAGTGCCTAGACCCCAACTAGATCGACTAAGCTACTAGGTAGGTAGTCATATCGTCAGACGGGAATGTTTGATAAGGCTATCTTTGGCCGTTATCCGACTCCATTTCGATGAGATCTTTGCGGGAATGGAAGTAGGACAGCCGTTCAATAGGAGAAGTATCCCTACCTATCTAAGGCTATCTACAGACCTCATACCTAGCCATATACAATAAAAAAAATACATTTTTCCCGTACTAAATCTGGTTATTACCTACAAAAGCCAAGAATGACTTGGGCAAAAACACAGATGACACCATAACAAGCTCGTGCTAGCGGTGCTGGATCCCGATATTTCCATTACGTCTTAGTTACCCGATCCGACGGCTCTAAAGGGCCCAGCCGGTCTCGTTGTGGGACCTCGCGAACTCTAGTTTCCTTGCGGCGTGAATGATGTAACAAATTTGGACTTTGCTCAGGCGGTCCCTTCAAACTTTTTAGCGGTATCCTTTTATGAGGCAGGCGGAAAATTTCTGATTCGCCCCGTGATCAAAGTAGGCGCGATGCTATCCATATAGGACCCTAGGTAGGTGCGTGTTAGGTAGTCATACCCAGTGTACTTTGAAAATTTCGAGGATCGACTTTTGTCGCAAAGTTATAAGTCAGTCTCACAAAATTGTACTTGAGGGCATCATTCGTTTCTCGGCACAGATCGCGCAATTCCAAGACAATAGTTGGCTATTTATCAACCCGCATGCGCCTCTTAGTCCTCGACCTCGTCTTTATTATATTGTCTTACATTCGTTGTTAGTGACTTTATTACATATTAGGACGACACTGAACTCAACAGGTTCTACCTTACCCGACCTCAATTCTGCCTATTACGCTATCTTTACCATATATCACAAGTCGTTCTTTTTCGATTCTCTGGTGTCTGAAGCAAACACAAAAATGACTGGGCATATGACCTCAACCGGTCGAGGCGGTGCTGGTAACATTGCCGACTCGAGCAAATCACCTAAAATCCAGCCCACCGACCTCGAGACCCCAACACTCAAGACATCAGTCGTTACTACCGGCCGCGGCGGCTCGGGCAATATGGCGCCAAACAGAGACCCTGTAGAGACCCGGGCGCGACAGGATGTTGGGCCGTAAGTTCATCCACCTCTCCTCTATTCTCTTTCAGCGTCAATCATTCGGGTCGAAGAAAAGATGGGGAGAAGTGCTACTTAAAAAGAGAAGGGAACAAGTAGCAGCCATGCATACTCCTAAGAATCCACAGCTAACATGCCCAATCCCCAGTGTTGAACGACGACCGAGCCACGGTGCAACGCATGTAGGGCGCGGGGGAGCGGCCAACATCGCTAGAATGGACAGTGAAGAGTCCGAAACAGCGAGATCAAGCTTTGACGGCCCATGGTCCGCTAGTATTGAGCCGGCGGGACCTCAAAAGCGCCATAGCAATAAATCCAATGGGTTAGCGACCAAAGCCAAGGAGTTCTTCAAGAAGGCCTAGGCTGCCTTCAAACTCAGAAGGAGCCGAATCCCAAAACTCTCTTCTGCTATAGGATAGTTCTCACGATGGCCATATGAACTGATGGGGAAGGGGAAAGAAAAAGGGTGTTGGGGTGATTTTGTTTTCATCGTCTTTGCATCACTTTTTAGTATTTCGATATACCACCGGGGCAGCATTTGCTGGCAAGGACGAGCATGGAGTTATGGTCTATTTTCATGCCCTAGGATGAAGAGAAGAGTGAAGTTTATCATCAGCATGGTTAAAAAGCGAACGGATGTAAGGGGCAATTAAGATATTGACAGCGTTGTTCGGAGACAGCGAGGACGACGGCAATGGTACTAAAACTTGAAAATCGGGTTACAATTCAAAATTCACACATAAGAAACCTCTCGAAGTGGTATACAGTGATGCAAGTTTCGCGTTGCAACAGGTTCTAAAAGACCTCGCAAGCAGAAGAGACCAGCTATTCCCTGTGATATGCTCGATGACTTCTTGTCATCCTGTTCTCCTGTAGGGCAGTTTAGGTTACCTCAACTGTCTATTATTAGAAAATAGGAGTGCCGTAACCGTTTCCTGATTTCGATATAGCACGATGTACTCAATTATTAACGGTTTGTTCAACATGCTCCTTCGCGATGTTACTCTGTTACGGTTCAATGACGATGTTGTGTGATGATACTCACCCTACAAGGTATATCGGCAACTGGGTAACTAGCTGAGTTGTTTCATTGCACTCATGAACATTACTCATGGGCTACACAAGTCTCTCATTTCTTTATATATTGTGCATATGATCGTGATATTGAGAACACACATAGATTTTCCAGAAGCCCGGGCGTGTATATAGGCTGAAAAGCAAGGGAGATCACGGTTTGCTGGTCCAATATCACATATCCATGAGTAACTAACTACACGCGGATCTGTCTCCCAGACGACATTCAGCTCACCCACTTCATTCATCTTCGCTTATAACTTCCGTATCTCATGATGAGTCTAATATTAGCATCGAGTGGACAAAATTGTACTCCTCTGCATCTACCTACCTACCTAGGTAGATACTCATTTCAATCCGGTGTACAATCTGCTGCTTCTTCGACGCCCGGTAAGCGGTGACGACAACGAGTAGGACAAATTGGATTCCATTATCGCACAATGACCCTTCGGTCTACGCGACCACACGAAGACGCAGGAATGAACAGAAATAGACGAGCTTAGCCCCATTGAATTCACCGATTCAGCATGTAGGTTCGTAGGAGAGGAAAGTAATCCTCCGTTGTATTCGGTATGGCGAGCTCGAATCCTTCCGGCTCCGACCGCGGAACAACAATTGAGTCACAACGAATCCGCGATACCGGGATTCTGGGCAACATGAACGCCAATAAGTTCGGTAACCCGCTGGAAATGTGACAATAGGTACCACATCATACCTCTCCCCTCCCCCTTCATTGCTAGGTAATTTTTCTCTGAGTAATTAGGTGCCCGGGTACCTAGATAGATACACAAGGCGGGGAGAATAGCTACCTAAGGTAACACACGACGACAAGATGCCGTCAGACGTAGCAATCTACACGGGCCCCCCAGACGCCCTCGAACGGCTCCTGCGAGCACACCACCTCCCATACGCGCTCCCACTGCTGCGGCGCATGCGCTTCACCCGCTTCCCCGGCGGCATCACAGAGCACACGCGGATCCTCTTCGCGGCTGCAGGGGGCACCGAACTAGGCGACGCTACGTCAGACACGCCCTTCGCGGCTGCATACCTGGACCTCTCGCGCGGCCCCGAGACGCAGCTCTGGCTGTACTCGTCGCTCGAGCGGCGGCCAGACGCGCTGGCATCTGCCGCCAGCCGGTCTCGACATGGCAACAAAGAAGATGCGGAAGCACCGGGGGAAGGGAGGGAGGAAGACAAAGAAGAGGCAGCGGCGCAATGCGCCCGCCGAGTCCTAGCAGAAGTCAGGCGCCAGCGCGACGCGTACTCGGCGGGGCGCGCGGCAATGCCTACGATATTGGCGGGCACGCTGAGCGAGACGCTGCGGCTGGCGCTGCTGAACCAGGGGGTTGTGTTTGCGCAGGTGGATGTGTTTGACAAGTGGATGTTCCGGCTTGATGACTTGCCCAGTGTGCCGAGTCCGCTGGCGCCGGATATGAGGTGGCGGGATTTCCGCAGGGAGGATATCCCGCTTATGCTGTCGAGGACTAATATCAAAAGGACTGAGTATGTTTGCTTTCCCCTTTTGCTTTTCTTATTGTGGTGAAGGTGTATAGGCTCGTACTAATGAGATGACTGGAATTATACGTAGGCGCACTATCGTTTTACTACGTAGCACGGCCGTCTATCAAAATGACGGCACCACGCCGGTTGCATGGGCTCTGCTAGGGCCGGACTCTTCGCTGAGCGGTCTGCATTGCGAAGAGGAGTTTCGTGGGAAAGGCTTTGCTAAGGCGGTGGCTATTAAGATTCTACGCGATCATCTGAAGGATTATGACGACGACGGCCGTTGCTGGGCGGATGTCGCGCCGGATAATCCGAAGAGCCAGGCAGTTTGCAGGAGTTTAGGTGGAAAAGTAGCCTGGGCGGCATCGTGGTAAGTGTAATAATATGCATGATTGCTTTCTTCACAACTTATCTGTTGGGATGCTAACCATTAGTAGGAGCTGGATAGACCTAGACAAGAGCTTCCGGGATTAATAGGTAGATAGCAAATCCAGATTCTCCGGCTAGATATTAATGGACTGCTAAAAAAAAAAAAAAAGCTCTCATCATTTACTAGTTAAGCGCTGGATTTCTTCAAGATAGAATTTTAGATCATCAGGGTTCACAAATGGTGTAATACCGTGGCCAAGATTGGCGATCCAGCCTTTCTTACCACCCCCGAAGCCTTCAACCATTTCCTTCACCGTCTCTGATATGGCTTCCTTTGAGCCATACAACACTCCCGGATCCGCATTTCCTTGAAGAACAACCCGCCTGTTTCCTCGAATCTTTACGGCTTCGGCGGGATCGATAAGCCAATCTAAACCCACGACATCGTAACCCAGATTGCAAATCGAGTCTAGTGCGTAGTTGGCCCCTTTAGGGAAGACAATCATGGGTACACGTTCCAGACCCTTCTCTGCCAGCCTTTTTGGCAGATTCTCCGAGATATAAGCCAGGTAAGGTTCGCTGAACTTCTTGAAAGTCGAGGGTGAGAGCTCCCCTGCCCAAGAATCGAAGACTTGGATCAGCTGAGCTCCTGCTTGAACTTGTAGCGCCAGATACTCGACGCAGACTTCTGATATCTTCTGAAGGAGGGCCTTGGTTGCGTCGGGATAGCGGTATATCCACTTCTTACTCTGAATGAAGAGCTTCGTCCCGCCGCCCTCGACCATGTAACAGAAGAGGGTCCAAGGAGCTCCGCAGAAGCCAATTAACGGCACACGGCCGTTCAACTTTTTCCTTGTCAGAGTGATTGCCTTGTAAACATAATCCAGCTCGGCCGCCACATCCACATCCTTGTTAATGACTTTGGAGTATTGACCGTCGTCGGGCGACGTTAACGGTTCTGGAAAGTGCGGACCGTGCTTCTCTACCATTTCAACGACCATTCCCAAGGCCTGGGGTATGACAAGGATGTCGGAGAAGATAATGGAGGCATCTAGCAAGCCGGCGAATCGTTCAATGGGTTGCAGGGTCAAGGTCGAGGCGATTTCGGGGTTGCGACAACATTCAAAGAAATCGCGACCACCCTTGGCTTCGTGATATTCCGGTAGATACCGACCAGCTGAAGAATCAATCAATCGTCTGATATATTTCTCTCGGGTGTTATTGAATGTATTTACCTTGACGCATGATCCATATTGGGGCACGCTCTACATCTTCGCCTACATCGGGCAACAACTTGAAGTTAGTAGAGCTTCGGAGCGGATGGATTTGGTAACAGAGGGGTACGCACCCCGTGCCGTCCTCAGGATCAGGTCATTGGCTAATGGGGGAAAGTCGTGCGCCATGATCAATGACGAGTGGGTTTTAGATGTCAATTAGGAAAGGAAAAAAAGTAAAAGTTTTGTATACTGGATGTACACGAAGCCGACTTGGTGGTCTCATCTTGAATGACCCCGCGGTTTCCGTCGCTACATATAATTTGGCGGGATGGTCCCCTGTAGGTACCTCATGTAAGGTACCTCGTCGGGATCGCGGAATACCTACACTTGGCTTGCTTGGGCAGCTCTGCGGTGGAGCTACAGAGTTGGTATCTGCCCAATAGGATTGCACCAGTTGATTTTGCGAAGCTCCAACTTTGGACGTCAATTCCTCAGAAGCTTTTGAGCTTCAAATTATTGATCGCCATATATCACGTTGCTTGAGTGTTGTATCGCCACCATTGAATACTCAATCTACAATTGCTAAATGGGAATGGGTTGATTAGAACCGCCGAATTCGCGATCGAAGGGAGGACTTGCACGTCCTACCGTCCTCCCTCCTTCACTCATGACTCCCGCTCTGGCTTCGCAATGCCGCCGAGCCGCCCATCGTCATATTCGTCCGCAAACCGATAGTATCTGGATACCAGAGGCTCTCCTCGCCACCGCGTTTGAGCGTTACTGTGTGACATCAAGGACGATCGCCCGATATGGCTCCTCTGTTCCGGGCCCGATGGAGAGCAGGAAACGCACAGGGAAAAGGCGCATGGGCGAAGTTAGCCTTGGACAGTCGCACTCCGCTTCGCCACTTTGGGGGCTCGAAAATCTGGCGGACCTGACACAATGGCAGTGGAAGCCACCATTGTCATCAGATGCGCGACTTCGGCAGCACCAGGCTGAGAACACACAGAAATGGAGCCTGGCACGAGTCTTGCGGAACTTGCTCCTTGAGCCTACCTCCGAACTTTCAAACGCCACGGATGTCGGTTTAGCTCCAGGTGTGACTTTGGACGGGATAGGAATATATGATATGACGCACACTCCAGATATTATGGCGCAGTCGATGCCTAATATCACCTGGAATGCTCAAAGTATCCCATCGGAAGTCATCAATATCGGACTGGATCTGCTACGTCAAGATTTATCGTCAGATATAACGACAAAGACAAGGCCAAATTTCGCAAAATTCTGCAATGGCTGGAGAGATTCTTTGTCAAGCGGGTTATTCTTTGGCGAACCCATACGTTCCGTGCTGGATGGTATCCATTGTGGGCTCGATATGCCACAGTTAGGCATCGCAGAGCCTGTAGAGCGGACACTGATTGATAAGATCAAATTAGACCTACTTCAAGCCACCGTCGTAGGCTTATCTAGTCATGTGGACCATGGGCGTAATCATTTCGACCCAATTGCTTGGAATAGTGTCCTAGAGAGAATTTCCGAGCTGCAGATTAACTCCATTCGCATTTTTACAGAAGCTGTAGCTCATATCCCGGAATGTCACCTAGATGGTATATCCGCGGGTGTCCTAGCAAATCTGCGTGCTTATTTGATGGCCTCGGGATGTGTGACTAAACGTTCATCATTGATCCGACAAGCTGGAAAGATGGCCCAACCTCTGAGGAGATTCGATATGGCCAATCATCGAATATTACAAAACGGTACTCAATATGTGTTGATGCACAGGGGGTCGAAAAATCTGGACTACAATCGAATGCGTTTAGGCTGGGTCCAACTTTTAGCCAGACTACCAAGCATCGATGAGAACTACTTGGCAAAAGTATGTTCTATTCTGGAAGCCGGTAAAGAGCTGCGGCCACTTTCGAACAGATCGATATGCGAAATGTACCTGGCCAGGCATCGTTCTTCGATGAAAAACACAGATAAACTGCATGAAACGCTCCAAAATTGTAGGGACGATTCGAAACAATTTGGTTTCTTTAACTTGACCTTGTGGCGAACCGGGCAATTCGACCACGTTAAAGGCCTTTGCGGGCTCCTCGACAAACTGGGCCGAACGCAGGATATTATGTTGCTCGCGAAAGGACTTCGGAATCTAGTGAAGAACGACGCGGTACCTCTAGCAAGCCTCGCTATTGCTGGCGGCCAGCCAACAGTGGCTATAGACATCCTTAGCCTTTACGAAAGAAGCACAGCCGGCCCTTCAGGTTTTTGGGAGACCAATTTTTCGACCGAGGCCTTGGAAATTTTGACAAGGTCTCAAACCGTAAGGCAGAACAAAATTCTGAGCGCACTGCGTCTAAAACGGTTGTCAATGAGAAGGCGGAGACGTAGGATGGTTAGTACTAGCCGGCGTCTTCGGCTTGAAATCCTGAAGACAACCAAAGCAACAATGGCGTTTGCTATCTCGCCGACCATCTCATCAAGGACCTCCTTCAGGCTAATTTGGCAATGCATCAATTATCTCCGGAAAAGTCCTAACACCGCAATACCGACTATAGCCTTGCGCGCGCTACTGCACAATATTACGAGGGATCTTGCAGAAGGCGGGCCAGGGAAAACTACGCGACTTCGTTCGTTCTTGCATTTGGTACACCAGCAGGCCGGCCGCGACAAGATGGTGCAGATAGGACTAGCAATTAAGCGTTGGAGGGAGATTAACAAGCGGCTTTGCCGTGAAGGTCGCATGAGGCGCTGACCGAAGCTGCGAGGGTGGGAACCTAACCAGGCTTTCGGGTCATCCGCGAGATGAGGGCCGACTGTTGCATATGGACGATGATGATCTTCAGATCTCATGCGCATGATGTATATGGGTACGCCGGGGTATACAATTGGGATATATGGACAGTATATACTACGATGAACAATAAATGCTCAAAAGTAACACAAGCAAAGTGATATGGACTACGTAATGCAATGCAGACTCGACTGATTTTTCCCGGGCAGGCTAGCTAGAATATGGAAAGAGGAGGGTTGTGATTGGTATCCATGCCAGCATGGAGTTTCTGTTGGAAAAAGGTGAGCTTATTATTACATTACGATTAGTTACACGGCAGTTGGGATATCTGTACCTAGACGAGATGGACCAGGTGTCAGCCTCCTTGTTACTTCGAAGCTGGGGGACGGGGCTGGCAATATCGATCTCGATATAGTGGAGGATTTACTAGGGGACGAGGGAATGAGGGAGTTATCTCGACTGCATGTGCCTCCCCCCTTGGGGCTCTCCCTAGATTATCTCGCTTGTTTGAGAACGTTAGAGGATCATCGGGGGTCGCCGACTGAGGCTAAATTTACTCAACTCATAGTAAACTTGTGACGAGGCATATACAGAAACGAGAAAGCCGTCAAGACCTTCGGGTATTCAGGTCTTGATTGGGTCGCTGCAAACGGCTAGCTTGACTGGCTAGGTTAGCTTAGGTAGCTCTGATGTTGTACATAAGGATATTCCCTGAACCCTCCCCCATTTAGTCGGGTACGTTACCCGGGACGCTGGGTGTGGCCACTACTGTAGTATACACGCCCAACCCCACTAAGTTCGTTAAACTGCTAAAGATTAGGTACAAAAGTACGCCCTGTATGGGGTCGGTGTCTCAGTCGCTTGACTTAGGTGGCTACGGTATGTGGAAGTCGCCTACCCATTTATGTGTTAACCATTGTGCATGCATTATATTGTAGGCAGGCACAAGTAAAAGAGGAAAATCAGCCCCGCCATTCGCGCGCCTAGTATGTACCTACTCTACCTACTCTACCTACTGTATGTATGTAGTTGTTTCTTTGCTTCTTTTTCTTTTTCCCCCTTCCGTTCATCTGGTCATATCCACAGCGGTGATGGTGGGTAAGTGATAGCCTTGTCTCTCCTCATTCTCACTTATTATTCCCTCTGCATCCCGGACTCGCTTGATGCCTCACGATCATTCGTGGGCATTCCGATATGCAGCAGCGGTATCATCAGCGACGGGGGACATATAACGCTGTCATTTTCATCTATGGACGTTGATTACATGCAAGGGATCCCACTGTGTCGGTACCTATATTACCACCCCCTCAACCTGACAATCCGCCCGCGTTGTATCAATAACACAGAGTTGTATGTTCAGATGCCGGCGCTTAGTCGGGTTCTGATCTGATTTCATATAATAGAACGAGCTCGCCACACCTAAGGAACCATTGAGTTTACGTCCGTATCCTACCGATTTGTATCGAGATAGAACTTGCGAACAACTATAGAGCCAAAGAAGCAAATAAATTGGCCCGCCCTGCCCAATTAAGCAATACCAATATCCCCGGCGTTCTGGGTGAGATCTGACATGAAATCCCGGGGGGCTAGATGGACCTATGAGATCGAGGCGACGATCCACAGGGCGCATTAGCAGGGCTCGTATAGTCCATCACAACGCGCGAGATCTCCGGCCGGTTTACCACCACCACAACACCGCTGCTTAACCATGGACCAACCCGACCCTGTGGCCGGCTTAGACCCGGATGCTCATTCGCGCGCTGCCTGGCAGGCCAAGCCTATTCGCCGGCGCAATCGCATGATTAACAGGTGAGATACATTCCGCGGCTATATTTCTTGACGGGAAGAAAAATGAAAATAATGCAAAAGCATATGATTTAGATATATACAAATATCTATTTCCAACTTACCTAATCTTTCCATTTCTCCCTTACCGACATTTAGCACGTACGCTAACTACTGGGCACGGAGTTTGCAAAGAAGCGAAAGTTGATTTCTTGGTATATAGGTCTAGACCTACCCAAGAAATCAATATTTTGTTTCTTTGCGCTCCGTCTATAAAAGTTGCTTAGAATGCCGAAGAAGGAAGTTAAAATGCTCCAAGACAAGCCCGTCATGCACGAATTGTGTCAAGACCGGCCGAGACTGTCTGTATATAGGCCCGCGGCTGGATGAAGCTAGCCAAATGCGCCTGGCTGAAATTAAAGAAAAGCAAGGGACTCTTGAGCGGGAGCTCGAGCGCGACGTTGCGAAATCTACGACGTCCAAGAACACGCTACAGCAGCGCATCTTGGCCGACGATATTTCTGGTGACTACGACGAGGATCGCGATCTGGAAGCAACTCCGCTTGTAGCTTTGGATGTGACGTACGAGGACGATGTTGAAGGAGCCGGTGACATGATAGATTTAGGAATCCAAATCGGAAAGATGCGCATCACTGAAAGGATAGGTGGGCTTTCGCGCCCTAGGATATCGGAAGAGGTACGATCCGCGAATGGTGATCCTGAGTGTGGACTCACAATATGAACTACAGATATCAGCAGGCCTTGCGGGCTCACAACCTCCGGGCTCGCAACCTCCACAGTACCAAGTACAGACGCCCGGAGTCGACGATCTACCCGACTTCTTGAAGCCGGGAGACCAATACATGGTCCCCGCTGGCGGCTTCTTTTTCGGCCAGATAGGAGAGCCGCCATCTATTCTACAATTCTTGCCGTATAGGGGTGCAGCAGATCGGCTGATGAAGCAGTATTTCATTGCTGTGCACCCGATCGCTCCTTGTTCCCACCGACCGTCATTAGAGGCTACCTACGCGTCTTTCTGGGAAGAAATCAACGCAGGGTTTGAACCCCGGCCTTCCCTGCAAGCCATCATATTTGCCGCCATGTTTAGCGGAGCTATCAGCATAGATGAGATCACCGTGTTCCAGGAGTTGGTTGCATATCCTAGATCAAATTGGGTGGCTACTCTTAAGATGGGCACTGAAACTGCGTTGAGTAAAGCAAACTTCCTACGGACTACCAAGGTAGAAACAATGCAAGCATTTATTATCTATATGGTGAGTTCGGTCTTCCTCAGACAAGTTATGGTATTAATTTGCAACAGCTTCCTCTATGTAGAGGCGAAGTGTCAAGAGCTCATTCAGTACTTGTCGGCGCTGCAGTGCGTATGGCTGAATGTATGGGCTTACATCGCGATGGAGAAGCCTATGGTCTCACACCTCTTGAAACACATGTGCGTCGTTTGATATGGCATCAACTATGCTTCCTCGATATTCGGACTTGCGAGGCCCAGGGACCGAGACCAGTTATCAGGCGAGACGACTATGATACGAAATTGCCTATAAATTGCAACGATGATGACCTTACTCATGCAGTTACGCCGCCAGAGTCGGCTGATGTATGGACTACCAACACGATTGCCCTAATTCGATTCGAAATTAACGAGATGATGCGCATTATATGGATAGACAGACGGAGACTAGAGACTCGCCGGACCACGCTGACATCTGTACTCACTAAAATCGAAAATTTCCGCCGGAAAATGTCTGAAAAATATGATCATCTCTTGGATGTTTCACAGCCTATCCAAAGATACACCAAATGCGTCATGTATCTATTGACATACCGCCTACATGTCATGGTTCTACATCCCTACCACACTAACGCAGCCAACCCGATGCCCCCACGGTTGAATCAACTCCTCATCACTTCTGGTATATTGATCGTTGAGCTCGCGATTCAACTTGAGACCAATCCAAATTTCCAGGAGTGGGCGTGGTATCTAGGCGCCTATTTTCAGTATCAGGTCGCCCTGCTGTTAGCAACTGAAGTATATTTCCGCCCTCAGTCTCGTGAAGCGGACCGGATATGGTCCTGCTTGGACTACGTATTCAGTCTGGATCGGAGGCTCCCACCTGAAGCTAAGGCTATACAACTCCTCTCGGAGATACAAGGAAAAACGGCGGTATACATGCGGATGCGTAAGATGCGCGGCCCTATGAGCGTCTCACGGGCTGTTCCCGGAAAGAATGCCGTCATCGGAACCGCGGCGCCTACCCCAGCTATGCAAAACCAAACTCAGCAGCCCCCTGTACCGGCGCCTCAGGACGTGCCGAAAGTCGAGCCGGGATATTCTCCGCCCTTACCGTCTGGTCCACCGGTGCCGTCGGCTCCACCGGCATCACTGCCGCAGATGGTATTTGCGGGTGTTTCTGATGGGCAGGCGTTGTGGAGCTTGCCGCCGAATCAGACGAGTCCGGGAAGTGATTCGTCTAGTAATGAACAGGTGGGCCAAGGGGTTACTACACCAGGACTAAGGGCAGGGACAGGGATTGCTCAGGGGAACATCATGGATACCATCGATTGGGTATGTCTTTCGCTCCCGGAATTTTAAGGCCACTCCTTTTGTAACCTACGGTGATAACAATTCTGAATGTCATGTTAACCAAGGATAGGACACTATCAACTCTCTTTTTCCTAATGATCCGCATACAGGCTGGTTGAGTATACAAGGATTTCATGATCCCAGTTTTGGCATTGCGGGTTGGGCTGCTTAAAGGGTATAGGGAAATATTACAAGTGCGTTGTGTGTTGTTTTTTTTTTCTTATTTATCTCACCTCCAAATTTAGACGACGATACGAAGCAATTCGCGATGGGAACTTTGTGTTACATGTATAGAATATCATCTGAATGGTTCAATGGGTCACGGGATATGGGAATAAGGAATAAGGACGGAAGAGATATACCACGGTAGAGGTTATGGCGCTCGCTTTAAAGTATGTTAGGTATGTTTCGTTAACTCTTGACTTTATTTGCCTTTCCATGACTGGCCTTAGAAGAAGTGATTGATGTACAATTTGACGGAGTATGTTGCAACTGCATCTTAGCTTGATAGTCCTAAGTGCTGTCCTTTAGTCTGGGAGGGCAAAGGTATCGACCTACTTCAAGCGCCTGAATCTTAATGATACTTACTATTCGAAAGACGAGCCCCTACACATGCTATCACGACGAGAAGAGCATCAAATGAAGTAATAATAGTAAACTTTGTTCTGTCTAACTACATGCCACACGAAGAGAATTAAGAGGAGAGAAAAAGAAAAATATCCTAGGTCATAACTCGTAAAGCTCTGTTCCGCGGTCCCCTAATTCCATGACAACCGGGGAAGGTATCGTCGGATTCATGCAGAAATGCTCGATGTGAGATGAGTGGGAAAAAGCCAAAAGCCAAGAGCCAATTCATGCAAGCAAGCAATCAACGCCGGCCAGGTATCGTTAGGTAACCTTCCAAAGCCCGTATTTTTCTTTAGGCCGATAAGAAAAAGGGAAAAAAAAGGTCGTAATATGTCTCCCCTTGCCCCCTCATTAATCCGTATTTACCTTCCTACACCGTCCATCCTAATCCCTCCTGGCCTTACCCGGCCTTCCTTCCTCCTTCCCCTTTCCTTTATTACTACTCCTTTTAGCAGTTTCGTTTTGTCGTTGACTCGTTCCCCTCATCCGCGCGGTCGAAGCCGTCCTCTAGATGTAATCGTCCCGCGGGGGTGTCGGGATCGGCAGTGGTGGCGCATCCTGCATCTGCAGGCTTACATTGCTTCCAGGCAAACCAACCGACGGTGTAGCGCCCCTACTAAGTGGCACGCCTCCGGCCTCGCTTGACGGCGTCACCATGCGGATAGTAGCATGGCGTGGAGGTTTAGCGACAAGCACTTGAGCAGGGCAGATGACGATTTCCTCGTCGCCCACGCCGTTATCATCGCCCTTCTTCACGACAAGCGGGAAGAGCACGATCCGTACGATGGCGCCTTGGGCCTCGTACTCTTCATTTGAGACTTTGTCGCCCGAGCGCTCGTTCATGAGCGCCGCGTTGAATGTTACTGTCTTAGCCAGGTCGCCGTTGGCGTCGTACTCGGGCTGCAGCGGTGGCAGCATCATGTACTCGGCGCGCTGGGTGCGCATCTCGATAGATAGATCTACGGCTTCGCGCATGACACGGCGTAGCTGGCTCTGGATCTGGCCCTCGAGGTTGGACGGCGGCGGTAGGATCATGCATAGAGTCTGGAAGATGGCCTGCACAACAGCTTCCGTGTCCTGGTTGCGTTGATCGCCAAAGGCCGGTCTCTTGGACAGTAATGTTAATGTGACGGCGCGCCACTGGCGGACGGCCTGTGGCGGCCCAACTTCCAATAGAAGCTTTTCGAGCGACTTGAGCTTTTGTCGTTGCTCCCGGTCCATACCGAAGAGATAGCGTGTGAAGACGAACTCCCAAATCATGTTCATGGTCATCGACATGAAGATGTCACGACGTCTGACTCGGTCGCGAAGGTAGTCGTCGACATCTGAGCCATCTAGAACCGAGTTATCCAATCGGTCAATTATTTTCTCATCATTTATTTCGCTTGTTAATCGGCAAGCACGCATATCCGAGAATTTGGAGAAGCGGAGGACCCATTGTTGCACATGGGAACATAGTTGTTGACACCGATGGTCGAAGTGATCCTCATCTTTGAGGCGGAGGAAATCGGCATCGGGTGGTTTCGAAGCCAATATTTGTCGTTGCATCTCCCTGACCTGCTCTTTAGTGGCTTCAAGTTGGGCTCGAAGCTCTTGTATCTCAGCGTCTTTTTCTTGTAAGGTCTTCGTGTATTGACCTCGGGCGAAGCGAAGCTCTTCGAGTTCCTTGTGTGTAGATGCGTGTTGTGACTCGAGACGACCATATTTCTCGTTGTGTTGAAGTGCGAGGACATTGTTGGCGCTGTGTAGGCCTTCGTTGACTTCGGTCAATCGTGTGACTTCTTTTCGCAGCCATTCGAGCGATGCCTTAAGGCTTTCGATTTCGGCATCGCGCTCGGTAATAGTCGAGATGACTTGGTTGTTCTGATTGTTCAGACTCTGTTCGGCTTTGATTTTTGCGTCGGCAAGTGCGCGATTTTCCGCTATTAGCTGTTCGACTTTTGATTCAAGCTCCAATACTTGCATGCTCTGCCGACGACGCATGCTTTGTGGTCTCGTTGGGGACCGTGGGGAGCCAATGCGGCCCTCGCCATAGCCATCCTGCAGGTCGAACGTGTTAGCAAACAGTGTCCCCATTTCATCGGAACAATTGGAACCATTGGAACCATCTCATTTTTTCCCCTTCTTTTAGTGAATATGAGTGGAAGAGAAGGGAAAATACAGATAATGACTTACATATACGTCGGTCATGTCCTTGGCGCGGACACGGCCTTCGTTAGCTATGGGTGTTGTGCTCTGATGTTGGATCTGGTGGAGATTTTCTCTCGACGCACTGTTATTCGAGAGGTTGGAGCTCAAGGATCGCAGGTCACCGCTCATTCGCTTATCCACCCGCCTCAAGCTGAGTGGTGGAGTGTTGGTGCCTGGTCTGAAACTACTGCGGCCTGGACTATTAGGCCGAAACTGCAACGGTTCTGGAGTCCTTAACCGCGAAATGCTCGTGTTAGATGCCGATCGCCTGCCTTGGTTCTCCGTACGCGGAGTTGAACTTCGACTTATATTATCCGATACGCTTCTTTGCCCTACTTCTCCATATTTAGACGAGAGTGGCTTCTTGGGATCTGTTATATCTTTGGCCTCATCTTCAAGACTGCGCGTGACTGGCGTCTCGAGCTTTGGTGTCTCACTTCCCAAACCCAGCTTTTTGCTTCGTCTCTCGTTTGGCTGGGGAGTGTGATTTGCGCTGTGTTCCTCTTCCAGTTGCTCGTTTTCTTTTTTCGGTGTGCTCTCCGGCCAATCCCGCAGATGCACACCGCTATCTCGTAGACTTGGGTCAACGAAACTACGCCGCTTTGGATGTGGCGAGTCCGAAGAGAATCCACTATCCCTATTCGGCACTGTAATCGGACCCGTAATAATTGAGGGCTTGCCAGAAACATCGCGACCTTGTCTTTGCTGCTCTTTTTGTAGCTCTTCATGTGTCTCTTCTTCCACCGGCGGAAGGACGCGAGGAGAACTACGACCAGAACTCGAGTAGTCAAGTCTTGGGCTTATTGATTTCAGTGATTTGTCATCAGCCTTAAGCTCCCTTTTTGGCCCCGAAGGTTCATTGGCATGTTCCGACGTGTCCAGGTCATCTAGCTTCTCTATAATTTCAGAGGCTGGTGGCTCTCTTCGTGTTGGGCTCTGATGACCGAAGTCACGGGTTTCAGGCAGGTCACGTTTCGCTTCTCTTCCTACCACAGGACTCTCAGCATTCTCCATAATGCTGTCTTGCGATGGTAGGTTCCCCGACGGCTCTATAACCATAGGTTCAGGTGTTGCTGCTTTGGCTTGTTCACCCACCTCCGTGCTTGGTCCTGTCCGGTCATCCGTGTCTGGCGTTCTCTTGTCGATAGACTTCTGCCTTTTCTTTCCTTTCTTGCTCTCAGTAGTACTAGCAGACTTCTCAGATAGGAGTGCACCTCCAGTCTCGAGTGCATCATGTATAGTCTCAATAGTCGTAGATTCAACGTCCTTAGGCATTTCCTTTCCCTTTCTAGATGATTGAGGGCGGGACTCCATGATATCTGCTGCAATTTCGCGCGCTGATGGAGCTGCATCCGGGGCGGAAATCGGCTGCCTCACATCTTCGACCTGACTCAGTAGCGTCTTTTTCTCCGCGTGTTCGGGCTTTGGTTGAGCAGGTTGCGGCTTTATCTGCGAAGTAGGAATGTCTTCAGATGCTAGCATTGGTGTATCGCTAACTTCGTCTCGAGTATTGGCTTCTACCTTCTTGTCATCAATCTGAATTCCACTTGTGGAGTGCCCTTCAAGATACGAAGCGGCAATCTCTCGTTGTGGCGAAATCGCTGGGAGGAGACCAGCATTGCTGATCTGATCAATATCTCTATCCTCCTCGGCAGTGGTATCGTTGTCGCCCGTTGAAACTGGATGAGATTCGAGATAGGAGGCTGCAATTTCCCGAGCAGGAGTAATGTCTTGTGGGACAGTGTCGCTCGGTTCGATCCCTGTCATACGGTCTTCTGTAAGTTGTAACGATTCGGAGACTTCGTGACTTGAGCTCTCGGTTTCTTGAGGTAAGATATCGGTCTTGTTCGAGAGAAGCTCGGGGATCGTAGCATCATCGCTAGACAGATGGGTTCTAGCCTTCTTGCCTGGTTGCGTTGATTGATCGAATGGGCGATCATGCTCCACGTGGCTGCTTAATTGAGCCGGCGAAAGGTCAACGTTAATTGCGGGGGGCGCGGTAGTCGTAGGTGTTCGAGGACGAGAGACCGGCAACGATACCTCGACTTGACTTGGAATGTCTTGTGCCGTTTCGTTAGTAGGTCTCTCATTAAGCTGCGTACGTTGCTCATCCGCTGCGGGTGAGGTCAATTCAACGTTTTCCGAAACTGCTACGGTCTCCCTGATAGGGTGACTGATATTTACATCCTCAGCATTTTTTTCTTGGCCTTCCGGCTTGGGGGAAATTTCGAGGTCCTTTGCTATAGAACTTTGCCCTTCGACTTCTGGAATTGCTTCTAGAGTCAGTCTTTCAGGGGCGTTCTCTTGTGTCACTGTCTCCGAAGGAGCGTTGGCTGGTATATCTTCCATGGACTCCATAGGAGTAGAAGTGCCTGACGCTTTGCGGCGTTTCTTGTCTTTCTTGGGTTTGCTTGGGGATTCTGGCCACTCACCCTCGTTCGTTATGGTACTCTCTGGTTCCAAAGCTCTATGTTCAGTTGTAGTAGTTTCGCTTGAAGTACCAACTGGGATTTCCGAGACTGGCTCCGCCTCGGCTTGAGCGCTCGCTCCCTTCTTTTTCTTTTTCTTAGACTTTTTGCGAGAGACGGGGGAAAGCTCAGGTTCTGGCTCCTTGGGTAGTGAAGAATCTGGAATTTCCTTGGGCGCTTCTCCCACCACAGGTTCTTTACCGAGGCTCGTCTCATCCTGCTTTTCTGTATCCGGCAAGTCTTGCGGTTGCAAGTCGACATTTAAACCCTCCTGAGTGCTCAGGACAGGGGTGCTAGGCACCTGGGTTTCCTTTTCGTCCTTCTCTGGATCCGTAGGGAGAAAGCTTGGTGAGGTATTCGTTGGATCTTGTGCAATTGCGGTGACAGTCTCGGCATCTTTTGATAACTTTTCCGTTTGAGGGAGAGCTTCATCTTGTTCGGGTGTGGAAAGAGTCTGTTCTTGCTCCGGAGGGACACCGGTTTTCCCTTGATCCTTGGTGAGATCTCCAGCTTGCACGGCCTTGGAGACCTCTTGCTCAGCCACGATGGTCGCACTTTCGACAGGGTCGCCCTTTTTCTCTGGAAGCGAAGGAGGGACATCTTTACTGGCCATGGGAATGCCGATTCCCGCGGCAGAAGTCGTTTCGCCTACAGGTGTCTGACTAGAGGATTCTCCAGCCACTGTTGGCGCTTGTAGCTTTTCCTCTGGTACAATTTCCGATTCGGAGATCGGGTTCACTGGCTCCGTAGGTTGCTCTATATGACTCGAGACAACTTCGGCAGATGCTGGTTTGTTCTCGACAATTAAGTCATATTTAGGCTCGCGTTCAGTAGTTGAAGCTGCTAACTGTTTCGCCTTTCGCCTTTCCTTCTTAGATTTCTTACTAGAGGAGACGTAAGGAGAGATTTCCTCGAGATTCTCTTCCACCTTTACGGGAAATGGCTCTTCGACCTGTGCTTGACTTTCAGGTTGCTTCAAAGGCTCTTGAACGAGAGGTTCATCGAGTAGTACCGGCTGCGCTTGAGGCTCTAAAGGAGTCGCAGTACCTGTCTCAGACTCTATTTGGCTTGCTCGCTTCTTCTTTTTCTTGGATTTTTTGCTCGTAGAAGCTTCGGGGACGTCTTCTGCCTTCACAGCATCTGTGGCGATCGTCGTGCTATCCTTGGCGATTGGCTGGCTGTCAACTGGTAGGGAACCTTGGGCCTGTTCAGACAATGGCTGCTGGGTAGGCTCTTCTGATACAGGCACGATTTCCGGCTCCGTGTTCTCGCTTTCTTTCAAAAATGTCGAAGAACTCTCTGTATCAGGTATGCTCTCAGGCAACTTTAGAGGCTCTTTCGAAACGTCTTGTTCCGTTGACTGCTCTGGTTGCGCCTGAGACTCTTCAGCTACCTCTGATCCAGCCTGGCTGGCCTTCTTCTTTTTCTTTCTGTCTTTCTTGGATTTCTTTGCTGGGACGATTTCGGGTTCTTCCAAGATAGTAGAAGGCTCTTCTACCAGCTGCATAGATTCTTCTGGCTGCGCCGAAGTTTCTGTCTCCAAGGGTTCTGTTTGTGTGGACTCGGGTTGAATAAGCTCTTTCGTCTCCAAGGGTTCTTCTACATTCGCAAGCTCTTGTGGCTGTAGAGATTCATGTAGCTTTTCGGTCTCTGATGCCTGCACCTGTTCCTGTTCCTCTAGCTTCGAAGATTCATCCAGTTGCGTAGACTCTGTGGGCTGTGGCATGTCTTCCGGTTTTGCGAGCTGTTCAAGCTGGGGAGGTTGAGCTAATTCTTCGGGAACGGTAGCCTGGGGAGCGTTGTCGGACTTTTCATCTGGCCGTACTGATTCTTGCGCTGGAGTCGCAGAGCCTTGCTCCTTAGGAGAGGTGGAGGGGATAATTTTCTTGCTCTGTTCTTCAACCACCTCGTTGACGGCCTCTGGCTGAGTGACACTTTCTGTGATAGGCTCACTAGGAATGGGAGTAGTTGCAATACCGTCTGTAGGAGCTGTCTCTGGAATACGAGCACTAGACTCTGGCGAAGGCTCTCTAACAATCTGCTCCCCAGTGGCCTCGACTGGCTGCGTTGTTGGTAGGCTTTCAGCAAGAGTTACACTGTCCTGCATGCTCGCTATGGGCAATTCGTCAGTGGACTTGGGCAGTGTTTCGGTTGGCTCGGCTGAGAGTCCCTCGTCAATGGGAACCATATCTTCCGTGCTCATGGGAGGTTCGTTAGAAGGGCTGGTTTCTGCGGACGACTCCATTGGCTGAGAAGGAGTGAGTGACTCCGGCTCCGGCTTTGTTGATATCTGGGGCTCAAATTCGGGACCAAGTGCGATGGGCGCACTTTCTATAGGCTCGATCTCTTTATCCGGAATCGAAGACGGGATGTCTTCGCTCGCTATTGGTATGGCGCCCTCTGTGGTACATTTCGTTTCATCTGCGGGTGTCTGTATGCCCGAACCGAATTCAGAGACGTCTTGACTTGGTGCGGACACTGTATCATCTAAAGCAGCCTGGCTACCACGCTTCTTTTTCTTTTTCTTGTCTTTTTTGGACGTCGGCGCGGTAACAACCTCCAGGCTTTTATTCTCGAGTGCGGGTGGCTCAGAAACGGGCTCTTCCTCCGGAATTGCACTTTGAGGAATATCAGCAACATGTTGCGCCTCCTTCTCATCACGCGAATTGACGATAGCTTCACCCGGTGGGATCTCTGGCTCAACTTCTACTATGGGCATATCGGCGCTTGCCTCCTTGGTTTGGATGACTGGCTCTTGCTCCATTTCTTGAGGCCGGGTGGTTGGGTCTGCGGTTTGGGGTACTTGCGACTCAGGCTCTGGTATCGCCGAAACCGGGACTAAGACCTCCGTTGCCGTCTCGATTTGGTTGGATAGCTCCATCTCTTCATTCGAGGGTTGCTCCATCTCGGTCTCTCGGGCTGAAGGCAAATTCGAAGACGCGGCATCTTGCGGTTCAATACTCTGGCGGGCAGGCGATTGGGGTCGCTCGACTAAAGGTTGCTCTGTCGGCAAGGTGGATGATTCTGGCTCAGGCTCCGTTTCTAGTACTTGACTAGCCCTTTTCTTCTTTTTCTTGTCCTTCTTGCTCTTCTTGGTCAGCACATTCTGCGAGTCATCTTCTTGCAGTTGAGGAGCCAGTTCCTCTGGTTCGGTCGTTATTGGAACATCTGGGACGATCTGGACAGACTCAGCCTGATCCGGCGATGCAGTCGATGGAATTTCGATTTGCTTTGATGGAGGGATCTCAGTACTTGGTTCCGTTGTGGGAATCGCTGCTTCCGTTGTCAAATCTAGTGTGTCTTGAGTCTTGCTCTTGCGCTTCCTTTCTTTCTTGCTCTTCTTCGTGGCGACAGGGAGTTCGTCCTCAGCAGAAGCAGGGACGGCATCTTGAGTAGATGAAGGTTCAGCTTGTGAATCGCTTAGGATGATGGATTCTTTAGTGCCTCTCGTCTGGTCATCTTGAGCACGGACAGGCACGGCTGAGGTAGATTCGTCGGCTTGCGGAATCGTTATAACATCGCTTTCTGCCTGAATTTCCGCAGATTGTTCAATCCCGCCTGCGGTGCTGTCTTGCCTGGGAAGAGATTCATCTTTGCCGATAGGGTTATACTCAACGATGGTCTCAATGGGCTTCCAGTCTGTTACATCTCGCTGCTCGGCTGGTACCGCTTCATCTGAAGACGGTTGCGCACTGTCAATCTCGTCCTTTGGCTGAGAAATTTCTGTGATACTAGTTTCCGTGGGAAGTGTATATTGAGTGGGAAGGGTGTCTTGCGTAGAGATACCTTGGTCCGATAGAGTTGAGCTAACTTGAGATTCTCCCTGGGTGACGGGTTCCTGTGAAGCGACCTTCTCGACGAGCTTTTGGTCTTCTATATCTTGCTGCTCAGCTGATACTACTTCATTTGCACCTGAAGATGGTTGCAGGTTGTCGACTTCGCTCCTAGGCAAGGTCTCCGCCAGAGGCTCATCCTTGACTTCACCGACGCCGACATTTCCTACCTCCGTGTCTTTCTGGATAGATTGCCCTTCTATCGTGGAAAGGTTGCTATCTTGAGATTCCGGCTTGCTCTCCCCGCCGGTGAGGATCTCGGATTGTTCCTTAGTCTCGATATGTTGAAGGAGTTGATCCGCAGTATCTATTTGTTGGCCTTGGAAAGGCTCAACCTCGGCCTTTAACGATTCACCGACATTAGCTGGAGCATCATCAGGCTGATCCTTGAGCTCTGACCAGAAAGCCGGTGGGGGCGGTATGTCGGCAGTTGCCCAGTCGGTTTTAAAGGATGTATTTAGATCAGACGCAGGGATTGAGGCGCCTAGCTCTTCGGCTGGGGTCTCCATTTGGCTCTGCTCGGAGGGCTCGGCGAGCTGGGTGCTTTGGCGCTTTTTCTTCTTTTTGTCGTTCTTGGACTTCTTGGGGCTCGTCGAAGCAGGACTTGAATCAAGATCTTCCTTTTCGGGTTGCCTTATTTCCTCAGAAATTGTACTTGGTTCTGCTGAGATCTCTGGGGCAACGATGGGGGAGGCCGTGATTTCCTCGGTGTTGACGCGTGATTGAGTCTGCTGCTCTTCACCATCTTTGGATTCCTTAGATGTTGACAATATGTCATCGGTCTCGTCTTGCGCTTGGTGCACCTGTGTGTCACTGGCAATTGTGTCCACATCAATGGCGGGCGCGATTGTTGGTGGGGTTGCTTCGTCATTCGCGTTGCCCTGTGTGTCCAGATTTTCCGGTACTTCCTGAGAGGTATCGCCAGCAGCAGGTTCAATTTGAGACCCACGCTTCTTCTTGTTCTTTTTCTTTTGTTTCTTGCTAAGCGTAGGTTCTACTTCGGGAACTTGCGTCTTTTCCAACTCGTCGCCAGCTGTCGCATCAGTCTGGGAGGTGGTGGGAATGTCAGAGTCAGCAATTGATTGTCTGCTTTCAGCGCCTGTCTCCACAATCTTGGGCTCTTGCGCAGGCTGTTCCACGGGTGTAATCTCGTCCACAGGTTTGCAAGCGTCGGGTTCGTCAACTAGGGTAGGTATATCGGTGCCCTGCCGGTTCTTTTCGGATTTGCTGCCAGAGCTATCTACTTCGGGGGAGACATCACCTGTTGTAGGATCAACTTGCTCTAATAATGGCTCCTGCACGATCTCTACACCGGGTTGAGATTCAGGTTCGGCCAATGGCTCCTCTGCTTTCGACAATTCTGGTTCATTGGTTAAGCCAATAGTATCGGAATCTTTGCGCTTCTTTTGGCCTCTCTTTGACTTCTTAGCAGTACTCGTCAATTCAGACCGTAAGTCGTCGCCGGCTGGTTCGGCCGGCTCGGCGTTCTGCTCGGCGGGGTTTTCCGGAACATCACTGACCGGTAGAGCCTCGTCATTTACACTGGCTTCTAAGGACGTGGCTTGAGGCGCAGGTTCTTCAATGCTCTCACTCGTTAACGAAGTATCAATGGTTTCTAGAGTATCTTGGCGCTTCTTGTTCCTCTTCCCCTTCTTCTTACTGCTGGATTCCGGCTGCGACAGGGCCATTTCCCGTGACTCGTCCACAATGGGTTGGTTAGAAACGCTGGATGACTGGGTTTCTTCGCCCACCAGAGGTAAGGCCACTGGTTCCTCCACCGCTTCGATTTGTGCAGGTGACTTTTGTTGTAATTCCTCAGTCAAGTTGGACGGTTGGAGTGGAGCCTCGGGTGGATCGATTGATGCAGGAACCTGCTGGTCCCTCGCGTGTTCACCGCCAAGTACGTTGGGCTGTGGCAATGATTCATCCACGTCTACCTTCTCCAATGATTTGGAGCCGCTCGGTTTCTGGTCGACAGGGCTTTGCAAGCTAGTCTCCATCGTGTGTTGTCCTACGTGTTCCTGCTCAGTTTTCGGGCCCTCGTTTAAAATGGAAACTTCTGCCGACTTTTCAGATTCAACAGCTTCACTGGGCAATTCGGCTTCCTCTGAAACTGGGTTTAATGCTGAGAGCGACTGCTCTTGTTCAAGATTTGAAGGAAGGGTAGGTTTCACATCCGTGAGAATGTCGGCCTTGGACTCAGTTAATGTTGGCTCCACCGACTCATTTTGAGAGACAACTTCTTGAGACTTAGGTTTGTCATCACGGTTGCCTTCGCCGAGTTTCGGTTGCTGTTCTAAAGGCACATCCTCTCTCACAACCACCGGTGCCGCGACAATGCTAACTCTCTCTAATTCCGCATCGCTACGATCCACACTGAGTATCTTGTCATCAGGAGGACTCAGCTGCTGCTCAGTTCCTTTCTGGTCAGCCTCGGCTTCTACGGTGATTCCAGGAAGGCTGAGGGGGATTTGGGCCTCAGTCTCCGGCGCTCCTTCATGTTCTTGGATTGGCAGAAGAGACGAAATTTCGCCAGAAAGAGGCTGAGATTCTTGGACTTGAGTAATGTTTCGCTCGCCTTCATGGTCAACCTCCGGTTCCGAGTTGACGGTTTGTGCTTTCTTTCCCTTCTTCTTTTTCTTACTCTTTTTGGGAGTGGAAGGGGTTTCTTCAGGCAAACTCGGTTGAACCTCATGCGATTCCTGGAGAGCAGCTTCTAGTTGGTCTTGACTACCTGTTTGGGACTCAGCGGATGGCACCTCAGGATTTTCTACAATGCTTTCCTGTGTCAGCTGTTCGGCTAACTGCAGTGATTCTTCCAGAGGAGTAGCAGGTTCACTCAGTTCACTCTCCAATGACTGCTGCTTCTTGCCCTTCCTTTTCTTCCTCTTCTCTTTCTTCGAGACACTAGTAGGTGACTCAAGAATAGGCTCGGGCTGCTGGGATTTCTCTGCCTCGACAATGGCAAGTTGTTCTTGAGCAGAAGCTGACTGTTGTTCGCGAGTAACTGGGGCTACTTCGGCCACATCCTGTTCTCTCTCACCAATAGTCAAATCTGGCTCAACTATTAACTCTGATTGAGCGGCTGATGTCTCTTTACTCTCTAACCCAGTTGTAACTTGCTCAGTTTCGATAGCTGAAAGTGTTGGTTCAATAGGTATTGTTGCTAGCTCAGTAGTCGAATTTAACTCGGGCACGGAAACCTCTAGTTTGGGAGAACGGATCTCTGATTCGGCAGTAAAGCTTTCTGGTTGCGTAGAAGACTTAGTCTCAACATTAGATGACTCCTTTTCACCACTTGTAGGCTCCATCCCAAGCCTAGCTATCTCTGGCTCAGTAGTAAAACTCTCCTTATTTTCTACCTCAGATGTGACTAGCTCTTCAATCACCGAGACTGTTGGTTCAACAGTTGTAGTTGTTGGCTCAATTGCAGACTCATTTGACTCAAGCGTAGAAATATCTGGTTTGGAACTAGTAATCTCTGATTCGACGACAGGGTGTCCTAGTTTAGTTAAAGCAATATGAGGCTCGGCAGTAGAGGTTTCTGGCTTAGTAGAAGTCTCGGTCTCAATACTAGAGGACTGATTTTCAGCAGTAGTAGACTCTAGCTCAATGGGAAAGCTCTCCTTATTTTCCAATTCGGATAAAATTGACTCCGGTTCGATATCTGCGACTGGCGGTTCCACCAATGTTTGTTCCGGTTCAATACTGGACGTCTCCGGCTCAGAAACTCTGAGTTCTGGGTGAACAACTGAAGCCTCCGACTTGACTATGGGATGCTCCAATTCAACAGAGTGAATCTCCTGCTCAATAGTATAGATATCCCGCTGAGTAGATGACTCAGTCTGAACTGTAGACGCCTCCTTTTCGGGAATAGTAGACTTGGGCTCAATATTAGCTAGCTCTGGTTCAGTCGCGACTGTCTTCGGTTCTGGAATTGAGACCTCTGCGTGAGAAGCTGAAGTTTCCGGTTCGACAACAGGCTGCTCTAATTCGACAGAATGGGGGCCTGGCTCGACGACAGAGATTTCTCGTTGGGCAGTAGTCTGGGCCTCGGCCAGGGCGATAGGAGGCTCACTCTCTACGGTGCCTCCTTCTGATTCGATAGTGCTTGCCTCTGGCTCGGTTGTAGGGATTTCGGACTGAACTATTTGAGACTGTTCTCTAACAGTAGAGGTTTCTGGCCGAACAGCAGGCTTATTTTCAGTCTCAACATTGGAAGGCTCACGGTCGCGCCCAGGAATCTCCGCTTCGACTTTCTGAGGCTGTTCCGTAGTGGTAGAGCTTTCCGGCTGGGCAGCAAGTTCGCGCTCAACAATAGGAGACTCTCTTTCAAAAACAATCGGCATGGTGTCAGCCGGAGGGATATCATCAACTGCTTGTGTAGGAGCTTTGCCCAAGCTACCATCTTGACTATCCGTAATGACTGGTTGGTCTAGACTAGGCTCCGTAATCTGGGATTGAGACTTGCGCTTCTTCTTCTTTTTGCCCTTCTTTGAGGTTGTGGCGGTACTCTGCTGGTCATTTGAAGCTTCTGCTGCAGGCTCCAGCTTAGACTCTGGCTCAGGAACCGATGTACTGCTAATTTCTCTCGTCACTTCCTCAGAACGTCGCTTCTTAAGTTCTTCTAAGATACGAGACCCAGACGGTGGTGCCCCGGCAGATGCGCTAGTACTTGCGTGCTCTTCTTTATTTCGATTCTCGGTGCCTTCGGCTATTGGCTTAGACCAAGACGTGAGTCCAGTTCCCCAGCTACTTTTAAGTTTATTGAACCAGCCTCCTTGGCGAGAGGGTTGAGAAGATGACGGCATGTCTTGTTTCACGTCAGGTTTCATACCAGAACTGTCTGTTTGCATCGAGGTTGTTGGGACGTCTTCTTTAGGTCTCTCGACAGTTGTAGGCTCAACTTGTTCAGGGACAGCACCAGGACGAGATTCCTCTTGGACTAGAGGCGCCTCGATATTTGTCGAGACTCGCGGCGACTCTTCAGTCTTGCTCAATTTCCTCTCCTGTATTTTGTCGTCCTTCAGAGGCTTTCCCGATGAAGTAGTCATCTCGACAGCCTCACTATCTTGGATGACGCTCTGAGGAGCAGTAACTAACGTATCGGTCGACTTAGACGCTTCACCTTCAGGCACGACCTCTAACATGGTAGCATCTTTGTTTTGTGATTCTAAAGTGTCAACGAACTCATTTTCTTGGATCGAACCGTGGTCGTCAGGTATAGTTACGGACTCCGGCTCCCTCGTAGCAGACATTGTCGTTTCAGCTTCACGAGCAACACTCTCTAGGTTAGCTTCATGTGAATCTTCATTGCCCTCGACGAAATTCGCACTCCTCTCAGCTGGCGCTGGTGATGGTGAGCTTGGAATATAAGCATCGTTAGGCTCCTCAGTCGTAAGAGGCGGGTGAATGTCCGAGCTGGAAACCATCGGATTTGACTCGATAGACTTAGACTTTGGTGATATCAACTCGGCATCCTCGGCGGACTCTAGGGCGGGCACTTCGGGAACAGGGGGTAAGTGTGAATCGCCCGCTTCAATATCTTGCTGGTGTGAAGATTCGTCAGAATGCTTATTGATGAAGCCATGATCCGGCGAGTGGGAGATTTCGACGGGAGTCTTGACTCCTGGTGCTTGGCCAGGCTCTCTGGGTATCGATTCTACTGGTGTGCCTAAAGGACTATCGCGTAATTGCACGTTACGGTCCGGCGAGTCTCCTGCGAGCAGACGCCTCAATGACGCCGAGCGATGTTCGCGAATTTCCGACTCAGAAGGCGACAGGTCTCTCTCGGGAGAGCTAGACGTGTCTATTGATCCGATCGACCCTCGTGACGCCCTTTGGAGAAGGAGTAAGGGTTTGAATTCCCGATGTCCTTCCCACCGAGAACTTTCCCAAGAGGTTGGGCGTGAACGGCTCCTCGATTCACTTCCGAATTCTGCATTAGCAACAATTGGCGAGACTAAGGGAGAAGACCGCCCGTTGCTCGGCGTATGTCTATGCCCCAGACGAAATTGGATGGGTATTGCACTTTGGCTAGGCGTTCTAGGCCTCGTGGGAGTTTCGTGAGTACTGCGTCGGCGATTATGAGTCTGTATTTCACGCAGATGTCGTTCGCGCTCGGGTGTTTCAGGACGGCTATCTGGTAGATCCGGATATGCGTCACCAAGCTCGGGAACAGGGGACCCAGTGCGACTTGGAGGTAAGGGTAAAAGGTCGCCATATGTGGGATCTATGGCTGGTCGGATTTCCCGTGGGGCAATCTCAGGGTCGATGAACTCTGATTCTAGTGGTAGAGTTGATTGTCTTACAGGAGTGAAGGGGACAGTTTGGGCTTCCTCTTCCAAAGGAACATTGGTGGCATTTGAGCGGGACTCCTGAGATGTAGGAGTAACAGCAACGCCCGTCGAGCCGACACCCGCGCCAAGGGTGTCGGCATTATCTAAAAAAGAATTCTTCTTGTCTTCCTCGGATTTTCGGGATTTCTCCTCTGCTCTCCCAATCGAAGATTTAAAGCGATCAAGGAAGCTAGAGCCTCCGCCGCTTCTCTTATCCCCCGCTGACTTGGAGCCTTTGCGATCCTTTCGATCAGAGCCGCTTGGAGAAGATGCCATTGATCTGGTCTCGTCCATAACGTCTTCTATCGTTCGGCTTTTGCTTGAACGGTGGCTATCAGATCGAGTGGGGACTGAAACTACAGAGCTGATATCACGTTCTGAAACATCAAATTGATCCCTTCCTCTATCGGGAGGCTCGCTTTCGTCAGGTTTGTCACCATTCTCAGGGAAATCGCCAGCAGTGTTTCGTCTCTTCTTCTTCTTACTCTTCTTCGGAGAATCGTCAACGCCCCTGTCAGAAACAAGAGTCGACCTTGATGGTGAATCGTAAATTCCGCTATCACGTTTCGGCTTTTTCGAGCTCGTAGAAACCTCAGATGGAGGTGCGGATTGAGAGACGGGTGTAGAAGGCAAATCGTCTTGGGCAACTGAATCACGCTTAGATTTCTTTTTTGACTTTTTCGGCGTACTCGGTTCTTCAACTGTAGCAGTCTCCCCGCTACGCCACTCGCTAGAAGACTCAGTCATCTCCTTAGGACTCTCGACGGTATCCTCAGCAATGGATTCTACACGCGAAGGCGAATCGTAAAATACCGAGTCTTGTTTAAACTTCCTCGGATTCTTTGGTGTACTCAAATCCTCGGCACTTTGGAAGGGTGAGCGTGTAAATTCGTAATCGATAGTACCGCGCCGATTCTTATTGCTCTTTCGCAGTATATCGTCGTCAGGCAGAGAAATAGCATCAGGATCCGTAGGTTTCCTAACAAGTTCTAGAGACGCCTCCGAAGCCGGAGCAGATCTTGATGGTGAGTCGTAGATATCGCTGTCACGTTTCGACTTCCTGCTCCTCCGAGGTGTATCCCATTCCTCTTCGGTCGCAGGAATGCTGTCGGTATCTATTACTTTGTAGGAACTTTCTCTTGAGAGCTCGGACACCAGAACCGATCTAGAAGGCGATCCGTATGATTCAGAGTCACGTCTAGACCTTGTACTCTTCTTCCTCGACGAGTCCCGTTCGTAGTCGGGCGTAGAAAACACTTCACTCTGAAAACCCCTAGAGCTGTCTTCCGAAATCTCGGGCTTCGACACAGGTCTGGAAGGGGAGTCATGAAGCTCTCGATCACGTTTAGACTCTCTCCTACTCTTCTTCGAGGCATCCCACGTATCCTTTAGCTGCGCGTCCTTAGCTTCTTGCACATCTTGGAAGGCATTGACTGGGATGGTGACTTTGGGGCGCTCGGAGGCCTTAGCGTCTTGAACGTCCTGAAAAGCGTCGACCGGAACTATGACCTTGGAGCTGTCTGCAACATCGGGTTGCCTTGAAGAATCATCTTGAACGACGATGGCCTTCTGGGATTTTTTTGACTTCTTCCTTTTGAGAGAAGAGTCTTCATCCTCATCAGCACCAGAGGCGCCCAAGAACTCTGCCTCAAGCGCTTGCCCCTTTCGGGATGAGTCGTCGACGGCTCTCTCGTCTTCCAAGGTCTGAGCCCTTGCCGCTTTCTCCCGTCTCTTCTTTTCTTTCTTGCTTAGCGTGCTCGAAGGTGTATCCCAGTCATCTTCAACGATAGGTCGTGAGGTCTCCACGGCTTTGCCGTTGTCGATGATGACCTCACGCTTTTCAGAACTGTCCCGCCGAACTGCTTTTTCCTGTTGACGCTGTTCCTCCTTATTTAGCTCGAAGAGAATTTTTGACTTATCAGTCGATATATCCTTCTCGTTGGAAGGCGTTTCAACTTCGCCGATGACAAAGCCATGTTCACGGTCATTCTGCGAGGTCGTGGGCACTGTGGTTCCCAAGTCGGTTACTGATTCTGCAAATGGTGATCGGTATACACCCGAATCATTTGAGCCAGGGGGGGAATCCCGCCTATGGAAGCTCGCATCGTCAATAACGATATTAGGATCAAAGCCGCTACCTTCGAGCGCAGCAGCTATGTTTGCCGTAAAAGCTGGATCCTCTGCAAAACTTCCCGGCATCGGGGCACTCCTCGGACTAGGTGGTTTCGGACCCGGAATGGGTGGGGTCTCGTCTGTGCTCTCGAACTGTGTTGAAGATCCACGATTCATAGATTTCTCTTGGTCTCTTGAGGCACGTCTGGTTTTCACCGGGTCGGTATCTATAGCACGGTCTGAGACACTCGAAGATGCGGTTTCACTGCCGCCGCCGCTAATAGCTGATGCAATCATTCCCCAAGCACTCTTCTTCGCAGGTCGTGATTTTGGCGTCTTAGCAGGTGTCACAATCTTGACTCCTGAATATGGGTCATCTTCTCTCTCGGGGCTTTCTACCACATAATGTTTTGTCTGATTTTCGCCCCAGGTAACAGCTTTTGGCGGTGCTGGGACTACTTCGCCCCGAGAACTGATGACCACATCAGGAATAGCCTTGGAAGTAGAGCTATCCACCTTCTCCGCAGTTTGAGAGGAAGGCTCTCGCTCAAGATGTTGTTCTTCTGGCATCGGCGAGGGAATAGGCGTAGGCCGCACAACATTAAGCATCGGCCGTTCACGCTCAGCAGAAGGATCCCTTGCCCTGAAAACGGGGGTTTTGGAGCGACCTCTACCCTCCGGCACCCGGAAACGAGAAAGCTCATTAGGATGTTCCAGGACATTATCAATGCGAACATCAGCATCAGGTCCGTCATAGGGGCTCCTTTTTTTAGGGTGAGCCATTTCCGGAGGTGACACGATCTCAACTGCCGCTTGTTTCCGTTCCTGCTTCCATTTGTCCACAACCGATGACTCGTCGTTAGAGCGAGATCGTTCCTCTTCTTCTCTTATTCTGCGCGCCAGTTCCGCCTCCCGGTAATAACGGTTGGCGTCTTCTATGACAGTATCTCTTTCACGCTTCGGAGACTCGCCCTGATACGATCTATTCCTAGAATTGGAATCGCTACCCCGGCTACGACTACGCCCGCGACGCTCTTCGGCTATTACCGTCGCAGCGGCAGCGGCAAATGCAGCTTCACTGACAGGGGCAGTCGCATGCTCAGCAGCTTCATATGCCTCACGCGCCTCACGAAGCTCGCGTTCATAAGAATCTCTCCGACTAAGTCTGTCCTGAGGGTGTGCGTCCTCTTCCCGAAGCTCAAACCGAGAAAAATCGGGCTCCCGATCCACAGTGATTACATTCGGTGTTAGGGGTCGTTTAGGCGTTGTGTAGAGAGGAGTTTGAAAGGCATCATCAGCCACTTGAAATTGGAATGGGTCGATGGGGCCCTCTCGGGAAGGTCCCTGATCTTCCAACTGTTTATGACTTGCCAACTCAGCGCGACTAGCACGTTCTTCGTCTCGGCGTTCATCCCGGCGCCCTTCTCGGCGCTCTTCTCTAGGAGCCTCCGTACGGTCAATCTGGCGGTCTTCTTTTCGTTCTTCTTCACGCCTAACACGCACTCGATCGTAATCATAAGCATCATCAGGATAATCATCACGACGACGTCCCTCTTTCTCGGATTCCCGCTTTAATTCAGGCACGACTTTTTCTCGCCAGAGTCTCTCTTTTTCTGACTCTTGGCCATACAGAGAGCGCTTTTCCTGACTTCTTTCGAGGTGTTCATCCTGAACTTCACGAACTCCATGAAGCTCATCACGACTTCTACGCTTCGAAACCTTCTCTCCTTGGCCGCCGGTATCCGAGCGCTTTGACCGCCGTTTGCCATCACGCTCACGTCTACTATCGCGCTTTTCGCGGTCATCTCTACGTTCAGAGCCCAACGCCGCACCTACTGCTGCTCCAGCTACCCCAGCAACGGCAGCCTCCTCAAGAACTCGTTTGGACAACGAGCGATCCGAGTACCTAGACTCTGTTTCCACCGAGTCAAGGACTTTTCTGGAGACAGGCGCTATCGGCCTTGGTTGCTGTATGGTGGGAGGCTGTATGGGTACGGGCGCAGGCCGAGACCGGGTGGATAAGTCCCGTTGACTAGACACAACAGAGTCACCAGCATCGAAGCGATCCGGATCCGATGTTGGAACGGGATACACCCGTTGTAACGGACGGCTCTCAGATTCACTAGGAGGAATTGAAGGTTCGTAAGGTCGATGCCCATCAACAACTGTGGATCGATCAACCTTCTCAAACCCACAAGGGGTCTCAACGTAACCCCGCAGAGAGTTTATAGGACCAAAGAGATTCGGATCAACCACCGAAGGTTTCCGATGGAGGGGCGGCTCATATGGTGCTTGGAGGGAACGAGGGGAAGTCGGAGGAGGGAGTTGCTTGGCAGAAACGCTCTGTAAGCTCAGTCCCGAGCCGTACGCTAGACCAGAGTCAAATTCCGAACTAGACGAGTCATCATCGTCGGAGGCGGACTCCCACTCAGAATCGTCTGGGGAAGAATCCCGACGCGGTTTAGAGCTTCCAGCTCCTCGATTAGAGTGCCCACTGTTTGTTCGGCGAAACTGACTCAGGGCCGCAGCCGCACCAACCAGCGCCGACGGTCGAGTCCTCCCGGCCGCTCTAAGGTCCTCCGCATTTTGTTGTCTAGCTATTTCGGCAAACTTCCTACCCAACTCAAGTATCTCCTCATCCGTCTGCGCCTGTCGCGTAAGGGCAGGCCTCCCATAGCTACTTGGAGGGCTAAATTCGCGACTCCTGCGGCGTTCAATGTATCCCTTTCCATAGGCGAGATCCGAGCCTACAGACGACGAAGAAGAGTTCCCGAATTTGAGAAAACGATTGCGCTTCTTTTTTACGCGATGTTGCTTCGGCCTACTACTCCCTGAGAAGAATCTGCCTAGCCCAAAGCCCTGAGAAGGTCGAGAAATATTTAATAGAGATGAGGATGTAGATGAGGAGGACGAAAGGGGCGACAAGGCACGCGATTGGTCTATGGGATCGGCTCGTTCGTCGTAGCGCACGATGGGCATTGGAATTTGCTGGATCTGGAGCTGTTCTCTGGAATCTCGCCGCTCTTTGCGCCGGCGGCGAGAGGATTCAGGACTCCGCCGGCGATGACGCTCTCGAGTCATCATCTTAAAGGATTGGACTTTCTACGTATAATCGAGTCCATTCAGAAAGACTCTCTATAATTGATATTAAAGAGAGTATATTAAGGTAATTAAGGTTGTATACCGTCGCAACGGTTTGAATGTGAAGTATAACGTTGTTTTGTTTAGATGCCGGCTACGACTGTGGGGACTCATAAGACTAAAAACCAACATGAAGCTCCTGCTGCTCGCTAGGCTTTCAGGCGGGCCCCACATAACCTTAGGCGGCTACGACAGGTAATGAGTGCTGATGAAGGGTGGCTGGTTTTTTTTTTTTTTTTTGGCTCGCCGCTTCTCACTCCTTGTCGCAAGTAATTTAAAAGGTTGGAAAGAGTTGCTTCAGCTGCCCAAGAACGCGCCCCCAAGAGGGGATTCGGCGATAACCCCATCACGTGTACGAGCAACCAATCTCGTTGTCTTACTGGCTAGTCTTGACCCAGTAGCCGTCTTCCGTCGTCAAATCGATCTGAAGATTAATATGGGCTGCCACGTCAATATGCTGCATGCTAGCCAGTCTTTGCTTTCCACACCCTAGAACACGGCAGGCAGTTGATACTTCGCTAGAGTTGAGGCAGCCTGTTAGCCGAGCAGCTGACTGAAGGCATCTTGACCTAGCTGCATAAATGTGTAGCACCCGATTAGCGGTCGTGTGTCTTGAGGGAATTCGTCTATTCATATTGGCGATACCACAAAACAACTAGATCGGCGACACGAAGACACCATGATCCTGACACTGGGTTATTATCACTTTCCAGTCAGTATGTTTCAATCGGGCTGTAAACCTGAAATTCCAGTTACAATACAGATGTCTCGGAGACCCAAATGTCGTAGTTGCCGATATTAAAGATGACTGTGGCAAAGGGTAACATCTCATATCGTTTAACCACTTAGGAAATAGACAGCTCAAAATTCAGATGAAGCATCATTTCCAATAGGAATCTTTGATATATCTTCACCCATTAGAGTCGGATCCGAGGGCTACGAATTAACTCTTTGAAAGTCGGGTATTATTTTCTTGGCAGACTCGCAAAGCGCGTATTACGCTGAAAGGACACTCGCCTCAAATCGCGGGACTTTTTGAAGTAGCAGAACGACGTATAGAACGATGTTTCCCGGTCGTTTTTGTTAATACTTGTACTCAAACCTACAGGATAAAGTTAATAATACTGGTAAATTCCCGTTAGCTCAACCCGCTACGAGGAGGCTGATGATTTCGTATTCCCCTTTGCAGGAATAAAAGTAAAGGTGACTCAGCTCACGAGACGTGTCTTTATTGCGAAATAAGGCCGTTGGATTGAAATCTTGCAATAGCTTCTCATTCAGTGCTAGGGCTCTTCTTCATTCCGCGCCTACTCAATGGAAAGAATCTAAGAAATAGAGACTATTAGTTATCTCGATGCACAGCTAGCCAAAAACGATACCTTAGTGGCGTGGCTAATTAAGCTTAGTAGACACACCGATCGTATTCACATGGTAATAGTTGTGATAGCCGTTTTCTGTCCTATTCTCGTATGCTAGCATCCAAAGATAGATCTAGAACGAGTGGTGATGCCTTTTCAGGCTAGATAAAGTGAGGATTTTACAATAATTCGAGGTTACATCTCAACTTTTAAGGTTGGGACTTTCGCATATGGGAATGAACCTACTGTTGGTACAACCTTAAACGTTACCTAGAGGTAGGTATCTAAATGACCTCAACTTGGAAACTCAGACCCTGAAATCTGAAGATAGGTAGAGATAGAGTTTAGGTTCTACTTTCATAGGTAAGGGCTTAAATCAAAAAGCCAAAGGTTTCGGATTGAATTCAAAGCACGTCATCTAGTATCATTATTATACCGAAGTTCTGGAAATTACCGTTAGGCGCATTCCAACTGTGTCCAATATCGGTCTTGTAATTACTCAAGATATCTAGGCGATCCTTCGCTGGACGGATGCGGCAAATACAGGGTCTCATTGGATGACTTTGGCGAGCTATCCAGAAGTCAATGCCACTTTAGCGAGTCAGATCCATTGTCAGCATAACGTAAAGGCCTAGCACTATGAACGGCACCTTCGCATACCCTATCTAGGTACCTACCCTACATACATTGTCGTCTGATTAGGTAGGTACCCTTACTGAATCATGAAAGTGCATAAGATCATCTCCAGATACGCAACCAGCCAATCAGTGTGCATTCTTACATATAGATAAAATGCACCACGGCTCCTAAATTTGAAGTTATTCTTCACAATCACTTTCCACCAGTGTTAAGTTTTAGGATGCAGAAATAGAGGCCACTTCAAATCTCAAGGGTGGTTCGTGGGGGTCCACTGTCCCACTCTACAAATTTAATGTAACTCTTGGCTACCTAAACAATGTCGCGCAGTAAGGAAAGAGGAAAGGGAAAAAAATAATTATTAGGTACAGCTTGGGGTTCGAGGCTACCAGATACGGTTACTACACTTATCAGCAATCCCTGCACATACAAGAGAAAGAAGTATGGAACGACAACATTGAACACAGTTGTTTTCTTAAATTCACCAGTTGTAACATATTGTCAGGGCCAGTCTATCTTTTGCCAGAAAGATACTTAATATTGTCCTTCAGCAGAGACCTCAATCGCAATTGGCACAAGGCCAATTGTTTCTGTCGCAGTCTTGTCACCCCCCTGAGACATTTGCCTTTATATTACCTCTGAATCCCGGACAGTGGCTTCAGCCACTCTGGCCTTCTGCCTCTTCTCTCCGTCTTCGCCTGTCGACAGCCTCTCCGCCTGAGGACTGCGGCAGAAGGGACAATAAATCTGGCGCCCGTAGACTCCGATAGCGAAGTTGCTTCTTCGTCCTTTAGCGACCGCCCTGCGATCGGTCACCGTCGGAGGCGATCTTCCGCAGGTAGCAACTCTGGTAATCGCGTCACTCCTCTGCGTCTGGGCCACCAGGCCCAGTACTTGCAGCCAACTCTTAGCCCAATACCTGGTATGTTGGCTGCTTATCTACTTGCGCCTCCGGTCAGCTCGCTCAATCTGACTAACACGAATCGTGCAACAGGTACACCTAACTTCCCTATGTCTTTAAGCAGGAGTCCCTCTCCCGTCCCTGGAGGAGGGTGGTCTTCTCCGGGCCTCAACATCAATACGAGCGGTCGATCGAGTCCAGCGAAATCCTCATTCTCGGGTCCTAACGGTGGTACTGTGACGTGGGAATCTGCGAGACTCAAGAGTCAAGGTGTGACCGGTTACCCATCTTTTTCGACGCAAAATCAAGGTTTCTTCACCCGACATATGCGCCGCATCTCGAGCAGCTTGCCATCTTTTAACATGGCAGCGGATGACAGATACGCGGAAAAAGAAAAGCTTGGACGGGGTAGGTGGAAGATTCCACTACTTGGAAGGGTCAGAGCGATGATCGCACGGATGGGCAGGAAAGGGAAAATACGTGCGCTAATAGTACTACTGTTACTCACATGTTACTTATTATTTTACATCACCCGTAAGTTCTGACGCTAGCTAATATCGTCTAAATCGCTAACCATAACCTCAGCCCTGTGGTACTATTGGAGGAGAACGAGCTGGCTAGGAGGCGGGGAGAAGTTTGTTATCATACTCGCCGCAAACATTGGCGGTGGTGTAATGGAGTGGAAGGGAGCACGAGAATGGGCTATTGAAAGAGATAGTGTTAGGAACAAACGGAAGTATGTCGCGAGATGGGGCTACGATCTCGAAATTGTCGATATGAGCACCAAGAAACGGTATGCGCACGAGTGGCGAGAAAGCTGGGAGAAAGTGGACAGCATCAGGAACAGTTTCAGGAAATATCCAAAAGCTGAATGGTAAGCTTGCGTGTGCATTACGAAGTTTGTTACGCTAACCTGGTGCAGGATTTGGTGGTTGGACCTCAACACATTCATCATGGAGCCCTCCTATTCGCTTCAAAGTCACCTATTCAACAACCTGGAAAAACACATATATCGTGACATAAATGAGTTCAACCCTCTCAACATTACGCATCCCCTTCAAGCCCACTATCTAGATCCAGAGTCGTTGAGTCCAGTTGGTGACGGAAACGTCGACTCCGTGAACATCATGCTCTCTCAGGACTGTTCGGGGTTTAATCTCGGCTCCTTTTTCATCAGGCGCAGTGAGTGGACCGATCGCTTACTAGATATATGGTGGGATCCGGTAGCGTACGAGCAGAAGCACATGGAGTGGGAACACAAGGAACAAGACGCACTCGAACAATTATATACGACACAACCTTGGATTCGCAGCCACACAGCCTTCCTTCCACAACGACTTATCAACAGCTTCCCGGTCGGTGCGTGTTCCGATAATGGAAATGACACTCGTATTCATTACAATGAGAAGGATCGAGACTTTGTTGTCAACATGGCAGGATGTGAATGGGGCCGTGACTGCTGGGGAGAAATGTACAACTTCCGCGAGCTCAGTTACTATTTAAACCGAAATCCTTGGGAACGATTCAAGGAAGACCTCGTCGCTGTTATCTGGTACAAGTTGACTGGCCAGAAGGTCAAGTGTGCGTATATTCCCCTAAACCCATTCTATCCTCTCCCTCTCACACACCACACATGTTGCCTTCGTCAGGGCTTCCCGGGGTCTACATATACCCTTTGTCTCAGCTCCAACTCACATTCAAGAACTGCCATGAATAGTGGATACTAACAGGATGCTATAGTATAGGATGACTACCTTCGAGCCCCGTCAATACCCTAATTACGATGAGGTTCCTTGGTTTGAATTGTTGGCTCGCATTTTTACGTTTCTCTTGAATGTTAAAAATTTTTTGTTCCAGACGACAATTATTAAAACTTTGTTCGTGTTCGTCGTGGCACAATTAAGGGCTTTATTTGCCGTTCAATATACCCATTTTGCATTGCAATCAGAGAGGACATATTGAAGTGTTCTGGGCTTGGTCTGGTTGGCAATCATATCTACCAACTCTTCATGATTGGTTTGGACCATTCAGAGGAACGACCTAACCGGTCTATGTGAGATTACGAGACGGACTGGAGTAAGGAGAGAGGCGCTGACGGTCCATGTGCATCTGTATTGCTATGTAAAAGTACGTCATCAATCAAAGCTCTACGGGGAATTTGAATGATATTGGGGATCTAATTACGACCTCTGCTAAGCTTTATGCTTGATAGACAGAAATATATTTTCTATGGTTCAAAATACAGACCCGATGATTCTGGGTTTGGCCCACCGTTATGAGCACGGGGCGTTGACGTAGTATAAGCATCTCAACAGGAGATGCCGCATGCATTGAAACTGGCAATTACCCAGGGGACGTATGGTGACCTAGATGCTTCTTACCATAACACGCCAATATTCATCTGGCAGGAAGATAGGTACTTTAAGAACGCGACTTCGGCCAGTAGGCGGTCAGCTTTTACCAAACACTCAGCTTAATGTTATAATTAGAGTTTGTTCCTTTAGCAACCAGTTATCAAGGGAAGGCAACAGCAACAGATCTTGTCTGGTGACTACCAGTTTCTACATCCGACTCATAACCTTAGAACTACATATTCAATTAATTTTCATGACCTCTTCTCATCAATCGCCTTCAATATCAATACTCATCATCTTGACACTTATTCAGTATCCTCCTTATTAAATCTCTTTAGAAACGGCAAACATGGGCGTCTGGGGTCGAGGTCTCCTACAGTCGGATGACGACTACGACATTGCAAACGATCTTTCTGAGATGTGCCAATGTCGACTTCTCTACCCGTGTGGAGATGACAGGGCATACACGATCAAGAAGCTGAACGATGGCCTGTTTACTCAGAAATTCAACAAGATCCTCGAGGCTGACTTTCAGCCTCGTTCCCGCAACCACAAGCGAGAACGTGTAGCCATCATCTTCGGTATGCTGGCCATGGAACTCGGTATCATAATTGAGAACCGCCACCTTCTCGCACTACAGGTCCTTCGACCTTGTCTTCCTACCATCGAACAACAACTACAACTAGTTACGGCCCTAGAAGAGTACAAGAACGATGGTACTCCTTGGGACACAGGCTCCAAGACTTTCCCCGCTACGGAAAAGTCCAAGGCCAGGGGAATATCTCCCTTCGATCTTGGTGATGAGTTCTGGTTCAGCGGCTTAGGGTAAGTCACAAATTCTCATCAGTAACCCATTTTCTCCTGAGCTCGTATTACTAGGTAGGTACCTATACGGAATATCTTATAAACGATCCAATCACTATACTATTTGTTGAACTAATACAAATTCAACTGGAAAATTACTAACCGTCCTTTCGTGGCAGATGCTCCAGTGATGAGCAACCCACATCGGCGATGGTCAGCAAAATCTGTCTCAATTGCGGAAAAAACGAGGTCGAACTTCAAAAGTGTACTCGATGCAAGATGGCACAATATTGCAACAAGAGTTGCCAGCGAGATGATTGGCCAATTCACAAGAGGGTTTGCGAGGCTCGTGATAGCACTCGCATCTGCGTAGGTTATCCCATTATTCTCATATTATGTTGCTTCAAACTCACAGAACTTGTAGCCCATCCCTACCGCCGACGACATCAAGAGATTTCAAGCGGCCAGCGAGAGCGCTCCCTCTTCGGACCCAAAGGCTCCGTCTGAAGGCGAGCAGTAAGATGATATTTGAGAAACTTGGCTTCGGACATGCTACCCTTTACTTCAATTCGGCGTATGTCTTTCTACTGAGATCTTGGGGAAACGTGGTAGGATGTCGTAAATCCCGAAACAGACTGTACAGGATCTTTGCTAGGTACCTACGGTAGCACACCAGCTTGATGATGCATTAGTCCAAATGAGTTCAAGACAACTGAACGTAACCATGCTACGAAGTATGATCCGAGTTTTTATTGTGTTGCCCGCATCCTAAAATAGATATCCATAAGATTCTCCTTCATGCACTCAAAAACTAGCTGAGGGGGATAGGGTATTAACCTAGTGAGGCTCAGTTTAGACAGTGATCGACATCGAAGATCATCGCCAGGGCTTAAAATAGGCAACTCGGAGATAGCAACAGGTGACAGCTAGATCCGTTCGTTACCTCAGGGGGCAGGTATTCAGCAAAGTCGCGTGAGGATAAGAAGGGTGGTGACATAGTGTAAACGTCTAAAATAAAAATGGTATAGTCACATGAATGTATGGCTTCCCCTGAAAGGCACTACAGACTTAAGATGCGACTTGTTAAAAACACCAAGGCGTTCTCTATCGAGCCGGTATGTCGGCTGACGAATACCGGACGTTTCAATTTGATGACTCTGGCTTAGGCAGACTAACTATGTATATAGTCGAGATGAGAGACACTTAAACAAGGACAGCCCAAGTCGAGACCCAGATCGCTGGGCGCAGCAATAGAGCACCCTCGAGGTATATAAATAGGCTGTAATATCGTTCTCGCAGCAATTTTAAGATCATTTCATGCTGATAGTGGATCTTAGTCTTGAGATGTCGATTATTCGGACCGCTCCATCGATGTGCTTTAACCCTAAATAGTATGACTCGGTCGTGAGCTCGGTCGTACAGCGATTCGCAGTAGCATTATAATCCCGGTATTTTATACAAGGAGATCCTCCAAGGTGAGATCGGATTGATGCCGGGGTAGTAGTTGCGGCCAAATTGAAATAATGATGTCCAACGAATTATCCAAAGGAAGCAGGACGTTTCGACTATTCTGTTTCGCCTCGCCGTTTCAGATGCCGCCCGGCACCAATCAACGGCTGTGGCGCGTAGTCTTGTCACTGTACTACCTTCTAGGGGTAACGTTCCTCAGCACATGCCAGATGAGGTACTTATGGTGGGGAGCACAGTACCTTTAACGGGGCAAGCTGCGGGTCCAAGGGGCTGGATCAATGCCAAGCTGTGGCGGCCGTTATTCCCAGTCTTAACCAACTACATGCCATCTATTGGCTGAGAAGCTTCTAAAATCACTTATCATGGAAACCTCAATGTTCACAGACTTACATACCTGGGGCTACAACTCACATTCTTTTCGGGCACCTTGGTGTTTTACCCCAGCTCCGATCCTCTGTTATCGGATAGATTGCGCTCTGATACAGAAGCCTTGGCGGCATGTCCTCCAACCAACGTTACTCTAGCTTTGCTAGCGAAGACGTGAGCCTCGATCCCATGCTAGCTCCATGTAGTCCTCGATTTTAAGGAGGTAATCCCATGATATGACTGGTGTTGCCTATGTAGGACTTATCGTCCCGTCTCTTATTAACCACTTACTATGATCCTGTTCAAGGATGTTTGGGTTATGGATCTCGCTTGCATCGTCCGGCCGCTTGCGCGGACTAGACGTTACATATCACCGCGTCTTCCGGGATAGTTCTCAAATTCCCGAGTGAAAAAAAATTATAATCCCAACATGTGCTAAACGTGCCTTCCTAATTCATCTACCACCGAGGAAACTTCCAGGTGTGTTCTATAGTCTCCCCTGCCTTTCTTCGGAACTCCTAAATCTATTTAATTCGGCAGCCGCAGCCCCGTACCCAGGTGGTCAACACACTCCGGCCCTCCGCAGATTCCATTCCTTAGACCCAACCAACCGTCTTCACATACATTCACTTAACCAGCCGTCCCTCCTTATGCGACTGGAGAAGAAATAGAGGTGGCAACTTGAAATTCTTCGTGTCTCTTACAAGCATATGCGCACCACTCCAACAGTGCGCACTTCTTTGTTCCGAGCGTTGATTGTTCTATTTCAACATACACCAACCTGAACAACGGAATCCCCAGCCCTGCAGTTGTTGGGTAACATCAGCAGCCATTTCGAGTTTCGATCCATTCCTTTTCAAACTCGTCAACTCATTATCGTTTATTTAAACTACAAAGACGGTTGCCACCTCGCCCGACAAAGCTAGGGCAAACAACCCCATTCACTATATCGCAAACTTGCCAGGCGCAAGATTTCAAAGCTTCCCTTCCGTTCTCCACGCACATTTTCGATACATTCATTGAACTTACTTTGTTCTCGCCGCCAATCGCTCCTTACGTCGACAAAATGGTATTTTCACGACTGCTAATGCGCCTCGGTGTTGTCCTGGGACTCGGAGCCGCAGCAGCACAGGCTGCCTACACGATCCAGGACTCGTATGACAACACCAACTTCTTCGATGGTTTCGAGTTCTTCGATCTCCCTGACCCGACGAACGGGTTTGTCAAGTACCTTGGGGCGGTCGAGGCCAATGCCCTATCTCTCGCCGGCTATGCCAACGGTGGTGTCTATCTGGGAGTTGACTTCAACACGACGAATCCCGTCGGTGGTCGCTCGTCCGTTCGAGTCAGCTCCAAGAAGACTTACAACGAGGCGCTCATTATCGCCGACATTGCTCATCAGCCCGCAGCGGCCTGCGGAAGTGTGAGTAATTTTCGTTTATTACGCTCTTTCCCTTCTATTTTCCCCCTTTAAAATTTCGGCTCTGAAATCTCACCTCTCTAAATCATAATGCTACCGCGTAATTCCGAGATTGGAGTGTTTGCTAACATAGTTGTAGTGGCCAGCCTTCTGGACTGTCGGTCAAAACTGGCCGAATAATGGAGAGATCGACATCATCGAGGGAGTGAATCTCGCGACGAACACTACGTACACTCTCCACACCGGCCCTAGCTGCACCTTCTCGCAAGGCGACTGCAACGCGCCCGGAACCGGCAACATTGGCTGCGGTACTTCTAGTGGAGATACCCAGACCTTGGCTGACGGTTTCAACGAGATCGGCGGCGGTATCTTTGCGCTTGAGTGGACATCGTCAGCGATCAACATCTTCTTCTTCCCGCGCACCGGCGACATCCCTCAGGACATCGCGGCTGGTCAGCCCGACCCTAGCACCTGGGGATCTCCTTCGACCTCGTTCTCGGGCTCGGGCTGTGACATCCCCAGCCACTTCAAGGACCACCAGATCGTATTCGACACTACCTTTTGTGGCGATTGGGCCGGCAAGGTGTTCAGCAGCGATCCGGTCTGCGGCGCCAAGGCATCCACGTGCGAGGATTACGTCTCGAACAACCCCTCGGCGTTTAAGGACACGTACTGGTTGATCAACTCGGTCAAGGTGTACTCCGACTCCGCGACTAACAGCACGACGAAGCGAGGCACTTCTACCTTCAAGCCGCGACGATTCACGGCATAAAAATTACACATAAGCACTTAAACCCCAGAGAGGCGGGACCTACATTCTGGGAGCGACCTATTTTCTTGGAGGAACTAGGGTGGCGGCGATTATGAAAAGAGTCGATTCCCAGGGGTTCTGCAAGGCGTTATGATGATCTGTTGCCATTTTGCATTTCGGGGAAATGAGGATTCTGAATGCATGGCAACTAACTAGCTGATTACCCGCAAGGCATAAGGTTAGGTCTGATGGATAGCAAGGAAAAGGAAGGGGGGCGCGACATCAGGATTTTTTCGATTCTTACACCTGTATATATTTGAGATATCTCTTCCTTCTGACGCCTAGGGATGCGGGGGCGTGAGATGAGCTGGGTCTGAACATAGGCATGAACATGAACATGAGCAAATGGTATATATGCTTATGAATGGCTGTGCGAGTTAGCATTAGCCTTTTGTTGTTTACGGGATATTGGATCGTGTTCTTGCTGTGTATTGTGTTCTTTGTGTGCTGTGACTTTTGGGACTAACCTTTGTGTTGTTGTACGCATCCTCTCAAACAACGGTGTTAGAGCGCCATTGGCGTGGCTGGGTGGGAGTGGGATCTGGAGATGTTCAAATCTTGATGTCATCTGGTGATTATTTCCAATATTTCGAGATTTTTCTAGGAATTGCTTTCTATTTTGGCTTACTTGGGAGGTGAGGTTCGGGACCTGGCCTGGCGCGATGATGGTAATAGTTATAACCTTACAGCGAGCCCAGTCAAAATATATTTCGTTCGTCTCTTATACATATTATTGAAACCTCAGATCTACAGGGGTAGTCCGGGGTACATAGAGGCTCCGTGATCTGCTCCTCAGTCGCCCATAGGCCCTTATTCTCAAGTTCGTTCTAGTTGATAAGGATTCTATTTGTATATGCCTTTGATGGGTAGATGCGATGAGTATGGGATAGGGGAGGATAAGGTTGAGGACTAAACGAAGTCCTTATCGTTTTGGATACCGCCTTTTGGGAGGCGGCTGCTTTATTTCGTGTTTGACGTGTGTTCTCTAAAGATGACTCTATCAAGACATTCCTTGAGACTAGAATAGAGCGTCTCGGGCTTCCCGTCCAGCCCAACTTAGTTCGTCGAATAGTAGAAACAGCAGAAGGCGGTCAACGTCTGTCTCAACTTTGTTTAAAATTGGCTCCGATTAGTTCAAAATTCCGGAGGGACAAAGGTGAAGTAATCGCGTGTTTCTCTTGGCTTATGAAAAATGGAATGCAGTGACGAGCTGTGGTCTTTATAGGTCTACCGTCAGGTAATAGTGGAGAGCCGACGGCAAGACCAGCAATCTGATAGGTAGCTGCTGTATGACTCTCATCGACTTGTGGCGAATCTCACGTTTGAAGATCGAAGACAGTTTTCTTACCCTGTCAATCGGTAGTTCCGGAATGCGAGACTCACATAAATATCTCAAAGGCTCATGATAATGTACGCTTCAGGATCTTGCATCAAACAATGGAACAGCCTGTAAATAGCGGTGGAAAATGTCTAAGTTATCTTCCATCTCGGCTAAGAGACGAATTCGATAGAATGAATTATTCGGCCGTGAGGATCGAAACTCCGAACGCACCATCTCTATGCTCGGGAAGTTTGCCCCGATTTATATAAAGAGGCGATATGGCTTCCTGGGAACTCGATCCCATTCAATCCAAGTCCTCGTCCTTCGGCAATGTGCCTGTTCCTTTACCCGGGTCCGAAGACCAAGAAGAGTAAAAAGGTAAAGAGGCAAGCAACAACGAAGACAGCGGGTGGGGGAAATACCCAAGAAGCATTTTGGGTAGCGGACGAAGCAGCCGCAATGTCTCATCGACATGGTTACTGGGTTCCATTCGGCGCGGAACATCGATTCGAAGAATACGAGCCTGCATACATTACGAAAGCCCAATGGGCTTCTCATGGCGAAACACTCAAGGGAACTTTGGGGGCTGCAAAAGAGAATGGGAACAAGATAGATGGCTTGAAAGGTTTTGTCTCCAGTGGAATGACAGAGGCTCGGGATGCAATCAAGAACACCCAAGGCGCCATTAAAGGAACTCATCTTGCCATTACCGATACCTACACGGCTGTCCAAGACGTCCATAGCACCCTTAAGACAACTTACGAAGCGATAAAAAAGAATCATAGTGAACACGCTAACAAGCAAGATGGATGCGCTGCGGAGATCGCCAAAGTCCGAAAGCTGTTAGAAGATGAAGCCAAAAAGCGCGAAGAGGCAGATCAGAAACAGCAGAACATACAAGAAGCTTGGAAATATTATCAGTGGTTTCGACAGGCGGAACACGATGCAGATCCGAAGTCGTCAAGAAACGGTCCTCGAAGCTACTCAAGTAGCCGCAGCAGTACCAGTAGTAGCAACAACGACAGTAAGCCACGTAGACGGCAAGCACCATTTGAGGAGCGGCATGAACCCGAGAGCCGACAGCATCATGACCGGGCTCTCAAACGGGCACTTCGGGAATATTTGAACGAGTTTTTGGGCGAGGCACAACCGCAAGCCAAGGGCCCCGAGGGCAATCACGAGAACCATCACCACTTCTATCCATACCATACGGATCCTTGGGGTGGTTGGCACCATCACCGCCAGCCTTTTCCAGGCTGGAGTGAGTCCTACGACGGCAATATTGACGGCGATATCAGACAACATTGGCCTCCGCCTCCGCCTCCGCCTCCTCAACGTCCACACAATGCAGCACGAAGCCACCGTCGTCCCAGGCACTTCCAAGGATGGATGTAAACTTTGTCGCCGAATCTTCCTCCGACATTAGTCATAGCCTGGCACGAAGTCGGAATTTTCACGTGTCACGGCATAGGCCACGAGTTCGCCCAGGCTTGAAAGCACTGACCTTTGTCGCATGGCCAACGAACGAACGGATCTTCTCCTTTCATCTCGGAGTGGCAAGACCTAGTGGAGAAGGCTCATTTTAGTGGTATATTGGTTGATCTGGGCGTTTGATTTAGGTGGAGATAAAGACGCGGTCGAGATTTCTTTGATCCAATTCTTTGCTTGTCGAAATGCCATGTACTAGAAAGATAAGGAGAGATATCGTGTAAAAATATCATATGTTAGATACCTAGGGAGACATCTCGGTTATATCTAGCCTAATGAATACTCAGTACGAAATTCATCGAAGTATGGCGCAACAGGCAGGGCGGAATCATGCAACCCATGTTCGCAATTTCGGAAAATGAAGGAAAGCTACCTCGACGCGCTCCAATGAACGGCTATTGATTAGTTACTCTAGGCACGTCGCCTATTAGTAGCCTGTATGTACTTTATTTAGACTATTTTGAGTTAAAATTTTGTTTGTGGGTTGGACAGGATTTTTCTTTTTTTCTTCCTTACTGTATTAGGTACTCTGAATGCTAGAAGGCAAACATCTATTGATGCTGAAGGTCGTAAGCAAGGAGCGAATTGGTGGGCAGATGGCTGGGAGACAGCAGGAGTCTAGCACAACACCAAGGAATACGTACTCCTGCAATATTTCCTATTCTTAATTGGCCACCGACCATAATCACATATGATTGGCTCAGCGGATATTCCTTGGCACCTATATAGGCTAGCTTGGGAGATCTAATCTATAAAGGGAATCACAAGCGGGAACGCTAAGTCAGCGTGCCTTGTTTGGTTTCCAACAGGACTTCCAATTCCAACCAATTCCAGCCAATTGCAATCTGTCAGCTTTATTCTTCATCCACTTTTCCACTTTTTCTCCTGCAGGAACAACACCGATGTATGTAGGAACACGCAGCTTGCCATGCTGTCGTGACGGATCTTATTCTAACTCTGCATAATACCTGTAGTGTAGAGACGTCTTTAATCAATACAATTACCTAAAGAGTATCCTTTGACAGCATCTCCCTTACTTGTTGGTAGCTCCATCGATCTTAGGTGAAAGGCAAGTAACATCGCCACGCCAGCTAAGAACTAACAAGGGTAAAATTTGACCAGCTCGTCTCCTTTTGACCCTTTGTTCGCAATTAGGCTTGTCAGGCTATCTGAGTGATTTGTCTGCGCAGTGAAAAGGTGCCATGGCCAGGGGGTGATCCCGAACAATCCATGTCTCTTCCCGGTAGACGTTTGTCGATCCACATTAATCCGCCGTCTCATTGAAGCGTGTGTCTGTGTGTGTACCTGGATTTGACCTAGCCGACCCAGTGGTGAGTTATTATTGGCAGAATCTGGAGCCTTTAGAAATTTTCCCCCATGTCCCAATAAAAAAAGGCCTCGCCGCCATCGCTCGCCTCCACCGCTCGTTTGTTTTTCTCTCTTACCTCCCTTTTTTAAAGACCGTCAACTTTCAGGGCCACATTCACTCGTTCTCTTTTGTAACCGCGAACAAACTTGCATTTTGCAACCCACGCTCATTTTTAATATCTCCTCGTTACGCGGTTATTCGTCACTCCCTCAATTACCAAACGAACGTGCCTAACCGGTCTCACAAAAACAAACAACGGGAAAAAGAAGACAAGATCAGCACACCGTGATATCACTCCTTAACTCAGGCAATTAACGGCTTGGACAACTTGGATATATTCCGCTTTGACGATCTCGACGAGGAACCTTCTCAATTCTAAAAACGAGATACCCATTTTTTGATCAACACAACATCATCGACAATCAAGATGCTTGTTTCATCCTTGGTCATGCTGGCTGCCGGCGCCGTCTCCGCGGTTGCGCAGACCACCACCGCCACATCTTACCTCACAGCGACCGTCACCATCACCAAGTGCAACCCTACCAACACCGCTTGCCCGCTGTACTCATCTTCCAGCTCAAGCACGTCGACCTCGTCTTCCATCTCGACGCCACCTGCGTACCCCACTAGCTCGGTTGCGCTCAACACCACCACCTCCACCTCTTCGTCTTCTTCCACCTTCTACCCCATCTCAAACTCGACTGTTTCCGCTGGACCTACTGCCTACCCCAACGTCTCTTCCAGCTACGTGATTCCCAGCTCGTATGCTACCCTGACGTCCGTGGTACCTACAACACCAGTCTCTGCTCCGTCAGGCTCCACGTCGGCTCCCACAATCCCTGCCAGCGGTGCCGGTCTGGTTTCCGTTCAGTCGGGTCTTCTGATGGGTGTTTTGGGTCTGGGCGCTGCTCTGCTGGCTTAAGTTCCAGGTCAAGATGGTGTGATTTGGTGTTAGTGGGGACGAAACGCGAAATCCAACTGGCATGCAGCTCATGGATTCTGCCTCAAGCCTGTCTATTGCGAGGTAGAGGTAATCTGCAGTCGGACCTTTTTATTCACTTCGATTCTAATCACATTATTGATTCTCCGGGGAAGGACGCTTGACGATTTTTAAGGCGGTATCGGTTTGAGGAACGTGGTCGGGTCGACCGACCCATCCTGGGCGTGACAGCTCTTTCTCTATGTCTAAATCAAGGCGAACGTGTTAACCGGTATTTAGAGCATGCGGGGGAGTTGGAAGGTTCGTGTCGCATACTGCAGAGGCGTCGTGTCGATTTCGGGATCGACACGGCTAATGACATACATTTTTCCATAAACACTATGCCTTATTATTTGGGTTTTGTGAATTATGCTGTTGTAATTGCCTTAATTCTATTTCCACTGTAGTATTTATATTTGTGTGAATGACTGAAGAGGTCAAGTAAGTTGTCGTAACCCTAGCAAAGCCACCTTTAGTTAGGGCTGATGTGTAAGTGATGATCATCGATTATATTGACGTGATGTTCTTTTACGAGGGAAGGGAAGGGCACGTCGTTTCAGAAAATATCGATCCTACGATGCCATGGATTAAAAACCGGATAAGATGACTCGACCGAGGGGCTGGGTCGTTCTGGTCTGCATATATAGGGCAGTTTGCTATAGTTCTCAGCCTCAGGGGAAACGTGATAGCAACGTTAACCCACACCGGTGAAGAATTTTTCTGCATATTGGCTATAAAGTGCGCATTATGATTTTCTATATACGGGAATCGCAGCTCGTGTGCTTCAACCACGGCCCCGGATTGAACGATTCGGAAACGCTCCGGAAACCCAACCCAACAAGGCATCTCCACTGTGATGAAACCAAGAAACCAATAATCCCTGTCCAGCCACGAGGTCGGAGGGTTGGGCAGTCGGGGTTGACAAGGTTAGTATGGACGACACGAACCTCCTGTGCGGAATATGTCATGCTTAGCATGTAGAGATGATCTTATTATAGATGACGAGGTCTTTTATTGCTATAGAACTCGGAGCTTGACAAAAGCCAAGAGACACACTGCAGGGAACCATTACGGTACCCCCTTGCGTTACCTTATACACACTTATTTTATAACCCCATCAAGATTAGTCAAAATGTCCGTCATTAGATCTGCCCCCAGCACCCAGGTGCCAAGCTCTATGTGCCTTGTTTCTTTCCTCCCCGGAGCATAAACGAAACATATCCTAATCGTGAACCTGACTACACTCCCCAGCACTACACTGTATGCATAGGTCTTTACCCGATTCGCAATCATTGGGACAACCTCTTTCCCTATGGGCACACCATCTGTTCGAGAGACTAGCCAGTTCGATTCCTTCATAGTTCGCTTGATAGTTGGTCATAAGTGACGATATATTCTGGTGTACACTGAACTTTCCGCAGCCATAGTTATATATAAGGTCCGGTATCCGGGAACCAGGACCGTGGTGTCCTCTGTGACACAGAACGTCCATTTTGGCGACTGGATTGGCTTGTTGGTAGAAGTTGTATGCGTTCACTGCCGGACTCTTGTCGTGTAAGCACCTAGTCTGAAGGTTAGTTTATGAGCTGTCATATTAGGAATCTCTGGGGGAGAGGCACTAACAGAAATCTGACCCTTGTAACTTCTATGACTCTTCAAAAATCGCGTGCACCATGTGCGTTCATGTACGTCTTACGCGCGTACATACCTGTTAGTGAGGGCAATCAAGCGGGAATAACTTGCGTTGGTGTGGTCCCAGAGGAAACTCGCATCCTTTTATAACCAGCAGGCAAACCAGACTTCCCGCCGAATGCTGAACCATGGCTTAGAATAATTCCATTCGGCGTCCTACGGCTACAGGGTTTCCCTTTTTTTGATGTCAGACTCTCTTATCCGAGGGGTTGTCTCGACCAGAATTCGCATCTTCCTGGGTCGGTGGCTTCTCGTCATTTGGTATTGCCATTAAATGTCGCAATTATGGCTACGAAGAACCATACATATAGGTATGATCACGTCCAAGCGGTGCTCTCCTCGTCAGATTTTTCAACCGCCGTCAAAGTAACGTCGTGTTTCAAATCCATATGCGGTTAACGGCCAATATCCTGTGGATCATATCAAGGTCAACTGAGTCTTCTCTCCTCCTTCAAGCCGATGCCAGCCCTTTAAGAGGGTCGCACAGGAATCAAGAAATCGACATCCAAAGCAAGAATCCGCGAATCCGCGAAACCGGGAAGACTAGGGGGTAGTCGTTATCATCCATCTCGGACCATTTGGACCCAAGAACTCGGATCTGCAACACATCACGGGCGTCAAATTCGGCGCGGTGCCGGTGAGAACTACTCATTAGGAAAATCAATCCTTGCCGGTACCAAACATCTCACCATGCCAGTCATCAACTAGGGGCCACAGCCCTGTCAATAATTGCAGTCCGTCATCAGAGAGATTCACGGTGAAGGGGTCTTAATGGCCGGCTGGGCGGCTCCTTCGGCGCATTCCTACCAGGGTATCCCCCACGGTGAGTGTTCCTAAATGACCCGCACACTCGAACGAGATTGGGTAGATTCTATACCGGTCTTTTTTTATGTGCAGATTATAGGCTCTACCACTTCTCATGTGTTTAGGAGTCCCGGTCCCCTTCCTCACCTGCTAGCAGGATCCTACTAAGCGAGACCAGCTGAATTTGATAATCTGTGTATGCACACCATGCATATACTATATATCACATGCATGAAGTCATCACGCCCTTGTCCCTCATGCGTGAGCAAGTTTGGCACACGACTCTATAGCGAAAATCATCATCGTCATCAACCCGCTTCTCACCAGGAAAAAAAACAAAGGGTGGGCCCGATGATGCCCATTACACTATTTTACATGCTGCCCGAGTAGCCGGGATGGCGGATCTTCCCTTCGATATCGGATCTAGCTAGTCCTTACCATCTAGCGGCAGCGGGGTGCTAAGTATGGATTATGGGAAATTCCGTTGATTGGTTCCTGGACCCAACTCCAACTAGCACCTTTCGGTTAGCCTGGAAGAGGGCTATGGGACAGACAATACTGCTTACGCTAAGTTTCAGGGTTACCAAGGTATTTGCTCGCCGGTTTCTTTTCAGAACAGAGCCCTGCCAAACCCATCACGGGACAAGCAAGCGATACACACTTCGCCCAGCGGTGATAGGAAGAAAACCTCCTAGCTTTAGGTAGAGACGAATAGGAGATTTCTAATACCTTTTGCTTACGTGGTATTCTGGCTCGTTAGATGACTAAGGAGAACGGTGAGAGAAGCCGTTCGTATATAGAGACTTGCAGGTGGAAGAGAATTCTCAATTTGGGTAGTACTGGGCAGCGAAAATAGACGGCAGAATATTACAGTATTTCTTTGTGGCACCTGATAAAATATCATCGAAACTGGCAGAGGTTAACGATTAGCTCGATACCTCGTATGTACTTTTGAAGTGGTTGAAAGGGATACGGTAGAAGTCGCACACAGTTCAGCTATGGCAAGACGCTCAGAAAGCTTGATTAACCCCAATATGGAAATAATCTGGCAAATTCTAAACATCTAATATTGGGCATCATTTCAAAAAGGAGTCCGTAGGCACGTTAGTAGGCTACATGATTACTTATCACAAGCTAGGATGATCTATGCCTTAGTCCCCGCGCGGAAGCAACTAAGCCTAAGAGTATAGCTTAATACGACGGCCAATGGTATATTTCGGTTCTGCTCTAGTGAACTCCAAAACGACGGCTGGTGCTCGGATGCCCTCGCTGTAACCCAATGGAAGCATGGGCAGGGATCCCTTGCTGTGGAAGTAAAAACAGAACCAACATGCTTCTGGGATGCAGTAAGTGGCGTACTAGGACGACCTTCTAGTCGTATATCATATCACTTCCTTAACCGGTATATCTCCCATCGCATTTGTTATAATAGGTCATCCGGCGCAACCCGTATTATAGGTTAGACCAAGCCACCCCCTTTAGGGCGAGCAAGTTATGCAAAGTTCTCGTTGTCAAACCAACAATGCTGAAGTTAAGTTAGGTATAGCCGCTTCCCAGAACTGTGGACGGCTAAGATGGACCTATAGCCTCCTCCTAAACCTATGCTACTTCTACCGAACCATAACGAGACAGCCCATGGCTCTCCCATTCCGATCCCGTTGTAGCATATGATGCCACCGCAACATCTTGTGAAACTATATCGTCTCAAATGTGCGAATTAAATTGCGGAAAATGCATAATAGGGTGGTCTCGGGTATCTTGTTTTATAGGGAAGAGACTTAGCGGTGGAAGAGTACCATCAACCACGCACACCCAACGACTCACTCGCCCAACCAATGACAACTGCTCGCCTGAGATTCAGGAAATGACTTTCTTCCAAAACGTAAAGTCAGCCATCATTCAGTATATTGGACATTGAGTTTTCCTTGATACGAAACTGAGCTGTCCCCTGATTAAGGTGGACAGCCGTTACCAACACACCACTTCCATAGGATTATAGAATTACATAAGTTGATACATAGCATTTGATGAGTAGAATAAGCTTCCGAACTGGCCAACGACTAGTTACGCATATAGAACTTATCCCGCCTTAGATGTGATAACATATAACTACATGCGACGTATTTGTTAACCGTTGGCTAATATTTGACCTGTGCTACCATTCCATGGAGATAAACACGGCAAGGTAGCTCGAGACACGGGAATAGACTTGTGCCGTAAACATAGCGCTTATATCAATTTTACTTACCCACGAAGAGGCATTTATCTTCTCTGCGTTGTCTGTATTGCTTAGTACTTAGGCATGAAACTTCTCATCCCTAGCATGATATTTAACTCGTAGATCAGACACAGGAGAAGTAGATGCCGCTTGAAGGTATTCAGCTCATACTAGCTATAACTATACATAATATACCATAAAGGAGAACATAAAGGAGAATAGCCTTATCGAATCTACTGGTCAGAATGGTAGAAACAACCCACATAGAGGGCTTTAACAAGAGTCCTTTCCATGGACTTTATAACACCTCGAAGAAGCAGAATTACTAACCTTTTATTTCTGTTTCTATACATTACGCGCTCTTCTTCAATAAAGCCGTCAATGAGAGACTTTGCTCGAGGCAATTTATGGTAACTGAAGATATAAACGGATTACAAACTTAGAAAAGGGGTACAGGTACTGAATGTTGGTGTAACCTGAGTCTACGTACCATCATACAAATGCTCACCTACGTGACTAGGTATATGTACTCAATTCTACACTACCTAATTCTACATTCTCTAAGCATCGTCGCTTCGTATCTTGATCCAAGCTCGACATATTTCTTCCTTACCTAGTTAATAAAGCTCTGCCAAGAAGTGTTGTTCGCTTTGACTGCTGAGTCAGGTTGATATATGTACCTACCGCAACTAGAAACATCAATGTGCATATAGGTACCTACCTTACCCATGCTCTAGCAGCGACATAGTCCTATCTCCTGCTCAGCTACATGGTATAGATTGAGGATGGAAGCGGACACTAATATTGAGTTTTATACAAACATTGAATAACATTGAAGCACACAAGAGCATTTTTTATATACATATATGCACTTTCATTAATTTAAGAATAAAAGGGTTATGTAATCGGAAGTTATTATTCAACTAATGCTATGAAGTCATATTCCTTTCAGGCGTGAGGGTCAATTAGCCAATCAGACCTTAGATCTGGCGTCGTGCCACCGGGTCGGTAGAGGTACCGAGGTGAAACGCCCTATCGATTAGGTACCTATCGCTATCTAAGTAAGGCAGGGGGAATTGGATTCGCTCTTGCATTCTTCCGACTTATTGAGCCAGGAGCCGGTTTCCCACCTCGAATGATAATAAGTTGATCCTCTCCTTATTTCCTAATCTTTCTTTCTTTATTATACAGACTCAAGTCTCACCGATTCTCGACGATACCTGTAAGAATAGGGCAACCATGGCAGACACAAAGGCCTCTTCGTACTCGACCGACCCCGCCCTCTACTTGTATACCTCCCTCACAGCTGGATCCTCGCATATCGTGACAGCTACCTCGCGACTGGAGACAATCTTGCGAGCTAATAGGGTGCCATTCAAGGCCATAGATATTGCCACGGATGAGAAGGCACGTATGCTATGGGGTCGAAGGGCGGGCAAGGATGAATCCGGACGGCTACGCAAGCTGCCCGGTCTGGTTCAGATGGGGTTGGTTCTCGGCGTACGTCTCCTGTATACAACTACCAGCTCTTACAATGCCATGCTAACAGATCAACGAGTAGGATCTAGTAGAAATCGAGGAGTGGAACGAATACGGCGAACTCAAGCAGCATGTGACCATCTACTACGACGACTTCACCATCCCGCCTAAGAGCCAGGCGCCCCCACCAGTCCAACCAAAGCCGAAACCAGCAGCGACACCAGCCTCAGCATCCGGAGCAAGCACTCGCACCGCACACCCGCCCGCGGCCCCTCCCCTACCCGCCGAGAAGCCCAAAGCGGCCGACTCTACGACTAAGAAAGTAGCAGCCACAGCCTCCAACGCCGCTTCTGCCGCCGCTAAGCCCGTCCGCAGTATTGCTGAGGAGGCGGCAGCGAAGGCAAAGCAGGTGCACCTGGATAGCCTTCGGGCTAAGGTCTACGGGAAGAAAGACGGCAAGCCCGCCACCACCACCACCTCCTCCTCCCCCTCGTCCTCCAGCTCCTCCACGCCCACGCCCAAGGAAGCGCCATCGACCCCCAAAGCCAAAGATAAGGACGCATCCTCGTCTGTGGACTCGGCCACAGAGGGCATGAAAGACCTATCCATAAAGGAGAAAGCGGCGGGCGAGGTCGGTCTACAATCGCCCACGACGGGGACGTGGCACGCGGGAGTACCATCGACGGAGGCGCTGCGGCCGGTGCTGCAGAGCCCGACGAGCGGGACGTGGAAGGCGGAGGGGTCGTCTGGCGATGTGGAGGAGTTCCGCGGTGCTGCGATTGAGAATGCGTCGGCGGAGGAGATAGCGGCGATTGAGAAGGCCGAGGCTATTCCCGAGGCGACGAGTTCTGAGGAGGAGGATAGTGAGGAAGAAGAGGAAGAAGAGGAGGATGACGACGACGACGACGACGATGATGATGAGGATGATGAGGAGGAGGAATCGTCTGAGGAGGAAGGCAAGGCTAAGAAGAAGTGAAGCGATTAATTTAGGATAGGGAAGATTAATGGCTTCTGGATTATTGACTAAGAGGAGTGGGTGATAAGCACACTGAGTGTTGTTAGATACCAAACTTGCAAAGAGAAGAGAGCATTGGTTTTATTCACAACCTCCAGAGCCTCGGACTTAGGGGATATTTCTCCTGATTAACAGTCAATGCTATCTATTTATCACACCTCCCTTTTAAGGTATCTACGAGAATTCGAAGTTCCTACCGAACGTTTTGATTGACCCGATCAAGTTCAATTCGACTAGGGATAGTCAATATAGTCCATCGTCATCACTTGCAGTTGAGTCCTGGAACCTAGCAACAGCCTTGCCCTTTCCCTTGGATCTTCCATTCACACTACCCCCATAGCCCCCATAAACTTCTCCTTCATCATCACTCCCTTCGTCGCTAGCGGTAGCGACCGCTTTTCCCTTCCCCTTACTATTACTCACGGCGACAGCCTTTCCTTTACCCTTCGAGCCTGAAACTGATCTAGACCCCGGGACACTACCTCCACCACCGGCACCAACACCGTCGATCATAAACTTGGGGGTATCGGGACTTTTTTGTTGTTTACCGTCCTGGTTCTCGAATGCAGCTCTGACCCTTTCATAGTGTGCGAGCTCGCCAGCACTAACACTAGGGATAAGCTCCCTATTCGCATCTAGGAAGTCCTGCTCGGTAACCATAACAGCCACATCATCAGGCGTAGCGTGATGGTCGAAGAAGTTGGCTGTAGAGATGGGAGGGTGACCGTCCTTCTCCCGTTCTAGGTTGATAGCTTTGATCTTGGCGTCCACGAGCGAGGCCTGCCGCGTGACCGCCTTAAGCATTGCATCACTACATAGCGCGTAGAAGTCGGCACCCGTATATGTGAAGGGTAGATGCTCGGCGACGGCAGGCAGCGAGACGGAGGGGTGGAGAGTGAATCTGTCGCATTGAGTTAGCTTACGTGGTTAGGGGAATAAGGGGACTGGAATAAAGACCTACTTTCTTGTCAAGGCTTCCATAATCTTGAGCTGCTTCTCATGCGTGTCGGAAACGCCTAGATAGAGCATCTTGTCGAATCTACCAGGACGTAGTAGCGCCTGGTCAAGCAGATCTGGCCTGTTGGTCGCGCCGATGACGAACACGCCACCTCCCCCGTCGTCTCCACCAGACATGCCGTCTAGTTCTGCTAGTAATTGAGACACAATACGGTCCATAACACCACCACTATCGCCCTGATTTCCACGCTTCGGGGCAACCGAATCAAGTTCGTCGAAGAAGACAACACAGGGTCTCGCATCTCGGGCTCGTTGGAACACCCGACGGACATTGGCTTCAGACTCTCCGATATACATATTGAGTAGCTCAGGACCCTTGACGCTGAAGAAGTTCAGACTGTACTCCGTGGCAATTGCTTTTGCCAGTAACGTCTTGCCGGTACCAGGCGGACCGTAGAACAAGATACCAGATCGTTTCTTCATTCCCTTAGCGAACAATTCTGGCCTTTCCAATGGCAGCTGGATTGTTTCCATGACTGCTTCTTTAACATTGTTAAGACCTCCGACATCGTCCCAAGTAACATTAGGAATCTTAGGTGCGCCAATTGCATCAGCGAAATTCTTCCGTGCCGCGTCTACAGCAATATCAAAATCGGCTTTGGTCAGGCACCTCGCAGACGAACCCCCTGCTACTTGTATATCGCGGACGGTGACGACCGAATTTTCGTTCGAAGCCCTTGCTGATAATACTTCTAGGCGGGAATCACGCGCGACTATCGCACGCTCGACCACGTCAACAAGATCACCGGCAACCAGAGCCGCCGTCTTAATGGCAACACCACTCAGCTCAACCTCGGGTGCTAGAGATACTCCTCGATTTTGTATGATAGACCTTAGGATGCCTTCACGTTCGCCCTCATCAGGAGCGCTCATCTCAAGCTCATGGGTGAAAAGTCCTCTGATGCCATCCGGCACCTTATCGACTTCGGTTGTTGTCGCAATCAGCACTCTGCTCTCATTGAGGATCTCCTTCATGGCGGCTACCATTCTGTCAGCCGTGAGTGCCTCAATATGTCGAATCAAAAGAGCACAACACTCAGGCCCACAACTCATAGCACGATCCGCTCGGGCCTTCAAGAGCCCTTCTGTTTTAACATCACTACCTCCAGCTCCGCTGTCGTTAACGATGTCATAGGCATCAATGGTGAAGGTATGCAGGCCGATATCCGCACAGGCGCCGGTAGCCACGGTTGCCTTGCCGATATTACGTTGGGTTGACACGAGAAGGACGGCTATAGGTGGCATCTTAAGATGGACGGCTCGTTTGCTTGTAGCAGCCGCCATTAGCTCCCTCAGCCGCCTTCTCAAAGGCGACGTAAATCTTGTATGTTGCAGGGCCATCGAGGAAAGGAGATTAGATGAAGGCTGAGGTGCTTCTTCAATGCCCAAGTAGTACGGCCAATTGCTATCTTTTGTGCCGGGGAGGGAGCTTGTGCTACCCCCAGATTGGGCAATCTGAGTGAAAGCGCTATCCACACAAGCTACGCCTCCCCATATATCCTCCTCATCTTCCTCTTCAGTGGCTTCCGATTTTTGTCGTTCTATATGTGTAACCTTGAACCAAGCAACGGCGTCGGGTTTTGACGTGGCTCCGGCGGTAGACTTGCTTGAAGCCGCGAGAGCAACAATGTCATCAAGGAGAAGACCATCGTTAGAAGCAGTGGATTCTTGAAGAGCTCGCCCTAATTGTGTGTCAATTGGGATTCCGACAAGGTCGCCAGATTTGACTACGCGGATGCTTCTCGCGAAGTGGTCCTTCAAGCCGCCAAATATGGCTGTCTGGAGAGCCTTCTCGGAAGAGATAGGCGTTCGTATTTGCTGGAGGGTAAGATCTCGAGCATAGGGAGGACGGGACGAGGCAGTAATCTTTGATTGGCCTGGCCTCGGGGGATGCGCCATTCTTTTTAACGGAGACAAGCGAACGTAAGGTGCATTCTCTAAGTTCGCGAGTAGAAGAGGGGACATGTATGCGCCAGGGCCTGTCTGCCTCTCGATCTGCGAGTCGAAAAAGGACGGCCTTCGAGCACTGATATCATGTTTAGAGCTTGGAATCCTAGTCATGGGTCTATGTGAATAACCCTCCGGGAGCCCGTAGATTTTGGCTGGCCGCCATGCCGGCTCTTCCGCTCCTGGTTGCCCGAAGCTACCTAGGCCGAACAGGCCGATTCCATTTGTGGGAGGTTCTTCTGACGCCTCGAGTCTGACCCAGTCTCCGGAGAAGCACCCTATCCTAGTTAAAGAGGTGATATCTACGTATACTCGTAGCTCTTCGTCATCCTCAGCAGTCGGCTTTGGATGAAGTAACTCTGCCGGTATGGGCTTCATTAGGCCGTGGGCCTTGAAGAGACGACCCTTAGGACGATCCGGACGAGCAGTGGTGGCAGTAAAACTAGAGAAGACGGAGGCGGGAGTTTGAATACCGTTAGTCTTTCTTCCGCGTCCCAATGTCAAAGGCGTCCCTGGCTGCATGGTAGAGACACCACTAGCATTGGTGGATGGTAGAGCTGGAGCTTGAAGAGAGATGATGTCGTCCATCGAGTCATCCGAGAGCTCGTCCTCATTCTCGGGATCCGAGGCCTCTGTCTCAGTCTCCGTAACAAAGTCCGAAGTATCATTTGGCACGTCCGTCTTGGCCCGTTCTTCAGCGGCAGAATAGAACTGATCCGTTGCCGTGTCCTCGTCGTCTTGGTCAACCTCTTTCAAGGCTTGCGATGTAGTCATTGCTTTTCGGCCCTGCTTTAATTGACCATGACCTCTTGTCAGGATGATCTTGGTGCTTGGTACTAGAATACCTTGTGCTACAGGCTCACAGAGTGTCACCTTGCCCGGCGTAGAAGGAACATGTGTAATGGGGTGTGGCGGTAACGGCAAGGGGAATAGGTCTCCGTTATGGACAACCTTCAAGGTCCCTAAAGCTACGCGTAGGGCAGAGGCGAGTCGATCCGTTGGAGTATCCGCAGCCGCTTTCTGTTTATCGGAGGGGTGATCGTTGAAGAAAGTTCCTTCTCCATTCTCAAGTCTTTTTACGAGGTCACTCTCGAGGTTTACGAAGACAGTATCTAGCGGGAGAGCCGCCACGTCCAGCACTAGTATTTCAATACCACTTCTACTATGGCTAGAAAGCTTCGATGGTGCAATCTGTTGCAGGTTGGCCGCGAAACTTTGCAGAGCGAGAGACGAAGGAGAGAATTGAACAATCGAGTGAGCGAGGGCGGTGGATTTGGCAATTGGAACTATGGTCCAATTTGTCCTTTGGGGACTCGAAGAGGGTGTCCACGGGGCGATGGCAACATGATGGATATCGGCAGCTTGAGTAGTCTCACCGTCGCCGGATTCTGTATCACGTTTGAATTCTTATTAGACTCAGACACGGATACATGCAGAGAGGTTGCATGTTCTTTCAAGACACTTACCGTCTTGCAAGTGAGGAAACAAATCAGCGAACAGGTCATCGGATAATATCCCAATGTCTCCTTTCACATGATTGTCCAACACTAGCCTTGCAGAGATGGCAGGCTTATCCTGCCTCCTCCTCCGCCTTCGTTTTCTGTGAGCGATTTGGTCGCGACTTGTGGCGGCCATGATGGCGGCGTATAGATTTCAAAGTGTTAAGGGCGGTGCGCCGTGATAGGAACGGGAATCATTAGGTAGTTTTGGGCCCCGCAAGTCGCGAGGGTGTCGCGCATATGGGGGAGAGTTTAGAGATCAATATTCCATTAAGGCAAGCAAAAATAGAGAACACGCCAATTCCCAATTTATAAAGCCAATGTGTATACGATATACTACCTTTTTCAAAAGGTACCTCTGAAAATCGTCGTTTTCTACACAAACTATAACACGATGTAAATTGTCGCGTCTAAAGACCGTTCCTCTTCTGGACTGCTCAGAAGTTCGGCTTTCTAGGTACATTACGGCTCCAATTAATTTTTTGACCGAGGCAGTTGCCTGTATTGGCGTACCTAGTCGACAGCTCAACCATGGGTCCAAATTATTCTTATCGATATCGTTAGTGCTTGGGCTCGTGATACACCTGCAGACAGTGGCTGAGTGCACGTTTAAAAAAAAAAAAAAAAAAAAAAAAAAAAAAAAAAAAAAAGGCAAGCCAGCACCTTACGTACCAGGTACATAGCTATAATTGGTGGGGTACCTGGTGTGATTGATCAACATGTAATAAGTTGAAATCTGCAAAGAACCCCCTTGGAGGCTAAGTTTCATATTATATACCTGATATAGCTTAGTATATTTAAGCCTTATTGGTATGATGTAGCAATGGGGAGAGTGTTTAGTTTGGACTTGTAGCTCTGGCTTACTACCTAATACACCATATTTGTCGGCTCTTGACCTGTCTTCTGTTATACCAGTTTGCCAGGTATTTGTTTGATATCACGACGTTTTGGGGAGCTTCCTCGCATAAAATACTAATCTAGGCAGATGCACATTTCCATGGCAATTTGTTGGCACTTGTAAGCAACTAACTAGAACTTGACGCCAGTCTTATCCGCTTCCTTACCTATTCTACAACGAATCTACTGTATCTATACCATGGCAAACATTATCAAAACAATCCTCATTTCTTAGCTTGAACTGACTACATAGACTAGCTGTCTTTCTCTTCCAAACTGATTGCCGACCTCTTAACGATCGTATGTTAACTCATCAGCCCACGTGGACGAGATTGTTCATTGCCCTTAATGGCAGTCGAAGACAACCTGACTAAGGTACATAGTCTGACTAGTGTTGGGGTCAGCAACGACTTTCACATGTCTTTGTCGACCACGCTACTATGTACAATCACCTTGGATAACACCTCACCTCGCCCGCTCCAGCTTTCCAGCCATCTCACTTCCCTCTTACATACATACATGTACAAATAATCATAATCATACATACCTATCTCTACTCTCATTTTACTAGAGGCTTAGTCCTAGTTCAGAACGAAATTGCCCTGGAATCTAGACTAGATCTGCATACTGACGTAGTATCCTCGATCTCCGGAACCTACCTTAGCAAGATTCTACCCCCCTTCATCCCTGCAAAAGGGGATCGCTTTCCCTTTTTATCAGTACTTTGATCCTTGAGCCATTCGCCGATTTACACTAGTCATCTACCAAATTCCTGCTTTGGTCTATGTTATATACCTTCATTTCGTCGGTGGCTTACTGCCTTGGAATCCAGACCAGGTTTCGGCGCTTGATCAATCTCTAAGAGGATCATGACGCGGCTTCGCTGCTGATACACAAAGATTATTAGGTTAGCGACTCAAACTTATTTGATACAAAATTGGCTTTTCCCAAATTTCTATTATTCAAGCCACACTTTGTCGCAAATTGTCTCCGAGTCTTAGTCTGAGGGAAGGACGCATACTCTTCGAGACTAGATGAATATTAATTCTAATTATTAATGAACATCGCAATGGGTGCTGGGTCACATCCATCTGGCGCTGCCGCAGTCCATACAGCTGTTGAATTCGCCCAACAAGCAGAGAAACTCTCTCTCCAAACAACCCAGAATAACGAACATTTAGAGACCGTCGCTGTCGAAGCCAAGTTCGTAACGCCACAAGACCCCGTCATTGTCACAGCCGACGGGAACCGATTGCCTACTGTTCCACTTGAGCAAGCCTATAAATTAAACATATTGAAAGATGAACTAAATGGCGACGTTCCTAAAGAGGAGATTGGTCAAACCGAAGACAATGCCCAGGCATCTCCAAGCGCCGTCGCAGGCTTTGGACCACGGTCCCATGCCGATAGCAAGGCGACGCAGAAGTCGTCCGAGAGTTCTCTGCGGAGGACAATGCCACCGACAAATACGCATCCACTATTCCCTCCTCTTCCATTGTACGGGCCGCCGTCTTTGCTCCGAGACATACAGTGCTGGGCCTTTCGTGTGACATCATTCTTCCTCAGCGCAGCCTTCTTAGGCGTCATTGTCCTTGGCGCCTTATTTACGAATATACCTAAAGTATGTATAAGCATCTGGAAACGTTTAACGCTCCAAAGCCCGGATGCCCAAAGGCCTTTCTACGAAGAGGAAGTTCGGAGACAGAATATGCGAAAAGAACAGGATAGATCCTGGAAACGGCGGAAGTCCCGGGGCGAAAAGACTCCGGATCAAGAGCGTGCCCAGGGAAACGATGGCTACATTCCGACTGAAGGTGGACCGGACCCTGTTATTTGCGATGTTGGTTATTACGCACGGCGTGTTGGACTAGACATTGAAGAATTCGAAGTGCAGACTGAAGATGGGTTTATCATTGATTTGTGGCACGTCTACGACCCTCGAGAATATGCTAAATTAAATGATCAAGAGCGGTCTTATCGAAGTCCGGAATTGTTCACGGGAAACAATAGAAAGCGGCTAAGGGACCCGAGCCAGAAGCCCAAATTTCCGGTACTCTTAATGCATGGCCTACTTCAGAGCTCAGGAGCTTACTGCGTCAACGACGACGATTCTTTAGCATTCTATCTGTGCAAATCTGGCTATGATGTCTGGCTCGGGAACAACCGATGTGGCTTCAAACCAAAGCATGCCTTGCTAGACTACTCGGATCCGCGCATGTGGTGTTGGAATATCCGCCAAATGGGTGTATTCGATCTATCTGCGTTAGTTTCCCGAGTAATTTTTGAAACTGGATTCGAGAAGATCGGATTGATCTGCCATTCTCAAGGCACAACGGAGACGTTCGTAGCGCTCGCAAAGGAGCAGCGCCCTGAGCTCGGAGAAAAGCTTACCGTGTTCTGCGCCCTTGCGCCAGCGGCTTACGCCGGTCCATTGATTGGCAAGATGTACTTCAAGTTTATGCGCGTCATATCACCGGGTCTCTTCCGGGTCATGTTTGGTATTCATGCATTTATTCCTCTGATGATGACCATGCATAGGATATTACCTTCTGGCCTCTACGGCTGGCTCGGTTATACTGTGTTCTCGTTCCTGTTCGACTGGACGGATACGCGTTGGGATCGTGGCCTGAGGGACCGCATGTTTCAGTTTGCGCCCGTTTATGTGAGCGCCGAGTCGATGCGTTGGTGGCTTGGTCGGGAATGCTTCGCCAAACATAAGTGCATCCTCTCTACTAAAGAGGAATGGCGCAGTGAGGAGAGGGAAGACGGGACTGATGGACCTCTCGCGGAAACGGCCAGTCAGCTCGCAATTCAATCTAGAGAACACCACAGAAAGCCTAAAGGCGCAACGGCTTGGTACAACGAAAAGGTCTGCCCATTCGCATTATGGGTAGCAGGAAACGATGATCTCGTTGATGGACGGAAATTACTACATCGGTTTGAGAGAGGAAGAGAGCCACACGTCAAAGTGGTTCACAGCAAGGTTCTACCAGAATACGAGCACCTCGACGTGATCTGGGCGATGGATGCAGTAGATCAGATCTTCCAGGAGATCCGGGAGGTGCTGTGGAAGACGTGTAACGTGCGAGACAAATGTAGAGTGCCGCAAGACTGCGAAGATGTCGCAGCTTGGACACCAGAATATACCAGGGCGGACGAGGACGCGGAACAGTCGAGCAGCGATTCGGCGTAATCCTTAATCCTTAATCAGAACATGATACCCTTCTATGTATATACCCTTACAATGGAGACGAGCAGACGATGGCACATGGCGATATGGGATATTATGGTTGATGAGAGGTATATATATTATGCTGTACCTATATACATAGATGGCGATATACATATGATTTATAATATGTACTTAATTTGAAGAATCCTCTAAGCGGCAGATATACAAAACGTATGAAAGTGTATCTAAATTCACATGTTAGAAAAATGAGAAAGTCTGAGATCCTCCTTACATTCAAGTTCAATTAGACGTCACCCAATTAATGGGTCGTGTTACCAGGGCTATGGTAACAATTAATTTATGTGACCCAACCCAGCGGTTCTGAGAATGAATATTGACATTTGACCTTTCTGTAGAAGCTTATATTAGGTATTCACTTCAAGTAGAGGCCTCTCTAACGTCTATATACATACTACGACCTATCTTTTTAAGCTATCCATCTATCAAGATCTCACCGCTCAGTACCTAGCCTTAATCTCCTTCTCCAGAGTTCCCCGCAACGGCAAGCTCGGAGCCTATCTCTTCTAGGGTTAGTCCTGATAGCCTAACCCTTGCTATAGAGACCGGGGGTTCACGCGTCGCCTTTCCTTTATGCGCTTACTGCTCCTACTTCTTTACACAATTGGCTAACGTTACTGCAATCGAAAGCCCCTCTCTGGTCACAGGGGGTCGGAACGCCGAATACTTTCTGATTAGTATGTTCGTACAAGTAACCCGAGTTTCAATCCCGCTGGCGGGATGGAAGTAAACCGGAGCAAGCTCATTTGACCTGCTCCACTTACCTAGGCAGTTAGGTAACCTGGATCCGTCGTCTCGGGGTTAAGGGGCGGCTCTAAATAAGTTGAAATAAGTTGGGAAGGAAGGGGGGAGTTCCATAGCTTCCCACGGCTTCTTTGTTCCAACAAACAACCTCGGAACCTCTTACCGCGGGAACTGAATGACAAGCTTCGTTGCTGCTTCACTTTTAACCACTTTAACCTGTAAACTTAACTCAATACACACGCTGAATATAGGTACTATTACTACATCCAAGTACTTTCAATTCGGCCCTTGTCGTTTAAATTGCTGTTGTTCCCTTTACTGTTTCCTAGAAAGCCTTTGTTTAGTTGTCGGGGTCTCTTTGTCGTCATCATGGTGATCAAGTCCTTCCACAGGCCTCTAGACATTCCGAATGTCGATTTATGGCAACTTATATTCGAGAGGAAAGACAGGCCTTGGGAAGATGATAAAGGTATAGTATTATCTAGACGGTTACAGACATGTCAAAACTCAGCCATCACTACCTAGTCTAACGAATAAACCATGTTGGCGTGAAAGAGATTCATTCTAACATAATCCAATAGAGATATATATCGACCCCGATACGGGGCGCTCATATACGTGGGCACAAGCAAAAAGCACGGCACTCGAGTTCGGCAAGGGCCTAAAGTCGCAATGGGGATTCAAGAAAGGCGATACTCTCGGCTTCTTCTCGCCCAACAGCATCGACTACGCGCCGGTATTCTTCGGTGTGCTCTGGGCTGGCGGCGGGTGCTCGACAGCTAACCCAACGTATACGGCTAAGGAACTTGCTTTTCAGATGAAGGATTCTAATGTATCTGGCATCGTGACGCAAGTACCCATGCTTCCAACAGTGCTCGAGGCCGCCAAGACTATTGGTATACCCGAGGACCGCATCATTCTTCTCGGCGACGCGAAAGACCCTAGCGGTAAATTCAAGCACTTTACTGAAATCCGCAGCTCGGGTCTCCGGGGGATATCGACGCTTCGCCCAAGGATTGACCCTAAGAAAGACACTTCTTTCCTCGTATACAGCTCCGGAACTACGGGGTTGCCTAAGGGTGTCGTCCTGACGCACCATAACATTGTCGCTAACCTCCATCAGCTCCAGCATGTCGAACAGCTTAACGGGCTTTTCCACTTCGGGTGCTCCGACGGAAAAGGTGACAAGCAGATAGCGGTGTTGCCGTTCTTCCACGTATACGTAAGTAATACGCAAACCTAATACTTACCTACGTACCTGAGAAACTCACACGATACACAGGGTCTCACCTGTATCGCGCTACAAAGCATTTTCATGGGCATCCAAGTCGTCGTGCTTCCCAAGTTCGACCTGGAGAAGTTCTGCAAGGTGATCCAGGACTACAACATAACGTACGCCTCGGTTCCGCCGCCTGTAGTCCTGGCGCTCGCCAAGCACCCCATCGTCTCCAAGTACGACCTCTCGAGCATGAAGTGGATGAACTCGGGTGCGGCACCCCTAGGCCGTGACCTCGTCGACCTGGTGTGGCAGCGCCTGACTATTCCCGTGATGCAGGGCTATGGCCTCTCTGAGACGTCCCCAGTTCTGACTAAGACAAACATCGCCGACTGGAAGCGGTACAACGGCTCCTGCGGGAAACTGGTGCCTAACGTGGAGGCCAAGGTCGTCGATGTCGATACCGGCAAGGAGCGGGGTCCTGGAGAGGGTGAAGGCGAGCTCTGGTTCCGGGGCCCGAATATTTTCCCCGGTTATCTCAACCGCCCCGAGTTGCAGAAGGATACTTTCAGCGAGGACGGCTTCTTCAAGACGGGCGATATCGGCTACGTTGACGCTAAGGGTAACTTCTATATCACAGATCGGTTGAAGGAGTTGATCAAGTACAGTAAGTTCCCAATCTGCGTGTCATTCTACATGTGATATGATGGCTCACACCTATCGCAGAGGGTTTCCAAGTCGCCCCGGCCGAGCTCGAGGGCATTCTACTCGGAAACGATGAGATAGCAGACGCATGCGTCGTCCCCGCCCATGACCGCCAGCGGGAAACAGAAGTTCCCCGTGCGTACCTTGTGCTGCGCCCTGGTGTCCCACGCACCGATGAAAAGGCGGCCGAGATCGTCGCATGGATTGAGAGCAAGGTCGCGCAGCACAAGCGTCTGCGTGGCGGTGTCAGATTCGTCGACGAGATACCCAAGAACGCTAGTGGAAAGCTGCTGCGTAGAGTTCTGAAGGAGCAGGCAAGAAAGGAGGATCAGCGTGCCGAGGGTGCTAAGTTATGATTAGAATATCGGGCGAGAAAGGGCGAATAGTCTTGGCTAACGAGGTGGGAGAAGTGGGAGTAGCATAACTAGCTAAGTGCAGCAGCTCTCTGTCTATCTTCTGGAATACCCGTGGGTATAGAGTTTATACAATACATGTATTTGTACAGGTGAATACTCGTCCTTTTCCTATCATCTATCCGTAAGCAACATGCCTAGCCAGTCGCTTGAACCGGTCTTGAATACATCTATTCCCGTACGCCCGTGCATAAGCCATCGACCTAGCCCCGAGGACTTCAAGTGCACCATTGGCCCTTGTCTCAATTCCTAAGTCTCCTCTCAGCCCGGACCTCCTATCTAGACTTGGGCTAATACTCCTCATCCTTCAACCCAACTTCTCACTCTCCTCAAGCAACCTCTCAACACTGAACTTGCCATCCCCCCGTCCAAACTCCTCCAACAACTTCTTCTTCCCCTCATCCCCTCCTCCCGTCCCCTCGCCCCCGTAGAACCTCTGCAGGAGCATGACAAGCCACCTCGCATCCTGCACGCTCGCCCCGCGGCCCTCGACCACGCTCCCGGCCATAAGCACGACCCCGGGGTTCTCCGCCAACCCCCCGTCCCAGTAGTGCGTCACGCTGGTGTGCGGCTGCGCCCACTCCCCCCGCGCCTTGTACTCGGCCAGCTGCGTGAAGAGCACCGTCGCCGTCTGCGACTCCCTGTCGAATACCCACTGCAGGAAGTGGATCTCCGCGCCCACGCCCTCGCCGCGCGGCACCGGCAACACGAACGACGGGTGCCGCCGCGCCGTCGCTTCGAGCGAGGCGTACGTGGATGCGGGGATCACGGCGCAGAGCGAGTTCGGAGACGATGCGTGGCGGAGCCGCCATATGGCCGAGAGTTCCTTCTCCGGGAGAGCGCGCGCTTTGGGCAGGTCGAGGATCTCGGAGAGGGGCTTGATGGTCGCGGTGGACTTGCCGGCGGGGGCAGCTTGGGGGCGCGGCGGGGGCGGTGGTGGGTGGCTGGGCCTGCCGGAGCTCGTCTGCGCTTGCGGTGTCGGTGCGGCTTCGTCAGCGAGCAGGGCGTCGAGGCCCGGCACAGAAGCGCTGTCTTTTTTCTTGAGCTCCTGTATGCGGTCTTTGTACGCCTCCTTCAGCTCCCCTATGTCCCGCAACCCCTCTTCGCGCGCCTTGCGGTCGAGCTTCTCGCGGTACTTCTCGGTGACGTTGCGGCAGGCCTGGGTGGTGGCTAGGAAGCGCACGTCGTGGACCTGGGCCCAGCGGCGCTGCGGGTTCGGTAGGCGGAAGGGCTGCCGCCTGCCCAGGAGGTTGCGGAGGGCTGGGATGCGGGTTGTCGCCATTGGGAGAGGTAGAAAAAGGAAAAGAAGAAAAGGGAAAAAAGAAAAAGGGATAAGGAAAGTTCGCCTACCACACTCCGCTGGCCGATGGGAATGTGGTTGAGAGTAAGGCGTAGGTACCTAGAAAATAGATCTTGAGGAGAGTTTTGGAGAACTCAAGCTCGAACTTCAATGTTCTAAAGGTTGTAGATCATCCCGATAAGATACCGAGAAAAAAACGTGGGGCACTAAAATGGCAAGCATCGTCCCCGGGCATATCTCAAGATCCGTACACATGGCAGTGGAGACAAAAGGGACTCATTACGTTTTACATCTATTGCCAATAGATCCGGCGACCTATTAGAATCATGGTGATTCTAACCAAACCTTGCCATCTTCAAAGTCCCATTGAGTCCCCATTGACCTCCTCACTAGAGGTCAACAACATCATACGCATAAATACAGAATAAGACGATTGGTTGATTAAAAGCTCTCAGCTTCTCGACTCGAATTCGACAACTAGGCTAATAAACATAAGGATTAGTATATAATCCATCTTCATACAGGTACTCCACTTTCTCAAGCCTCTTCTTCCTATTCTTCCTGTGTTGAACCTCCGATATGAATCGTTTCTAGGTCTTTTGGTTTTAGGTCTAGGTCTAGATCTAGATTTAGCTTTAGCCTTGCCCTTTATCTTGCTCTATCTCCTTTCTAGTACGTCTCCTCTAGATCTATAAAATGGTATCACGTTCATTAGAAAAATTAAGCGTTGCGGGGCTTGAAGATGATCCTCTCGGTGTCCTCCTTGAAGGGAACGCCGAGCTCGAACAGCTTGGTGACCGCCGCGGCGAAGTCCTTGAAGAACAAGTCGTTGTCCTTGGCGTACTTCTCAACCCAAGGCCTGAAAGCCTTGTCCTGGATGAGGGCGTAGTCCGCCGGCAGCATCATGAGGGACTTGGTCTTGGCGTCCTCGTACTGCTTGGGGCCGTCCCACTTCTTGAACTGCCACTTCTCCTCGAGGAGGAGGCGGTAGTAGTCGTTGGTCAGAACCGTGGGCGAGAATGTCCACGGTCCGTCGAAGCCACTTCGGTCGGGGTGGCATCGTCCAAGGGCGTGGGCGCCAGCAAGGGCAACAATTTCTTGGTCGTTGAAGCCCATGCGGTAGAAGATGTTACGGAGGTGGTCCGAACCCTTGGCTCCGTCGGGGAGACGTCCGTCAGGAGTGCAAGCCGCAGCGTCTCGGTCCTGACGACCAGGTCGGAACGGGATGGTGGGGCCTTGCATCTCCTGAATGGCAGCAATACCTCCAATGATCCAAAGATCGGAGTAGCTGATCCACGGGTACTTGGCTAAAAATATGCGTGTTAGCCAAGTTTGTCTTAACCATGCAAGGGCGAAACATTGCCACATGACTCACCTTTCACAGGCTCAAGGAAGTCCCGAGCGATCTTCAAGCCAGCGTTTGCACCGTGGTCACCCTCGGGGGAGAATCGCATAGTAGCACCGTTGCTGCCACCGGTACCGGTCTCCTTATCGTAGGTACCGCTAGCGTGCCATGCCAGACGCAGGAGGACCGGACCATAGCTACCATCATCGTAGTCGTCTTTCTCCTCCAGGAGCTTGGCAATCTCGTCGTACACCTTCTGGTAGTCCTCCTTAGTGGGGTTAACAACCTTAACGCCGGCCGAGCCTTGTGTGTAGAAGTAGTAACCAGCAGCACCAGCGATGGCGGCACCCGCTAAGTAGACCAGAGAGGACGAGCTCGAGGCCTTGGGGGATTCAGACGAGTAGAAACGGCGGCCGCTATGTTGTCGGAACGTCTGTCGAGCAGAGGTTGCGAAAGTGTTTCTGGCGGTGGTGCGCAGAGTCGCACGAGCGAGCTGACGAGATACGATCGGAGCAGACATCTATAGCACTACAAGTTAGGGATATGATCACAATGGCAAAGCTATAAGAATGTCTTACCTTGACTTTCCTAGTGCACAGCGTAGGAAGGAAGATTGTATTCACCGAAAGGGAAGAAAAAAAAAGAAACCCAAAAATGAGACAGCTGAGATATTTCGATGGAAGGCAGGAAAATAAAAAGAGCAAGTAATCCCCAGGGATCACGAAAAAAGAAATCCGAGGGCGGCTCGCAGTCCGTCGTTGCGAGAAGCCGAGCTGGTTAGTAAGGAAAAATCTAAGCTCTCCTATTGGTGGCGACCCCTATTCGTTTTCTCTCGACTTCTGTGGGTAGACCCATAAAACGCCCTAAACGGTACTCTTGGTGCAGTATTAGCCCCAGTATTAGCGTTCCCTACTGAATAATTGTCGATGGCAACATCTGATGTCAACATGAGTACCTAGCGAATAATAAGACTTATACTTTCTCGGCTCACGGCATGCATGCAGCCCGTATCTGTCACAGGTTGTCTAAGAGGTAATTTGTAATTTCTGGTTTAAGAGGCGATATGGCATGTTTCCACGCACATGTATCTTCTATTAATCATCGAACGAATGTATCGATTAGTTCGAACACTTGCACTACGAACGTCCCAAGTTAGACCAGTCTTCATATAACTATAATTTTACGTATTTGTCAGAAATTCGACGTTAAGCCTTACTCGAAGACGCTATCACAACCCCCACTTAACGCTATACAGAACAAGAACGACGGAGAGGTACATTCTTGTACGAGTAGGTACCCGCACGGGGGCCGCATGTACTGCATGTGTAAGCTGGGACGCTTCCAATTGCCTGCCCTAGCCTAGTCTTATCTCCGATTACCGGCTCATAGCTTCGGCAGAAGCAGCTTGTAATAGATTTCTCCGTGAGCCAGGATGTACCAGATATTAAATTTCTCAGTATGAGTCAACCGAAGAGGGTCGACGGGATTCGGCATCTAATGGAATTCATTAAATCACACAATAGCCTATGAGAGTGCTTAGCAGAAGTCTTTTGTCAGATTGACTTTTTTCTTTATTATCAATAGAACTAGAGAACTAGAACATGGATACAAACTATTGCCTTATAGGTATCGAGGCTCTGATTACCCTCGACTGACAATTCACCGGCCCTTATACACACCAAGCCTCCCCAAAGCCTTTCCATGCCGAATCATCAGAGACCTCATGCGTTCCTATTATAGTTTGGCCGTAGACAAACGAAATGTAAGTATGATACACACCCATTGCCCCGTCCTATTCCCTGAGCACTGTTCTCGTTGATATGAGAATATCTTAGGTTGTCAGAGAGCCGAAGCTTAGAGTTTCCATTGAAGCCTACTGGAAAGATGCGGTGCCTTGCAGGGTGGGTTCAGGTTCCGTGTAGTACTCGTAATACGCAGGATATCTGCTCTCGGCCTTTGCCCTGGTAGCATCATCCAATGGAGCTCTCGGCACCCCGTTTTCCTTAGAAACGGGTTGCTTGTCAAGCACTGCCAATGATGCGGGACTATAAATAGTGTTAGTATACGTCTAGGTAGACTTGATCAAAGAGAAAGCACGTACCCATAGATTTCACGGTCAATAGTGAGGAATTGTTTCATCGCATCAGGACCGCCCCTCTCTTGAAGATAGGTGAGATAGTTAAGGAATAATTCCTTCTTTGCTTGCGATGATATTCGGCTCTTCGTCAATAGCTCACTGAAGATATGCTTCACGCGCTCAGCATGTTGCGACTCAAGCTCTGCGTTCGTGGGCTGCTCCAGCTCGAACTCTAGCCACTTCTCCCAGAAATGAAGACTGTCCGCATACCACTGGACATTCTTAAGGAACACAGTTCTCGCCTCGTCGACGGATCCCTTAATCTTCCACAGTAAGAAAGCCCATCGAGTAACTAGGACTGCTTTTGTGAAGATGTTAACTTGCGGGGAATCAATCTGCGCCTTGTAGACTTGGATAGCGGCGTCAAGCCCGCTCTGCCGTCTCTCAAGGTTCGCCCAAGACACAATGGCCTCTACGCAGTCGGGCAGCTGCATCAAAATAGCTTCGTGAATGTCTCGGGCGACGTCAGTGCGGCCACAAGACTCTTCAAAGTAAGCATACTGCAATCGGATACCTGGCCGGCTGATAGGCACGAAGAGGGTGGCGGCTCTCATGTATATATGGCGCACTTCTTCCTCCTTATCCGGTTGTGCCGACATCCACCTAGCATATCGCAGCCAAAACTCGTCATAAAGAGCGCACGTTACAAGACAGCGCTCGTAAAGAAATGTCGTCCTAACAAAGTCGCCCTCAGCCTCTTCAAAGTCGAGATACTTGCGCCAATTAGCCAACTGCGAGTTCTCCAGCTCGGTAACGTGGAAGTAAGGCCGTTTGATTTCCGCTTCATATGTCCATCGCTTATTCGTCTCATCCTGTGTCTTCTGGAATAACTCATAGAATAATGTATCAATCTTAGCACGGATGTCACGTTCAACTTCGAGCTCAGTTCGAGACACGACGCCATACGCGGCACTCTCAGCTTCCACTTCTGCCCGGAAGCGAGCAAGTGTGTCAGCAGGCACTAGCTCCGTGATGGGACGGCTATGGGCAAGTTGTCGGAACCGCTCAAAATAACGAGCATACTGATGCATCGGGATATGAATGACTCGCTGTAAGATGGCGAATATTTTATCCTGTGCTTCCTGCCTCTCTTCGTACTCAAGGTATTTGTCCCAGAAAGGATGGGCCAAGAAGTCGAGGCCAACACAAGTCGCGGCTCGCTCGAAGAGCCTAGATATACAGGTCAGCAAAAACGGATACAAAAGGGGGGGATTCGGGGAGTCAGGGTAGGCACGAGGGGCAAATACAGAAGAGGAGGGACTGTGTAAACAACTATTCCGATTCCAAATCAATCCGACTTAGGCGCAGGGTTCAGGAGCACGACGAGGATGTTCAAGGTCAAGCAAATGACTTTGTAGGAAACCACGGCCTGGCAGAATCTGTGAGAAAGCATCCAACATGTCATGGATTCTGTTGGCATCTCTCACCGTCGACGACTAAGCAAGTCGTGTATAGAACGATCCGATAGTGTTGGGGACCGATATGTACTTTTGGACTCTGTCGGTGGTAAATGTTATGGGGTAGGAAACATCCAGTTATACTTACTCTCTAACTAAATGGGGGGTGTGCGTGGTCTCCATCTTGAATGAGCAGTATGAAGCCCATAGATCAACGCAATTCGTTATGCTTGCGCATCCACGTTCATAGATCTAATATCATGTCAGCTTGTGAGAACAACGATACGGTACAAAAAGGACTCAATACCATCTCAGCCGACTCAGGACCGGATATGTTGAATTCGAGGTCGGCATATTTCTTCCAGTAACCGAAAAGAAGTGGGAACTTTAGGAGAAAGCGGTCGTAAACATCGCGGAGAGTAGCAAGTGCTTGGGGGCTAGAATTGCGGTTGAGTCCACCTTCTTGAGCCTCGCATGCGCGGATAAGCTTCTCCCATGACTCGAAGTTGTCGGTATCGGCTTCCTGTTTAATGTTAGATAGAGCACGGAAGAGAGGCATTGCGAATGCAGGATGGTCGAATCGGGATACTTAAATACGTACCACTTCTAGTGTTAACTTCTTGATCTCGGCATTTTCCTCATCAGAGGCACCGAAGTGATTGAAGTCAGCCATAGCTACAGCCACAGCGTGCTTGCGCGAGGTTGTCCAAGGATGAGGCGACCGTGAAGAAAGCTAAAGAAGCGAGTTCGCGCGAGGCTGCGGCAAGGGTGATGTCGCACCCAGTTAAGGTCGCACGGACTTTTCAAATGGTAATATCAATTCTTATAGGTTGTGATTTGATTAGACCTGCTCATTATCCCTATAAGCGGGAAACGCGATGATGAATAAATTCGATGGATGACAATAGAATATCGAGATCGACGAACAATGATGATCGCGAGAGAAAACTGGTTGGTAGAAAGGGAAAGCACATGCAACTCGCAAGCTAAATTGAGGCTGGGAGCATGGGAGTTCTTGTATGCAGTGGTCTGTGCTCGTATCCTAACTTAACAAAGAGCTTAGCTTCTGAGTGGGTCCTTTCCCTCTTATCCTTGCCTTTTTGGCTTCGTCACTGTCTTATCGTCTGCAGTGAAGATGGTGTTAGAAGAAGGATAATGGCTTGTTCAGCTCAACGGAGTGGATGAGCTACCTAAAGAACAAGGTCTGGTTCTGAGTTAGAAAGAATTTTTATCTTATTTTAACATTGGGAGAGCTGCATTTCGCAGAACTTACATCTCTGGCATTCAACAATCTATTCACTGGAAGCTGAATGTGACTAGCCGACTGGAAAATACCAAAGGTACGTACCGGACACGCTAGCCCCAAAACGCCAAGGTACAAATATTGTAAAAAAAAAAAAAAAAAAAAGTTCACCCAACAACAGACTTTGATATTTTTTCCCGATACACGTTGTTACCTTACCTAGGTACCTTCGTAAATCAGCCTTCTTGACAGACCATATCACAGACACAATAGCATAGTTATATATTTCCAGAGTAGTGTATCAAAATTTCTCTTATTATCTAATCATCGCAAGTGCGAAAGAAACTGTTGCCAAAGAGCAAGAGCTTTATTTTGAGGTTCTATCGATCCTCAACCCAACCCTTATTTGAAATATCCCGAGACACCAAACAGGCCGATGATGATACTCCAAAAACAAAACAATGATAGGAAGAGGGATATCCATACCGGAAATGATCTCAAATCATTCAATCTGAGGCCTGTTACGCTGCACCTTGTGTAGTCTCACATCTTGTTTCGTATATATATCACTTTCATACATATTCGGTTACCCATTAATTAGTTCCCCTTGTCATGTAAACCTCTTTTGCCGGACGAATAGCTATCTTCCAAGCCATTATCAAAACTCTGTACTTAAGCCAACGATCTGATGTTGGAAGTGGTCGTCTACAAATGCTTAGGTAGCTGTACAATAGAGCTTAGGAAAGATAAAATTTCAAGAATCCATACACGATAGTCACCACCAAATTTCGAGGGCAGCCAAACTCGTCGCTAGTAGCTCCATTCCCATGCTTTGTACATCAAGATACGCGGATGCGACTAAACTTCAGCCCCAAGTGCGATCTTCTAACTTATTCTAATTATACGAACGTCTTAATAAGCCAATGTCAAACTCGCTCGCTCCCAGGGGTATTCCTGTCCTCAGGCCCAGACGCCGATATGTCTATATACCAAGTTTAACCACGCTTCTAAGAATGCCTCCGTCCATCTTAGCCATTGTCCATCCCACATACAGATGAACCCAGCTTATCCATAGCCCATATATACTAAAGGACCATCGCTTCGAAAAGAATGCCATGTCTACATAGAACCGAAAGTGGTCCCTTCCATGATATTTCGAACCCGCCATGTACAAACGTAGTTGGACAGTTGTTCTCAAGTGCGACGCCACGCCAAGACAGCATCCAACTCGGGTCTCCTCTTGATAGAACGTATTTTCACCAGTTTCTTTCCAGCAGCTTTTGGGCTCTTCGTAAGCGGGCTGCAGACTCATCAATAGTTAGCCTAGGCCTTCTACGTTCATCGTCACTCAGGGCCGACAACAGGGTCTCAACTGACCCTGCGGACGTCCCCGTCTCCTGCACACCAGTCCGGTACGCCTGATACATTTCGGTCGCGCGCGGCCTTAACCGCGCACCGTCCGGCCCCACATTTGACGACAGAGTCTCTTTCGACGACCCCTTGAACAATCTAATCAACGGCCTGAGAACCGCCTTTCCCATCTCCTTAGTCTTATTCTCGCCTCTCGCCGAGTACTTCTCATACTCGAAGGAAGCAGCTTTCCTGAGGTTTTGAAACCGCTTCGCTACTGCCCTTTTGAAGCGCGTGGTAGCAGGCGGCTTGTATTTATCGTATGAGCTAGTCTCTCTCAGGTTGTTGATGCTGGCCACAGATCGAGGACTTGCACGCCCGCGGACGAGGCCCTGTTCCCCTTGCCTCCTAAGCAACTGAAACGACACACTTTCATCGATGGGCGCCGAGCACACCGGACATCCCAACTTAAGGGCAAGCGATGTAGGCGGGGTGCCGCGGTGATCAGATGGGTTGGCTGGTTGATGGGACGGTCCCGAAATATCGGTTAATTGGTGCGTAGATTCCGGACGGTTGTCCGAGTCGATAGCAGTACTCGATGTAGCTGTTGGCAGTGCGTCCTTGCTGGCGTCCTGGCTCGCAGACGTGGCTGTTGTAGGTTTTGAGCACACGCAGTAACTCCGAGCGGAATTGACCTCTGTCCTCCAAATATCGATCTGGTTCATTCTTACGGCTGATAGCATCTCGGTTTGATTTCCCGGGGAGGCACCGGGATATGCCGTATGGAGCCAAAGGGCTTCAAAAAATGTCGTGGATTCACGGTCCTAATCTCTGGGACCTAGTCGCAAAACCCCAGAAAGTCTGTAGTGACAGATACTAACGACAACCCATCCGGTATGACTAGTTAGCAAAAGAGTTTAAGTCGTGATGGTATTTGTCGTCGGACTCATAAGCCAAGTATATCTATAATAACCTGATTATATAGCATCATAAAATGTTTCTATGGTACCATACAGAACACATTAAAGACCCAATTGCTGTTCAAAGTGGTGTAGGAAGTTCTTGAATCTGTTATTGAATGCGTGACTGGGACGCGATACCCTTTCTAAGACAATCCAGAGCTTTATCTTATCGAGGTGTGACGTCAAATAATGGAGCTAATTCGGTATGGCAGCGGCCACCGTCTTCGGCCAGTCTCGTGAGTAGGAAACCATGATTCTCTGCATGATTTTCTCGTTGTTTTCTGATGTTACATACGAAATATTCATGTCAAATACCTAGGTATGGCAAATATGGTGCCTTAGTACGATGCACTTGTTAGTCGGGAAGTGGGGATAATCTGAAATGGGCATCGAACTTTGTTCAAGGTACCGCTATATACATAGCATCGGAGTCGAATACCTACATTACTGGGAGGGGGGGGTTTATCAACATTATGTTAGCAATAGTCTTAGCTATTAACGCGATTGCCTCTTTTGAATATATTTTTAAATCGTTAACAGCGTTGTTATTAGAATCTCTATATAAACATTTTTAAATTAGGTAAAGCTATATCCATAGGACTAATGTGTTAGGTTGAATATGGTTATGGAGCCTTATCAGGTCGATTGCAGTCTCCTTTAGATAACATCATATTGCCTTAGAACATCATATTCAGACCTAATAGACTGTCAGGGTATTGCAGCTATACAGAGCAGACTGCAGCTATACAGACTGTAGCTATACACACACGAGCCTGTTGCAGCTATACATATTGCAGCTATACAACACACTGCAGCTATATACACTGGAGCTATACACACTATACCTACCTATACATGTTGCACCTGCCCGTACACACTGAACCTGCCATACAGGAGCTACCTACCTGCATACGTATTATATATCCCAATAGTTTTGATTACGTTAGTGACTGTATAAGCCTCCGTAGCGTAGTGGTAAATTGCGTAAACCTATAGACTTGTAGACCTGTAGACCTATAGAGGTTCAAGTGACTATATCGTGACTGTATATCTGACTTTTCTATGTAACGTACCGTATATCTAACTCTTCTATGCAACACACTTAATATAAATATCTCCTTAAAGCCTTATATGTAATTATGTATTGCGAGATATTTTTTCTTTTATTTCTTTACATCCTTAGCCCCTTAAGGTAAATATCATATTAGGTCTGAACATGATGTTTAATAATAATAGGGTTATCGAATACGTCTTAATAGGAATAGGCTCTTTGAATAAAAGGTCCTATCCACTTAGATACCCTTATATTAAGTGGTGACCCTATTCTCATAGTGTGGATATAGGTTCCTGCCACTTTTTTATACAAGATATTATCTCACCTAGCTAGCACCCTATTACAGCTAATAGTATATTATATCAGTCATAAACTCATAAGAAATTACCGTTAATATGATGTTGATAGCTAAAGATAGTTGCTAAGACAGTGTTCTATACCCCCCCCCCCCCGCATCATAATGTATGTACCTAGCCGAACTAATCACATGGGACATATATAGGTAGGTAGTTTTCCAAGGTCAAGTCTATCACTCCCGATTCTTCCTAAGCCTATTCCACGAAAATGCAACGTTTATTTTAATTCGTGGGATGGACCTCATATATACTCATCTAGCAATAGTACCATAAACGCCACGCTGAACCAACGCCTGACAATCCTCTAAATGCCCATATCACCTGCTTTTGAAAAATGTCTAGCTTGGTTTTAGTGTTTCCCATCCGTTCACCTCGGTACCATCATCACCACCGAGAAGGTCTACATTGGTCCTCCTGTCCGGCTGAGGCGGCTGTATATCCGATTGTTGTTGCCGACGTGCTGGCAAGGCTGGCTTACGTTCTATGCTCCCAAGGCCTGGTAAGGACACTCGACCTGAGTGACCCGCCGAGGTAGATGGCCCGGTGGACAATCCATTAGACGCGACAGTATCTAGGCGAAGTGGAGGAGTCGATGGATTAAGCATTCCACCTGTTAATGCGCCAGCTCTACTAGCTTCGAGCTTAGAGGTCAAATTAGAGACGGCAGCCGAGGTTTTACGTGGAATGGGTAGTTTTGGTGTTGGTTGGTCCATCAGTGAACCAATACTGCTGGTTTCTGAGATAGAAGGGCTAGCTGATGGAGAAGCAGACATGAGATGAACCGGCTTTCGAGCTACAGGAGGGGGCGCCTTAGACTTATTCGAAATTTGAGATGCCGAAGATACCGTTCTTTTCAACTGTGGTTCTGGTATGGAAGGTTTCGATGGTTGCAAAGGCGGGTTCAGTCCAGATGAAATGGGCGATTGTGAAGCCTGTATGATACTTGTAGACGTCTGCCTTCTAGGCGGAGGCGGTGGGGGGGCCTCATTCCTTTGCATAGGTATTTGCTCGTCAAGCAAGTTGATCTGACCGACCTTAGCGGGCAATGTTGCTGGATCAAATGGTGGCGGCAGCTTCCTAGGCGAGGAGTTTGACGCAGCAGATGTTGAGAGGAGGGTAGAATGGTTAATATGTTCGTATGGCGAACTGGAAATACTTGAAAATGACGAGAGCCTCGAATTGGCTCTAGGCACCGCAACCCAATCTGGTTCTTCGGTGGGAGTGAATGGGTTTGACGGACGATTCGGGTTTAGCACCATAGTAGAATTCCCGTTGCTAGGCTTCGGCGGACCAACTGTCGACCTGGCCATCTTACCGTTCTCAAGCCACCATCTCTGCCGGTCCGAGCTCGCCGGAGGTAAACCCGGCTCAATTGGATCATACCCAATAAGGTCTTCATCGTCTTCGGAATCATCGCTGAGCAGATTTGTCGCCGTATGGCCGACTTCCACTTTGCGTCGTTCATACAGCTCTTGACTAATTTGGTCTCGAAGTGCTTCGTTCACAATATTTACTGTACATTGAAACGTTGCAAACACCGGACGGTGATCTGAGAATTGTAAAGGGGCAGAATCGTATAATATTTGCCTTATATTTGTACCCTTACGTAAGATACGGTCTGTCCATGCGGGAATTCGCATTTTCTCGCTGTGAAGGCATTAGCTGAGGCCCTGAGAGTCACATTGCATGATGACTTACGAGCTGTCATATCTATCAGTACCAACATCGAATTTGTATGTTGGTAAGAAGTCAATTTTTGCTTCTGAGTAATATGGGAAGGAAAGACCTGCGACCATTTGAAGATTTAACTATACAGGTACCCATTAGTGATCACCGCATACTCGAGAACATTGCTATGCAAACGTACCTGGTCATTCTCGTACAGCTTCTCTAAGTCCCCTTTTTGAATTAAATCCATAACCTTTTCGCGTGATAGACCAATACGGTAATTAAAGTCACCAAGCCAGATAACCGTATCTGTAGACTAGTAAGTAAATGGATTGCCCTGGGTATAATTGTCTTCGTACCATGATCGTCGATGCGCCTATTTCTTTGGAAACGGAGTCCGTGATGAATAGTAGCGTAATCCTTATTCCTCTCATCGTAATTGGAGAAACCGGCAGCAAGATGGGCTGTCACAAAACATAGTTGAGTGCTTGCATAATCCATTCTGATGGCGACTGCTCCCTTGTTACCCGCTATGCCGGACATGCCTGTTTTCTTGACACTTCCTTCGACATTCTTTATCTTCGGAAGCACTGATGCTTTCACGAAGATGCATAACGCAGCACCAACAAGCTGCCCACTCCGAAGTAGGACATATTTCTCTCCTCCTATTTGTTTAGCGCGGTTGTTTAGCATCCTCTTAATAGCTCTCTCCCATAGTTGCTTCCTAGTGGGGTCACTATTCATGATCTGCTGGGCACTTAATTCAACGATCTCCTGGAAGCCGACAGCCATTATTTCAGGCTGTGTTGAACCGAGCTTTTTGGGGAAGAGCCAAGGGGATAGGTCCTCATCAATGCCGTTGGTACGCCCATTTAAGTTATATGTCCCAACCCAGCTGTAAATAGGTAGGTAGTCAGTTTTTATGTGGCATGGGTATACATACAAGGCTAAGGGAATCTCAAACTCACATCGTAATATTTTCAGTTGAGGAATACTCAGCGCTGCGCTTATTGAGTTCGATGGATATGTAATCACTGATTGGGTCGAAGAGATGAACGGGTGCTTGACCGACTAATCGACCTAAGAGCATGTCGATGGTGTTTTGCCTTGCCTTGTCAGCAAAATTGTTAATGTAAAGCCTCGTTGCGCTTTTTCGGGCATCTGCAAAAGCGCCGGCTAAAGACATCTTTCCATGCCTTGTAAAGGAGGATTTAAGAGCCCCGGTGCCGGCATAGATCCTGGAGAGGGCGTCACCATTGTCAGCCCAAAGAGTGGAATGTCGCACCCAGAAATCTGATGCAGCATATTCTCCACGGTGACTCAAGAATGCCTCGACGGCCATCTGTGAAATGAGCGTTTGGATAAGATTAGTTCTGTCTAAACAGTCTAAGCAGTTAGTTCGAAAAACTCCTTCCTGCTGGAGCACAACCACCATTCTTTGGTGGCCAGTTGGTTCATTGGCATCAGCCATATCATCTGTTAGCTCGGCAAGATAATATGCAAAACCATCAGCGGAATGTTCGATATATCGTCGAATTTCTCGAGCAGCTTCATATCCTGCAGCTTTCGTTTCCGCATGAAAATCATAGTCCGTTTCGCGTAGTAATGAGTGATCCGATGATTGCTTATCACGTGCTAACGAGCAATGCTGCAAGCCATAATGGAATAGATGTGTAAGCTCTGCCTCGCCCGGTTTTGTTGCGCTGAGCAGGTTAACGATATGAACAGCACCGTAAGACTGCTCCAAATCCTCAAAGTGTTTATCAAAGGCTGGCTGCGTCCCATCAGCCGAACGCGTGATGGTGATCTTCTGCTGGCCTGGGATAAGTCCCGGAGTCTGCTCCCAGAATACTGGCACCGAGCCACGAACTTGCGCATATGAGAAGAGAACGCCGGAGGGGCTCCAGTATATTGTTTCTGTTTCGACAAAGTTGGCCACGTGCCCATCATCATCAATGCCTCGACTATTGAAGCGAGTCCCAGCTCGCTTACATGACAACCGGGAAATAACCGTGAGGAAAGATGGATGGCCAGACCTGCCATCCCGCAAGGGTGCTGCGTTTTGGGGAATGGTCATAGTTAAGCAAAATCCTCGTATAGCAGAGGTCAAAATCCTAGAGGCGTCAAGCGCTTCACGCTCATGCGCCAAGAGCCGAGATCGAAACTGGACCAAAGGGCTGATCATAAAATAGTTCCATAAGAACGAATCGTCAAAGTTGTCAATATCAAATGTGTCCGAATCTATTGGCCTAGACAGACTATGTCAGCTTGTTGTGCTGCGTCTGGTATACGTCCAGCTTGGTATGGAGGAGATAAAGGCTATGCAGGACTGTATTATCTATTACGGGAGAGCGAGACAAACCTATCTTGCAATCTATTTGTCAGATCAAAGTCTGTACTGTAATAGAAGCTACCATTGCTCAATAACTTCTGCAGCTCTTGATACGGATATTCTATTTCGCCTTCTCTTTTACTAAGATTTTGGCCATATGTAGATGGAGAGTCGGAGAGTTCGCTATCGTACGTATTCAGGGATATAACGTTATCGTACTCGGAACTATTGAGGCAGAAGAAGTCGACACTCGCAATCTTCTCGACCGTCTCTCCAGGTCGCAGCGTGGCTACCCGTAGCGCCTGGGTGATTACACACAGGAATACATCCTGGCCTATAGATATAAGACCTAATGTCCCGTATATCGGGCGAGGAGTAAGACGCCGGAAATCCTTAAGAAGCTCCTCGGAAGTAGGAGAGAATTCGACCATGCATTTGGAGACGGGACCATCGCCGGTAGCGCGGGGCCGTGCTGACGAGACAGAGGTAAGCGAGCCATTGACAATGGCTTCGCTCGTGGATGTGCTGTACCGGAAAATCAAGGCATGGGTCGGGGTTGCAATAGCGATTGCTCGGTGAGGATACTCACGGAGGAGGAGCTGGCTAGACTTCTCAGCCGAGGGCGCTGCAGTGATATTTCGAGTTGCGGAAGGGTACTGATCCATGCTGAACTAGCAGGACAGCCGGAAACGATACGGGGCTGTTTCGAATAGTAGCACATGCTACCTAGAGTTGATTTCGAGAACAAGGAGTCGGAAAAATTTGCACAAATGTGGAATCTACAAACGTTGGAAGTACAGGTTTTAGTTGCAGGAGCACATGTTTTCTTGGAACTTGGCCCTTGTGACGTTGGACCTGCCACTTTGGCATCAGCCCTGCGAATTGACGGATTAAATTGGTTAAATTTCCCACTGTGGGGGAAAGGGCACTACCTATAAAAAGAGGGTCGGCTTAGCGGGGGGGGGGGGGGGGGGGCTACCGAGTACCCTTGAGGTTGAGGCTGAGTGTTCCATCCTACAGGGGCTGCAGGGTAATACCTTACTGAGACGACTACCAAGTAGCATCCATAGTATTTCTCCAGGTTTACTAAACGTCAACTGGGGAAATTCTCTCACCAGGCTTGCATATCTAACAATCATCAAATGGAACTAGAATGTATGAGCCATCAAAGTAACTTGATGGATGTATTTAAGTTGGGACAGCAGGTATGCTTATAGCGCATGACAAAAAGTGGCACATGGCCTGGGACTTAGTATTTCACCATCTATGGGCAAAGAGTGAACTATAATATAGCACCTTATATCTGAAAGCGGGGGAGAACAACGAAGACTATTGCATCTAAGACTCTAGTGAATTTAGAGTAAGGGGTAAATTTTACTAGTTATGAGGATTAATATGGAGGGGCAGCATAGTAATGCATAAAATTCACTAGATCCCATAGTAGTCTAAGTGAGAATACCCTCACCAAAAGTGTATCATATGGCCATTTATCTCCCTAGTGAGTTACGTAAAAAGGGGATTACAAGCAAATCACGTATCTCATTTTCAGAAGTGCTCAAGTCAATGCTGAATGTAGTTTTTTTATTCTGATATCGGGGGTACGCACTGCGAAGACGCGGATCAGCAATTGACGAATGTAAGGAACACGCATCAACGCAGAAGTCCAGCCTGAGGCGTTGCAGTCTGTCTGGGACCAACCATTGAAGATAAATCTCTCTGATTGGTGAATCAAGGCATGGATCATTTGCAAATTCCACCTGAAGTGGACCTGTAAACTACCTAATCTTACATGATACGTAAGGTCTGGCATACAAGGTCGACAACTTTAGGGGATGTGCAATGTGTTGATCAAAGGAAAACGTGAGATATCTCTTCTCAAAAACAACAAAAACAAACAGGGGAAAACGTGTATGAAACTTTCCACACCACCATCAACAAGCCCTCGCCGCCCCTGTACACTTAGGGGTAGTTGAAATACAGCCATAGTTGTGGAAATGTGTATCGTATTGGTCAAGTAGAGCGTATACCACAACACAGCCTCTACTGACGTATTTCGAGTGGAAATCGACAAGAAAAAGCCTGCCCGTACTTTCCACTCTTACAGCGTCACAACAAACACACATGCCATCCCTCCCAACCGATGCTATGAATCCTCCGCCAGCTGGGTGTTAACAAAACCCCCGCACTCCAGAGATTATCATGGAGTACGCAAATTCAGCTGAGGCAAGGAGATATCAATCGGTGTCGTCTAGGACTCAGTGGGGGCAGCCTCCTCCTTAGGCTTCTCGGCTTCCTCAGCAGGCTTATCCTCTTTAGCAGCCTCCTGGGCGGCGGCGCCCTCGCCCTCAGCGCTCTCTGACGAGGTCCACAGGGTCAGGTTGTCACGGAGCAACTGCATGATAAGGGTGCTGTCACGGTAAGACTCCTCGGACAACGAATCAAGCTCAGCGATGGCATCGTCAAACGCCTGCTTAGCGAGGTGGCATGCTCGGTCGGGAGAGTTGAGGATCTCATAGTAGAAGACTGAGAAGTTGAGCGCGAGGCCGAGGCGGATGGGATGCGTAGGGGTGAGCTCAGTCTGGGCGACGTCGGTAGCGCTCTGTAAAAAAAAGTTGGTGTAAGTACCTGTACGACATAAACGCGTGACTTGTTAATCTTACCTTGTAAGCCTCGTGGGCGGCAGTAGCAGCGACTTTGCGCTTCTCGCCGGATGCGAACTCGGCCAAGTAACGGTGGTAGTCACCCTTCCTGCGACAGGGAGAAGCGATATAAGTATACAGCTATAGAAAGGCATGCTATTATGATGAAAGGGAAACTACTAACATCTTGTGGTAAAAGACCTTGGACTCGCCAGTGGCGGCGTTGGGGATCAAGCTCTCGTCTAGGACATCCAGAACATCTTGGCAGACCTTCTCGAGCTCGGTCTCGATCTTGTTGCGGTACTCACGGATGGTGGCAACATGCTTGTCGGAGCCCTTGGATTCCTCCTTCTGCTCGATCGACGAAATGATTCTCCACGAGGCACGTCGGGTTCCGACTACGTTCTTGTAGGCAACAGACAGGAGGTTGCGCTCGTCAACAGAGAGCTCACCGCCAAGCTTGGCAACCTCCTTCATATAGGTAACCATCTCATCGTAACGCTCGGCTTGCTCGCAGAGGCGAGCCAAAAAGGTCTTGCTGTTGTGGGATTCTAATTAGTTCTTTCCTCCCATACATTTAAAGGCGAATATCATCCAACAGGTTATTTGCGGCGGGAGTGCGCAGCATAAAACGAACCTTTCACGCTATAAGTAGAAATCATGTTAGCCAGGCTCCTGTACAAATAATGCCAAATTGAATATATAACCAAGATTATGCAGTCGTGTGCGGGTGCTGTGGAGGTAAATGGCAGCATGGCCGAGACAAGGCAGGCCTCGAAGGTGTAGAAAAGGGAGTCGGAGTAGTGAAAACTTACTTCAGTGGTCATCTTGGACTACTCGGGATGAGGGTGTATAGGCGTAGACGTGGTAGATGAAAAAACAAGAAGTAGAAGTAAAAGCGGAAGTCAAAGGCGAAATTGTTTGTTTGCAGGGTTCGCGAGGTGAATAGGGAAATCAGGATTGTTTACAGGTACGTCGAGTTGAAGGGTGTTGAAAATCGACGAGGTTCAGGTGCGGGAGGAGAAATGAGTAAATGCGGCCAGGGTTGCTAGGTCCCAAAATTGCGCCTGAGTCTCCAACTTCTGGCACCTGGCTTGTGCGGAAAGAAAGGGTACGCGGGTACATGCACGTCTCCTTCCAGCGTCTGATCCAGTAAAAGTTTAGGTTGCGGTACAGTACCGCTTTTCATCGGTACAATCAGTACATGCGGACAACAAAAAAAACAATACGATATTCTCAACACGAAAAGCATCGAGAATCATGCGGAATTTTGGAAGCTAATCTATCTGTACATATGGATATGGTGGACCTTTCTTTTTAATATTCATATTACGAGCAACACACCCAAAGGGCTGTTTATTTATTCTAATTTATACGTACCTTGGAACTCCTTTTATGACATTGAACCTAATTTTCCCCACCATCGTCCGCCTCAACTTATAGTGTACAAGTCTTGACCGATCCATTAGATTATGTACATTATTATGTACTCTTAGTTGAAAAGCTCGAGACCTGAAGAAACTAATAAGACAACTTCTTGTGTGAGTTGACCGAGACCTCACAATACCCAATACATATGGTTTTCTATAGACAGAAATACGACGTAATTGTTTCATTATTCGGATGAACTAGCCAACGCTGCATGGAACCTACCAGTGATCCAGACGCTGACTCGCATACCTGCTGCAGCAGTTGTCGCGCAAGTCGGCTGTGGAATGAGATGAGAAACAACCTTGGAAGACTTCCAGATATTGCATCAGTCAGCAAAACGGCCCCCAAACCTTTGCGTATCTGTGTATCTCCGTTCTCCCACAACGCGTGACCCTATCAACAACGGGATGGTGTCTTGTATACCTTATATGTATCAGACGGCGCAGACGATGCGGAAAATACACGCAATTCCTTAGTACCTACTCTAACGTTGCCATGAGATTCCAAAACCCCACTACCTCTGCTCCCCATGTAGAGTCTTATCATCGTGTGGTCCATCGATCCATGCGTTGTCACCACTTTCCCAAGGTTAGCGGTGATGGCTGAGCTGGCATCCTTTTCTTCCAGTCACGGGTCCCTCCTCTCCCACAACAAATTAATCCCATGTGGTTTGAATGCAATCGATATCGAATCAAGGCTTTGCCACGAGCCCTTAACCACTCCTCCTAGCGGATTCCGCCGCCCTACCGCCAAGATAACTTGACAACTGAATCCATTCAATTGGTTTTCTTCACCATACGCACACCGTAGTCTCCTCATGGATCCCGTTCGTAGGCGCCTATTCAGGCCTTACCAGGTATTTACTGTAGTTTCTATACTTGATCGTCATATACATACATGGCAAAATAATACTTTGCGAACAAGTCCTTAATTTCCCCTTGAAGCTCACGAGACAATGGTTAAAATCAATAAATAAATCCCCTATTTTTATTGGAATTTCTACAATTAGACTAAATCAGTAACTATATTATATCGATTAATATATATTCACACGGTCGTTTTTAAAGATTACGCCGATAAATGCATTAAGCATTAATTCCAATTTTTGTTTACTCTCTTCGTACTCGATTTGAATATCGTAATCGACTAGTCGAGTAGAGTAGTGGATTTGTGACTCATAGTTCATCACTTGTAGTAGTGAAATTCGGATATTTATCCCTCCCCCAGTCAATAGGGTCGCCTCCAGGCACACACAACCCCAGTCTCCAGAAATAATCTCGATGCGCAAAGAACAATTGCCACAGTTTGAACCGGGATGGGATATCCCAAAGTCCTCGAGTCCACACAGGCGTTTCTTGCGCCCGTTCCTGAGCAAGGGCCTGGCCTGTCGTCCTAAGAGGTTCACCTGCCGAGCCAGCTATGCACCAAGGATCCGAGTTTCCTACACACGGCCGAATGTCTGACGGTTCAGGAGGTAGATCGGATTTGGAGATGAAGAATTCCCCGGCGTGAGATCTGTATCCCCACTCCGACAGTGGAAGCAATGGCACAGGGTCATCCACATGTGTCACACGTCGATATTTTTGTGCTTCAATTGGATTCCCAACACCACCAAGCTCGAACACAGAATCGAGATAATCGACGAATCCATCATTTCCAACCCGAGGCTCACCGAAAGTCGTCACAACAAGATTCTCCCACCCGGAAATCACTTTCAACTCCAACGCCGCAAGGGCAGCCACTGCACCACCCAGGCTGTGACCGACAAGGTAAACCGGATAGTCGGGGTACTGCTCGTGCAATGGTTCCAGCGCCGGCAGAACCACAGTTCTGGCTATCTTCCACGATGCCAAGAAACCCATATGAACCGTACAATTGTGACAGACATGTTTTGGTTCTTTAGGCGGCTCGGATCCTCCCTGATCTGGTGAAGGATAGGGAACATATTCTTGAGGTATTGTACTTAGGTCGACGACAGTATTGGTGATACTGTACGTGCCACGAAACGCCACAATAATTGCCCCTTGATGCTTGTCGTCCACAACGCGATCCTCACTATTAGCGCTGCCCGTACGCGACCCATGGTCGACAGCAATATAGCCACAGCTGTCGCTCATTAAAACTCCAGTGTTCCATGTCGTCACGAGCTCAAGTGTGGGGAAGTCATTGCATCGCGATGCGCAGGAGAAAGGCGGAGTGATACCTGTCGTGCCGACGCAGTAAGTTATGTCGACCAGGCGGGAGAGGCGCTCGAGAGATGCGAAGAGGCTGGCCGAGATGTGGTTAGGAATCGAAGCATCGTGATCTTGATGTATGGAGTATTGATTTCCTAAACGAGACCCAAATGCAAAGGCGGCTACTGGATACAATAGTAGCGAAGAAAACATCATCATTTCGAGCTTCGTGATATCAAGAACGTTGACTTAGAAGATCAATATCGGGAATAGCCATGTCCTATAGAAGACAGGCCCGTGGCCTACGATGGAAGATGTTGGACGAGAAGAAAGGCGGTCTATTAGGTATTACGTAGAAGAACGATGGAAACCCAAAAAGGTCAGTTGGCGTTGTACCTGCGCATTAAGCATTACGCCAATGCTTTCATCAGGGTCTAGTCCATGTGATACTTAAATTGAAAGGACCTAGGGATGCTGAGCTAGGAGGTACCAAGTAATGTCATGATTTGGCTAACTGCTAGGAAGCAACATTCATTTTACATAACCTTCTAGTTAAGGAATGATGAGGTGAATGAATGCCGTGACCAATGAGAAACAGCGCCGAGACGAGAGTTCTGGTAACGCGGGGTATACCTTACGGGGTTATTGCTGGTACCTTGCTGCATCGGGGCTTTCGTCAGGCCATCAAATAGCGCTAACAACTCCCGCACTTGGTGAGAATCTTGATTGAACTTCAATTAAAATAATACATATAATCAGGCAGTATGTACATAGGTAGTATATACACCTGACCAATCAATTGCTTCTTTACTTATACGTATATCTTATCATGTCTAATGTCGACGGATCTCATTATCTTATTAAGTGGTATGCTTATACTTCTATACTCTAATTTATTTCGTTTCCTTTCGGATTAGGTGAGAACATAGGCCATAATCATTACTTGTTCTTGTTCCGTTCCCTTTCGCCGTTCCACGCGATCACTCAACGAGAGGTCGGCGGTGCGGGCTCAAAACTGTCAAAATCCGCAAGGATCGGAGATTGTTTGGCTACACAAGTTGTTCCTGAAGTAGAATTTGTGCATGCTAGGTCTGGCGTAACAAGTCCCGACGCTTCAAACTGAGGGGTGCTGTGTTGACGGTTAGCCATCATGGTATTGGAGTTAAGTTGGGGGACGGGTCAAGAAGGAATGATATACGCACATTCCTGGACACGCCAGCTCAATCACGGTCAAACCAGCGATTCCAGTTTTCTGGTAGATGAACGACACGTCTGTGTTGTCGCATAACCATTCGTTGGAGTTTGCGGGACTTGGTTTTGACGTTGAATTGTGGCTACAGAACGTACTGATTCCAGTGCCCGTGTCGGCGAAGTAGAACGAAGTGATGTTTTTGGTGTTATTGACTCTGTCTGTGTAGTCGGTGAAGTTGGAGATTGTGAAGTTGGCTGGATAGGTACAGTTTGTGGTCGCAAGTCTCGAGGGAATGGCATATTTCAAGGCCTCCGAAGTTGCTGGTACAGCCAGCAAGCCGAACAATGTCAAGACGTACATATTCTGATACATTGCGAGGAGATGTCGTGCAGATGATGTGAGGTTGTGAGAAATAGGAGCTTTAATATGAAGAGGGATTGGATCGAGAAAATTTAAAGGTTCTCAATCCATTGTTTGCTCTCTTTCACGACTATACATACTTGTGGACCTACAATGCTAATCTAATAAGAGACCTGTTTTAAAACAAATCCTGTCGGCCTAGGGTCGGTCTTTCCCCTGCCAAGACCATTAACATCCAGCTCCCGTCATCATCAGATAGATCGGGACGTTCCTTAGATTACCCGAGTACGAATATGCTATGTACGTACCGTTTATGTAAATCGCGTTGCAGATCTCGACACAAGCAGACGAATGATTCGCTGAGCTCAACAGCTTCATGCGCGTAACCGACAGGCTGGACCTGCAGGGGCAAGGAGACAAACAACATTGAACGTTGTGATATTCAAATGTTCCTAATAATACATCGGTGGCTGTATAAGTGACTCTGATAATCCCAACCGTCAGATAAGAATATTCTTCTCTTGCTCGTAATATTTGACTTCCGAGTTGATTGCCTCATCCGCAGCTCCGCAACGATGATTTGGAAGTAGTACGTAATTAAAAGAGATAGAGGAATTGATAGAGTAAAGTGATGTGTTGAAACTGCAAAACTGGATCTCCACTTTCTTACAAACGACAGTAATTGAAGATACATAGGTACTTGGACGCTCCGCTATAGCGGGGTGATGGGTGTGGATATCTATATGTACCTGTGTACATACGGAATCCTGTAACCCTTAGGTATGTACCTTGAGGACCTCATTGGTTGACCCCGCTATCACACTTGACGCGTCGTCTCTATGCAAGCCTAAATTTCGCCTCAACCTCAACCAATGTCCCAGGCTATGGGCCAAAAGGCGGCTTCTTTCATACGACCACCATATGATGACCTGACCTATTCAGGACTATAATGGGCCTTCCCTTAAGGATGGACAATATCCACGCACCTACGGTTCCTGCGGGACCTTCATCCCGGCCTCTAACAAATGGAAATGCAAAGCATCTCTCCTTTGCTGAGCTTCAGGCCAAGAAGGAAAATCTGGAAGCCGAACTAAAAGCCTTAAGCGGTGTTCTTGATTCAGTTAGTGGTCACTATTTCCTGTTTATCTCGACATTAATCCTGATTCCATTCGCAGCATGGAGTCAACATGGAAACGCCTTTAACTACCGCTGATGGGTTTCCTCGCGCAGATATTGACGTCGCACAAAGTATGATCTCCTTGATAAATTCCTTGATAATATTCTCTCTAAATTTGAGCTAACATTTCTTGATAGTACGGACTACTAGGGCACGAATCATTCACTTGAAAAACGACTACAAAGATCTCATGAATGTCATAGAGAAACATCTACACGAACATTTTGCCAGCATCCAAGACGCCGACGAAGATGTGCCTACTTCGACAAACCGTGCCGAGATGCTAGGTGACTCTATTCCAGCTACCTTGGATGAGCCTTTTGCAAAGGTCAACACCGTCGTTGCAGGTAGCCCCGCCGAGTCGGCTGGTTTGAAACCAGGAGATGAGATACGGAATTTCGGTTACGTGAACAAAAGAAACCACGATGGCCTCAAAAAGGTCGCTGAATGCGTCCAGGGAAATGAAGGTGTAAGTCAGAACTTGCCAGCATTTGAACGGCCAAGGCACAAATTTAAACCATCAAACTAATTATCAACACAGCAAAGAATTCTCGTAAAAGTGTCTCGTCGAATCGAGTCAGATCGAAGACAAGAGCTACAACTGAATCTGACCCCGCGACGGAATTGGGGAGGTAGAGGTCTCCTAGGATGCCATATTTTGCCGCTGTAAGAGATGCTGGTGGTCGACGGGATATCAGACTCTATCAAGTGCTCGATTCCCTCTACGCATGTTTTTGCTTGTCACAAGACCCGATCACTCACCTTCCTACGGCAGCAGAAGGCAAGACTAAGGTGCGACCTAATGAATCAACGAGATAGATGATTTATCAAAGATCACGACGGACATCTGGATCTCGGGTCCATTGTGTAGGGAGTAAGGACACGGCTAAATAGCTTCGAAATGGGTCGTCTGTCAAAGCAATTGTGCCAGTAGATCCGTAAGGCACTTCTCCCCACTAGCCTGATGGATGCCCAGCCTGTTTCTAGACGACATGATTATTAACATGATAATAGTTGGGCTCGTCATGTTACAAGATGAAAGAAGCTGACCAACTACTCCCCTGAGCTGTTACAACTTACTTTTCCGTTCCTGATACCCAAATACCAAGCTACCTAAACCAAAATAATCAAAGTATTTTACCCATGTTCATAAATACATATCAGTTTGTGAAATTGTAATATGGTTGACAGCGGTTCTGAGCGGGACGTATCCAACGATGAAAAGGGTGACAAAGAAAACAGAAAGGTAGAATAGGTGTGAAAGTAGTGGATACTTCACACAATATGTGGGATATGGTTTTCATAGAACGTAATAGGTGCATGTATATATGAACGACAATACCGTAGAAAGCCCAATGGGCAGCTGTTTTCTAGATGGGTCTTGCCTAAAGGAGATTCTACATGAGCCTTTAACAATCAATTATTACCGCAGAACAAAAATATTGGCGTAATATAGTCAAAATTAGTTCTAAATAAAGCATTGAGATTAGTAGTATCCATTAAAGAAGACATACATGTAGTTATATAGAATGGATAACAATAAAACAAAGAACCTAACAATGGATACCTATTTTGATAGAAATATATTAAAGCGCACCGTGGCAAAGGTTGCAATGGAAAACGCTAGTAATAGCAAGAAAGGCTTCCGAATACTGTAGAGAAAAATAATTCTGCTCCTTCCAGCTTAGAAATTCAATAGATCCAGGTAAGTACTCTGTGCTTGGGGTACATAGGTGCACGTACTTTGGCCAACTGTGTGTACGGCGCAGTGTCCACCTCAAATGTGCGTCATTCTAGGTCGCCCATTCCATTAATGCCCAGAGTCACGTGCCGCCCCGCAACCGTGCGCCCGATTTTTTTTTGAGGGACAAGCAACCCAACCTTAATAACATCTCTGCCAGGTTCCGCCGCCCTCTGCAAACTCTCAAAAAAACATTAGTCCGCCCATCAACCCTCGCCAACTGCGAATTTTGCGATACCACCCTTCCGCCTTTCTCTCGTCGATATTCCCAAAGTACGTTTGCCAGAATCTCAATTCATCTCGTCGCCGTCTGCATTGAGATTGTGAACCAACATTCCAAATTTTTCCTAATACATTTAGGTCACCCCCACTGACGCCGAGCCTAGACTTCGACCATCTTCTGTTTACCTCCCGACAACACACGACAACACACGGTATCCCACAATGGCTACCGAAGCGCCGCCCACTTTCAAGCTTGTCCTCGTCGGCGACGGCGGCACTGGCAAGGTAAATATTCACTTACAATCACAATAGTTTTCCATCCTCTTCCTGTCTTTGCATCATCTTTTTATCATGATGCAGCGCTTGTTTACTAATATCGCCCTGCGCATATCTTGCCCCGCCTTTCTGAAGACATGCCACTGACCATGACCATTAGACGACCTTCGTCAAGCGCCATCTGACTGGCGAATTTGAAAAGAAGTACATGGCGACTCTCGGCGTCGAGGTTCACCCTCTCGGTTTCACGACCGTAAGTCTGAATACCCCTCCTCCCGCTATCTCGCATCAGCCCTATCTGGCGCAAAACATCTAACCATGTGTAGAACTTTGGTACCATCACCTTCGACGTCTGGGACACTGCCGGCCAGGAGAAGTTTGGTGGTCTTCGTGACGGCTACTACATCAACGGCCAGTGTGGCATCATTATGTTCGACGTCACTTCACGAATCACTTACAAGAACGTCCCCAACTGGCACCGTAAGTAGCATTGCATTCCTGGGTCATCCTTCATCTGAGCTAACATTATAATTCTAGGTGACTTGGTCCGTGTCTGCGAGAACATCCCTATCGTTCTGTGCGGCAACAAGGTTGATGTTAAGGAGCGCAAGGTCAAGGCGAAGACCATCACTTTCCACCGCAAGAAGAATTTGCAGTACTATGACATCTCCGCGAAGTCCAACTACAACTTCGAGAAGCCCTTCCTTTGGCTTGCCCGAAAACTCGTTGGCAACCCCGCTCTGGTATGTTATTTATTCATCCTCGACACTGATTCCAGCTAACCTAATTAGGAATTCGTCGCTGCTCCCGCCCTTGCTCCCCCTACTGCTCAAGTCGATGAGAAGCTTCTTGAGCAATACAAGAAGGAGATGGATGAGGCTGCTACCATGCCTCTACCCGGTGAGGACGACGATGATGACTTGTAAAGGAACCCCTGAGGAGAGGACATACTTCGTGGATAGGTTTGTCACGGTAATACGTTGACTTCAGGAAGGATAAGGGGATTCTTTGTGTGAGCTAGTGCAGAACAGTTGCGCAGGCTCTCTGGATTGGGGTTGATAACCATTATGATCGTTGATTTCTAATGCATGGCTGCGTTCGCAGCTTCTAGATAGCAACCCTCCAATAGACAGTTCATGACAAAAAGAATCGTAGTCTAATTATTGCCTATAAAGGCATTCATGTGCTTCAACTACTTGTATTGATATGTGACATGAACAGTTTTGGCTATTATCAAGAGACCTTCCAATTTGGTCTAGATTTGGGAGAGAGTAAGAACCTGACAATTTGAAATTCAAGCCCGCTGCGTGTATCCGTCAGTGGTTGTAAAATTTAAGTAGGTACCCTAAAGGTACACAGCTAATGATGCAAGTCACGACGCTTGTCCAATCGAAATGGATGTCTGGACCCCAAGATAGCCAGGGAGCAGGGATATTAGAGTTAGGTTAGATGGGGCTTACGGCAACTGGCACCTGGTGACCGACCTGCAGCTCAAGGCCAGACAGCGACGGAAGCCGCTTCGAAAGTGCTAAAATACAATTTGAGAGAACACGTTGCTATGTACAATCTAGTATTTCCCCGGGCTGTGAAGATCCACTTTCAGACCTCATGAACGACGATTCCTTTCCATGACAATCTTTAGTACTTTGACACATCCTTCGTTTTGTACATTACGAGGTTCACACTTTTTTTTTTCTGTGGCAACTTACGAGTAGGTAGTTACCTTGGGAGTCGGACTGAAATTGTGTCTCAAAAAGAACATGTGGCATCTTTAAAGCACCCCGGACTTTCTTCTTTACATTCTATATCGCCCACCCCTCTAGACAATTCAAGTCCTCGGTCGAGTCTAGTTCCGTGCAATTGCGTGCTCGTCGATAAGTACCAACCAACATAACTCCCCTGGCATCCCACTATATTTACTTGGTTCCATCAGAAAAAGGTAATACAGCAGCGCAATCCCCCCACCTACGTCAACTGCGCCATGGACGGCGCTTTTGCGAAGCCGATCCATGAGGTCCTGGCCAATTTTAAGGTGGACGCAAAGACAGGCCTCACAGATGAACAGGTCGTTGAGTTACGGAACAAGTATGGGAAAAATTGTACGTTGCGCCTGCGCAAAGTTAAAGCCCATGCAACTCGAAATGTGTGCTAATAAACGTAGCTATCCCAGAAGAGCCGCCTACGCCCCTATGGGAGCTTATTCTCGAGCAATTCAAAGATCAGCTAGTCATAATACTCCTAGGTTCTGCAGCTGTCTCGTTCGTCCTAGCTCTTTTCGAAGATGGGGAAGGCGGTTGGAGCGCATTCGTTGATCCTTTAGTTGTAAGGCTTCCCCCAGCCTCGAACTTGCGATTCAGAAACTTACTCGGTTAAATCTTAGATTTTGACCATTCTCGTACTCAATGCAGTCGTCGGTGTATCCCAAGAAAGCAGCGCCGAGAAGGCGATTGCTGCCCTCCAAGAATATTCTGCGAACGTCGCTAGTGTGGTCAGAAATAATGGACAGGTTTCGCGGGTTAAGGCTGAAGAGCTAGTTCCTGGCGATATCATTTCGGTGTCTGTTGGCGATAGAGTCCCCGCAGACTGCCGTGTCATTGCGATCGAAAGCAACAGTTTCGCCGTGGATCAGGCTATATTGACGGGAGAGAGTGAAAGTGTCGGGAAGGATGATACTGCTGTTGTGAACGACGAGAAGGCTGTACTACAGGATCAAGTCAATATGCTCTTCTCGGGAACAACTGTCGTAACTGGACGTGCAAAGGCGGTCGTTGTCTTGACTGGATCAAACACTGCGATTGGCGACATCCACGAGAGCATCACAGCTCAGATCTCTGAACCGACTCCTCTAAAGCAGAAGCTAAACGACTTTGGTGACTCTTTGGCAAAGGTTATTACAGTTATTTGTGTTCTCGTATGGCTGATCAACATCCCTAACTTTGCCGACCCGAGCCACGGAAACTGGACCAAGGGCGCCATTTACTATCTGAAGATTGCTGTCTCTCTTGGCGTTGCTGCCATCCCCGAAGGCCTCGCTGTTGTCATCACAACATGTCTAGCTTTGGGAACACGCAAGATGGCCGCAAAGAATGCCGTCGTTCGAAGCTTACCGTCCGTGGAAACTCTAGGTAGCTGCAGCGTTATCTGCTCAGACAAGACTGGCACTCTCACGACAAATCAGATGAGTGTGAGCAAGGTCGTTTATATCAGCGAAGATGGCAGCGACTTAGAGGAGCTTGACGTTGAAGGTACGACCTTTGCGCCAAAGGGTGATATCAAATATAATGGCAAGGTTGTGAGAGATCTCTCTCAAAGCTCCAGCACGATCCGCCAGATGAACGAGGTCGCCGCGCTGTGTAACGATGCTCGACTCGTCTATGATTCTCGATCCGGTACTTTCTCCAATGTAGGAGAGCCAACCGAAGGAGCTCTACGAGTTCTAGCTGAGAAGATTGGACCCTGTGCGCCGGCAAATTCGAGACCCGAGGACTGTATCCACCACGCCAGTGCTTACTATGAATCCAAGTTTTCTCGACTTGCTACATTTGAGTTCTCTCGAGACCGGAAAAGCATGTCTGTCCTTGTTCAAGCAGGCGAGCAGCAAAAGCTTCTCGTCAAGGGTGCCCCTGAATCTATTATCGAACGTTGCACACATACTCTGGTTGGTGCTAATGGCAAACGTGTTCCTATCAACAACAAGCTCTACTCATTACTCATGAAGGAGGTTGTTGAGTATGGTAATCGTGGACTGCGGGTTATTGCTCTCGCTAGCCTGGATGACGTTGGATCTAACCCCTTACTTCATAACGCCAAGTCAACAGCCCAGTATGCTCAACTAGAGCAAAATCTTACCCTACTAGGGCTTGTTGGCATGTTGGATCCTCCTCGACCCGAAGTCCCTGGCGCCATCAAGAAGTGCAAGGATGCCGGAATCAGGGTTATTGTTATCACTGGTGACAACCGCAATACTGCTGAGAGCATCTGCCGTCAAATTGGAGTCTTTGGAGAATACGAGGATCTCAAGGGCAAAAGTTTCACCGGCCGAGAATTCGACAATCTGAGTCCTAGTGAGCAGCTTGAGGCGGCTCGGAATGCGTCTCTCTTCTCTCGTGTAGAGCCGGCTCATAAGTCCAAGCTTGTCGATCTTCTCCAATCTCTTGGTGAGGTTGTGGCTATGACCGGTGACGGTGTCAACGATGCTCCTGCCCTCAAGAAAGCGGATATCGGTGTTGCAATGGGCTCCGGTACTGATGTTTCTAAATTGGCTGCCGACATGGTTCTCGCTGATGACAATTTCGCAACCATTGAGGTCGCTATTGAAGAAGGCCGATCCATCTACAACAACACACAACAGTTCATCCGATATCTAATCTCTTCAAATATTGGAGAGGTTGTCTCAATTTTCCTCACTGCTGCTCTTGGTATGCCAGAGGCTCTCATTCCGGTTCAACTGTTATGGGTCAATCTCGTTACCGATGGCCTACCTGCAACAGCCTTGTCTTTCAATCCTCCTGACCATGATATTATGAAAAGACAGCCGAGAAAGCGTGATGAGGCGCTTATCGGTGGCTGGCTATTCTTCCGATACCTGGTTATTGGCTTATACGTTGGTCTTGCCACCGTTGCCGGGTACGCTTGGTGGTTCATGTACAACCCCGAGGGCCCTCAGATCAACTTCTACCAGCTCTCTCATTTCCACCGATGCTCTTCTGAATTCTCGAGTATCGGGTGTGAGATGTTCAGCAACGATATGGCCAAGGCAGCCTCGACTGTATCCCTCTCCATCCTCGTCGTCATCGAGATGCTAAACGCCATGAATGCCCTTTCGTCTAGCGAGTCCCTGTTGACTCTGCCACTTTGGGAGAACATGATGCTGGTCTACGCTATTGGGCTGTCGATGGCACTCCACTTTGCCCTCTTGTACACGCCTTTCCTTCAGAGCTTGTTCTCCATCCTGCCTCTGAACTGGACCGAGTGGAAGGCAGTGCTTCTCATCAGCGCCCCCGTCATGTAAGTCAACCCTGGAGCTATAATTAAATGAATGCAGTATACTAACTTTTATTAGTATCATTGACGAAATACTCAAGGCTGTTGAAAGGCAGTTCTTCATCCAGAAGACGACAGATGAGGTCACCAAGACTAAGAAGGAAGAGTAACCGGATAGACCTGGGTTCTAGAGACTAGACTAGACGTACTATATTGCATGTGCACTTTCGGCTATAAATCGTGTAGAAATAAATAAACGCAATGAATTAGTGAGCAAAACGTTTACGTGAGGTATTCGACTTGACATTAGTCACCTTGGCCAAGGCACCATTTATTTAATTGTTGGTACAACGATGGATTAATTAACCATCGCATGTCTACTCCTCTACGTTCGTCGATTCCATTCCAATTCATCTTGCGGACCTCGCAACCTCTTTATCACATTGAATTGGCGGCATAGCCAGTATGTCATACTTTAGGTCTTGGCCGCTTTTAAGGCGTTTAGCACACCCTAGCAAGACCGAGATGGCATCAGATCCGACGCTCTGAGCCTCTTAGTCTTGTCGGCCCTTTAATAATCTCTTGGTAACCTTATCCTTCTCAATAATGTACACATGCGCACCCCATCCGGATAGAGCATCTCGATCAACAGCGCTTAGTAAAGCCTGGGAGATGGTCTCAAAAAGATCCTCGGGAGCCTAAGTATACGAATTAGTAACAAGTCCTCCCCGGATGAGATCATCTCAAGTAATCAAGAAACGAATGAATTGTATGTCCCACTACTCACCAAATCGGGTTCCCACAAGCTCTCGCACATGCCGAACAGCTGCTCGGAGGCGGTACCGCTGACGATGAAATCCTTGGCGAAGTCGATGCAGCCGATGGAATCGAAACCGCAAATGAACGGCTTACTGGTCTTGGGATCGAGCCCAGCGACGACGGGGCTGACGAAGTAGGGACCGAAGCGACGCTCGTACAAGGAGGAGGATACCAGGTTGGCGAAGGTAGTCGGCGCGATATTGCGCTCCTCTCGCAGCCGGTACATGTTCACCTTGTAGCGGAATAGGTCCGATACCGTCGACACGTCGGTGGCCAGCCCCGTGAGCCCCAGGAACACATCGCCGTACTGGAAGATCTTGGGGAAGTTGTTCGATACGGTGAGGGCTTGCAGACCGAGTCGCAGATCGCAGGCTATGGCCACGCAGTCTTTGCCAACCATGGCTACGCAGGCACCGCCATCTGTTTCCGAGAGGCTAGGATTAGTCTGATTATTCTGGCTTGCTTGGGAGGTAGGGAATGCGCACTTATAGAGAAGGGTGACGACTATGGCGGTATGTTAGCTTCGCCGTTATCACCGTTTGGAGCTTAATGGAGCTTACCATGGCGTCGGATGTACTATCAAGGAGACGGGAAAAGGTCGATAAGGCTCAGTAGGATCAAATCACGAAAGGAGTTCGTTCCCAATTTCGCTCGTGATGATTTGTTGTTCTTAATGGAAGCTCGTTTTTAGGGATAGCTTCAATGGGCTGGGCCAGGCTGAAGATTGGTAGTTGTAGTGCTGCTAGGTACTTATTAGCGTCGGCAAGGCAAACACGTCTGGCGCGGCAGCTCAGCTCCCAGATCTGGCCTGGTCCCATCAACGCTTTCTCGGGGAAATAGCGGGTTATCTAGGTACCTAAGTACCTATGCATGGCGGGCGTAGCAACATCAGTGTGGATACTAGAAGCGATTGCCCCTCCTCAATCAATTCATCAGCAGGAAGCTGCCTATAGCTACAATCAGAGGGCTGATGTAATCCTACCTATATGTACCTTAACCTTGCCAAAGCTAGATGTTCTTTCATATTCTATTGGCAACTTCATAGGACACTTGCTATTTTAGTGAAATAGTCTAAATCGTCGTCACCGCGATATACAACTTGTGAGAAGATCTCATAGACAACAGGAAACACTTGTCCTACAGTTTCAGCTTCTAGGTAGATCATTATTCTTTCTAGTACCTCATAGACATCATACAATTCTAAGACACATCACCACCTAGCTCCCACAACATATGGCGACCAACGTCAAGGTTGTTGGGACCGACCTCAGGCAGGTCACTGTCAAGGTCAACCCAGGCACGTACTTGACAGATGTCTTGGAACAAGCTTGCGAGAAGCTCAAGGTGCCTTCTAGCAAGTACCTATTAAAGCACAAGCAAAAGCAACTAGACCTATCGCATACATTTCGAACCTCTGGCCTGGCACCAGGCGCTAGGCTTGAACTTGTCGTCCGATCTAACACACCTGCCGCGATTAACGTCGCCTTACAACTCCCACCTCCGGAATCAAACCTATTCCCACCATCAGGTCGAGTCACGGATAAGCTGCCGAGTGACCTCACGCTATGGCAGCTGCTGCGCCAGTTTGAGAGTGGCAAGTCAAGCCAAGGGAAGAATATAAACATCACCGGGAGAGGCGTGGCACAGACGAATAATGGCGCAGCTGCGGGTAGCGGGCAATTGTATTACGAGACGCCTGTCCTGACGATTGAGAATAGAACGTTGTCGACCTTTGCCGACTTCCAAAAGACATTATCGCAGCTAGGATACAATTCCGGAAGCGTCCTAATACGTCTATCTTTCCGGAAGACAGAGACGACTTTGGCGGATGCTATGGAGCAAATAAACCAATTTTTCAAGACAGAGGAGGAGAACAAGGTACAAGAGGCCATTCCTGTACCTACAACGAGTAATGAAGCGCCTGCTTCATCTGATGCTCAGCCCTCGGATGGCGCATCAAGTGCTCCCTCGGTAGACAACCCGGAGACAGATGCGTCGACGGCTGTTCAAAAGGATAGTGCAGATTCTTCTCAAGTTGCGCAAGCACCTCCATCAGACGCTATGGATGTCGATGAGCCTATCTCCTCCGATCACCGTCCTGTCACTATCTTTTCCGCACCTTCATCAGGCACGCCAGCTGCAGCATTGCGAGACGACTCCGACGAAGCTTTCGCGCCGCGTATTGAGCACGCCCAAGCCCATCAAAGGCTCCTGAAGACTGCGGGCGAAAACAAACGCCTCCCCTCTGACCAAGAACTGGAAGCAAAGGCTGCGGCAGAAGCTGCGAAGGTAGCAGCCATTAAGTCCATCAAGATCAAGGTCCGCTTTCCGGACAATTTCTCCGCAGAATGGCCTTTCGGCCCAGACGACACCGGCGCATCGCTCTATGCAGAGGTCAGGAAACTGATGGCCAACAATACCGCGCCGTTCAAATTGGCATTACCTCCCGGCAAGACCGTGATCAGGGACGATAGTAGCCCGTCGAGTAAACTCATCAGTGGATACCGCTTGAGCTCTAATACGTTGGTGAATTTCATGTGGGATGATAAGGTGCCGGCTGAGATTCGGAAGCAGCCCTTCTTGAAAGGCAGTGCTGCCGGCCGAGCCCAGCAAGTGGTTGTTCCCGATGTGCCTGAAGTTGAAGGTGAAAGTGAAGCGGGCCCTAGCATTGGCATATCAAAGCCTGATCCCAAGCCGAAAGCTGATGGTGAAGGGTCTGGGTTTAAGAAGCCAAAGTGGCTGAAAGGATTTGGTGGTAAAAAGTGAGAAGGACTACGAGCTGTATTGATTTGTGCATGTTTTTAGTCTAGAAGCCTTGGATGGTTGCATTTGTTTGGAGTTTCGGTAGCATTAAAGGTCTTCACTGACACAAATCAGACACTTGAGAGTGTCACCGATGAAAACAATTAGCATGAAGAAGAAAACGATTCCTAATTCCCGTTCGTGTCATTTGGTATTGTAGTAGGTAGCTAGCACAAAGCTATCTATCTGACCCGATCCTCCGTAAATCATCAATGCCGAAAGACGGACGCCAGACCTCGTGATGTGCCAAAGTTGCTTTTCTTTCCGCAACGCCCTAATAACCACCACTCGCTTCTCGAGACGATGTCGTTTAGTGACCGGCTCTGCGGGACTCGGCGATGACTCGCTGGAGCTCATCGACCTTCTTCTTGGCACGGCCGAAAGTACCGAGCTGGAATTTTGTTAGTTTTATTGTGTCGAACGGTAAATGTATTGGGGAAACATACCCGCTTCTTGGCTAGCTTTCGTGCTCGCTTGTCCTTGCTGTTTCGTAGCAATTCAATGACTCGTCGCTCGTAGGGGGCAAGACTAAAGTGAGAGACGAATGTTAGCATCTGATAATGTAAAAGCAGCTCCTCTCTGGACCTCAATTCCCATACTGCTTGGTAACCTTCCAATGTGGAAAGCCCAGAAAGTAGAAGAGTTTCGAACTTATATATGGAAGCAACTTACCCAGCAACCTCCTTGACGATATCACGAACGAAAGCGGTTCGCTTGCTCAGGTGACCCTTGGTGCGCGAGACACGGGGCTTGACGACGCGAGCAGTGGTTTTCTATAAATCCGGGAAAGATCCAAAAGTCAGCCCATTGTCCATCGTCTGCTATGATGCAACGTGTTGCCAGAAGGAAAAAAATTGCAAGAGCAGAGATCCTCCACGAGGTGAGACGGGCGGAAAACGACTCTTGTATTTTCGAGAATAGGTAGGCAGGTAGGTGGATAGGTAATGGTGTTCATCTTACATGGCCGCGGTTGAGACCGATGGTGAGCCCGGTACGGGCAGGCGCTTCCTTTGCCATCGTGGAAGGTTGGTTGTCGATTGACGTTGATGATGGCTGTGGTGGTTAGTAAATTCGCGGTTGCGGGAGGAAGAGGAGATTTGTGAAAATTTCCCAGTTCAAGTTGGAGATTTTACAATTGGGTGGGAACAGATTTGTGGTGTGGGTCAATGTGGGAGTTAGTGGGGAGTTAAGCGAATTCAAGCTGGGTGGATTTGATTGGCCAGCCTTGCCTTTGTTCTTACGATAAGCCAAGTGGGTTCATCCAATCGATTTATTATCCATATGCAGTTAGCCTATCGATAAGATACCTAAGTACATGCAATGCATAATTGGATCCTTTGGAACGTGGCTTACTCAGGTGCGACATGCATCTTCTCAGTGCCGACTCACCGACTGCATCTCCATAATTGTACACGAGAAGTCGTATCCATCTTCAAGGTGAGAGAATCCGTATATGCATGCATTCGCAACAGTTTACGTGTTGGGCTGCTCTTTCATCCTTTTCATTCAACTTTACAACTATTTTTTCGATTATGATATCATCCAATAATGAATCACCTAGACTATATGATTTTAAATTATGACAACTTATCCCTCTTCTGTCCATACGAAAACGTGAAATGTGGATCATTATTTTGCACATCGGAATGTCGCTTGTTACCAGGGTTGGCGATATGACGCAGCCTTCAATTGTGATACCATTGGCAGCTAGATTGAGCTGCCGCGCCTATCTCAAGTGAGTAAAGGTTAGGCTATGTCAGCTCATAAACATTGAAGAGTGCCCGACCAAATAATTTTGAAACCTCGTCTGGGACGCAGGTAAGAGCTACTGCTTCTCTTAACGGTCATTCGCTTCTCCTTCCCTTTCTCGCAGGCTTGAAGCTAGCCTGCAGTCGCTCATTGTCTCTCTCTGTCTCTTTCCTTCTACCATCTACCACTACCAGGGTTACTGCATGGCCCAACTTGCAGTATCACCTGCATCAACCATGCTCCCAAGAGGAGACTCTGTGTCTTCCACCTCGTCTACTACATTGTTCCCTTGTTTTTGATCATTATGTTTTGAATCAAGTCGTGGATCCGTTGCTTTTGGTGTCTTGGGTGAAATTTTGCATCTTCACTTTTCTTGGTCCGCAATTTTGGCCACCATTCATCACCATGACCATTGCCGTCTTGACGGACGGTTCTCCTCGACCTTGTTCGCAAAGTAGCTCTCTACGCATTGCCGGCAAGGCCAATTGGGCAGCTGCCTTAAAGCTAAATCGAACCGATACCGACCTCGGCCTTAGCTTCGAAGACCCCGATCTGGTTCATAATGACAGCGATGAAAGCTGGAAGACGTTGGATAATATAGCAGCTCTTGGTTTAACTTTGGAGAATAATGAAGAAGAAACAGCAAAATCAGCGGGACTACCCAGATTCTCGATCGATGGCGGCACGGACGACGAGGCAGACAGTGGGCGCGTGGAGAATTCTTCGCCGCTAGTCGGGCCATTCCACAAGTGGATGAAGAATCTACACAAACGAGCACATCGTTCGAGAGTACATCGCAGTAATAGTCGATTCGAACAATTTCCCGAATATCCAAAATACTCCTTCGATGATGATACCCTATATCCGACCGATCACAGGAAGTCGTCTTCCGGCTCCTCTTATGGCTTTGTTGCCGCAGTCAGGAGCGCAAGTGTGAGTCTTGCAAGCGCCAGCGTGGTCACACGGCCAAGGAGACATACGGGCCGATCATCACTTCAAGGCAGAACGGATCTCAGCAGCAGAGGATCTACCTCTGGCCAGCGGTGGTCTGAGGACAGCACATGCTTGGAACGAACTGTGTCAAATGACCCAGGGGTGACCGAACGATTGCTCCAGAGACGACGTATCTTGGAAGAGATCATCAATACTGAAGAAAGCTATATTGGAGATG